>CM042178.1:35094134-35129134 GCA_023376005.1 Doryteuthis pealeii
TTGTTGATAGGATCAGGAATATCACAAGTAGAATTTATAAAACAAATATATTCAAGCTTTCATTCATTCTAATGATTATATATAATGACTCAGATTTTGGTGGTATGGGAAAAAAAATTCAAGACTAATGGTTGTATTTTGGTTGGCAGCCATCCATCTACGAGAGATGATGGAGTAGTGTCAAAGTTTGTTTTGTTTTTTTTAATTTGTACTACATAGCCTGGGTGGGTTCATATGGAGGATAAGCTGTTGCCTGTGCAGCAAATCCCCCTTCTCCACACTACCACTGAGATCCAAAGGAAAAGTAAGGTACCAATGCAGTTTGTCAATGGTAGTGTCACAGGAGTTGATGGGTAATACTAGATTTCAGCATCACACCACCTTAGGGACTCCGGCTCCTGATTTGTTTTCGGGGTTTACTCCCCTAGCCTTTCCTTGAAAGGCAGCAGAGGGTTTGTGTTGGACTTTTCCTTGACTTTGATGGGTTGCCCCCTTTTTAACCCATTTGGGGATTCATGTGAGTAGTAAGTACCCCAAACTTACTACTATCAGTTGCTTATCTGGTTGTATTTTATCAGCATTTAAATCCTGTAGACAAGGTTTTAGCTTTTATGATAGCCCACTGAATCTATCAATTCTTAACCATTTAACTTTAATTATCTTCTTTACTAATAAACTAATTTTCTCAATTTAATCTCTATGAGAAATTCAAGAAAAAAGGGGATTATCAGGAGTCAGTATTATTAACAGACCATAACTATTATATGTATAATGTAAATACATTGCAAATAATTCTACTTCAGGAATATATTGTTTCATGATTTTACAACAGAAATCTATAGAAAATTAAACAGGATAAAAAAGAGATAATCTATGATCAGGAATTAAGTGAAGATTTACTGACAATGGAAGGGTCATTCAGTAGAGCCTCTGCCAAGGAATTACAAGGTTCTGGGCTTGATACTGGTCCTCGTTAACTCAGCACATGAGTAGCACAGGTTGGGTAATCTGATCTATGCAATTAAGTGGGGAGCCGATGTGTTACTCCACTACATTAAAAACAATCTCTCTGGTCTAGTGTTAGCAAAACGGGGATAGACTCCCTCACTGTTTGACTGATACCGACAAATAGGTCACTCAGCCAACTTTACTTTACTTTGTTATAGAGCTGACATAATAAAAACTACTTTGTTAATAGATCATATATATATATAAGTTAGGGTAGTGAAGATAAAATCAATGGCACTTGCTATTATTTTACTCACCTATGCGATTTCTAAACAAAGTGAATTATTTGTTTCTATTTTTATTATATGCTGTTGTGTGGTGCACCACTCTTTACTTGTAAATATAGCAAACTATCATCATATATATATATATATATATATATATATATATATATATATATATATATATATATATAGACACGCACAGTGCCACCTTGACTTACAAGTTTATTTTTTTCAACTCATAACTTCTTCATATATCAAATCAATTTTCCACATTGTAATAAACTGAAATTCCATTATCCCATTCTAGCTCCACTCAAACACCCAATTTATTTTTCTTCATATTTTTTAAATAGAAAAAAAAAATAGCACTAATTACATGAAAAACATAATAAAATAGAATGAATTATGTGTTGCAATATGTTTATTTTTTTATAAATGATATTTTTCTTAAGCATAATAAACTTAAATGTTTTTAGCAAATTTATTAACATAACCATAGCTGAACCTCAAATTTCAGCTCACAATATAAAGCAAAAAGTTGACAGAGTAACAGCTTGTAAGTTATAATATATATATATATATATATATATATATATATATATATTTGTGTGTCTGTGTACCTGTTCTACTAACAAAACATCTTTCATTATATAAACTTTATAACAAAGTAATACACAGCTGTATACAGACATTCTTTTGTTATAAACTACTCAATATTTAAAAAAATATATAGAGAATTATGTTAATAACAATTACTATAATTGTAATTAATAATAAATTGAAATCAATGCTTTTTATTTAGTAGTCCATGCCAGCTGTGTCATGGACTACTGTGTGTTCAATACAACTATTTAAATTTATTTGAATAACTGTATTGAATATGAAATAACTGCCATGAACTATTAAATGATTAAAATGAAAAACCTTTTTTTTAAAAACTGATCATAATTAATCATTGATAACTATTATGCATTAGAGACCAATCTTTTATGTGGAGATGTTTTTCAATTTAAAAGATTAGTACAATTTGCATGTGTATCTTAAAAATAGAATAATTGATACTATGTTGCTTTGATGACTTTTTTAAAAAAAAGTCTGTTTACTAGAATTTATTTTTTTACTGATAGAGATTGGGAGTAAGTTTAAATGTTAAATCTGATCTTTTAAGTCATAGAGTTATCATGGTAGAACAGCTGGTGCATTTAAATAGGGCTTCCCTCAGATAACAGAAAGTTGAATTGGAGTCTCACTGCAAGTTTAACCTTTATTTCTTACCCAAACTGTTTATTTACTGGCTGAGTAAAGTTGGAATAGAAGTTAGCCAAAAAATTAAGATGACAAAAAAAAATATATGTGTGTGTGTATGTGTATATATATATATATATATTTTACAGTTTTCTATATTTATAAGTAAAGAGTACTCAATATCTTTGATCAAACAAGAATATCTAAGTTAGGGTAGCGAAGATATGAGGTTAAAGACACATGGTAACGGACAGTTTCTCATCAATGCGATTTTCAAACTAAGTCTTTAATCACTTGGATTGAAAATTGAATAGGCAAGAAACTGTCAGTTACCAAGTGCCATTGACTTCATGTTTTTGCTACTATATATATATATATATATATATATATATATATACATACAATTGAAAAATTGGAAATAAGCTATTATATGATTGGAAAACAAGTGAGTTTATCAATACAAAAAAGATAAAAATAATGTGAGATCTAAAAAAAATAATTGAAATCATTTTTTCTCCTATTCATTTCATAAAGTCTTCTCTAAATATCTTTAATAAGGAATATTCTATTTCTTCAGCTACCATCATTATTCTTTACCCAAAAACCTTCCAGCTGGGATACATTGTTAGGGATGTTTCAACACTAGACCCTCTCATCCAAGTGATCCAAATGTGTTGATCAAATCCCAGCAATCTTTCTCCTGATCTCAAATTAAGTGAGTAAAATAGATCATGAAATGGATTCAGGGGGGAGGGGGGTAAGAGAACTGACAGATGAAATGTAATGCAAGAAACAATAATGAACATAACAGTTTTTTAAAAAATGAATCATAATGATCATTTTTTTAAATTTAAATTTGTTTGTTTGTTTTGTTTTGTTTTACGGCATATCAACCTCAGTGGATCATTTAATGCCAATAAAGTTTTGAAATAAATCAATTCTTAATGGATAATACAATTTTTTTATAAATACATTTTTCTATTTAACCCATATATGGGACCCTAACAGGTACTACCACTCCGGGTTAGAGTGGACCAGGGAGCATTGGTGATGAAGGGGTGCTCCACATTCTCCAAACCTCCAAAACTGGAACCTCACCATCAGATAGAGTTTAACGTCATTCCCAGGACATGTAGACCCGCAGCCATCACCTTCTAGCACCCATATGATAAAAAGGGGTTGGGGCTTGCCATAACGGCAATAGGGTTGGGAAAATCATATAGGTGCTAGGGAAATTTAAATTTCAAACTAAAAAAATGAAGAAATATTAAAACCCTTACCACCTCTTTACTAAAACATTTCCTGATAATAAATGAAAGCTGTCTAAAATATCAACAAAAAATTGGCTTTGAGTGGTAAAAAAAACAAAAAAAACAAAAACAAAAAAAACTAATGATACAATTATAGATTGTAGATCAGTAGTCACCAGCCCTTTTCTACCTATAGACCAAAAAACTTAAAATGATCCATCTAGCGGCAATAACACACTGGGCGATGACCACTGCTTTAGACCAACTGTACATGTGAATGCCATGCTTAATTATTGGTAAGAATACAAAATAATATTGAAGGATAAAATAAAGACAGGCAGGAAGTTTTGGGTTCATTTGAGAAAACTTAGTCAATGCTTTTAAATGTAAATGGATGCTTCAGAACAAAAAGTGGATGTTAGAGACAAAAAAAAATGTAAATATTAAAGAACAATGTAGATATTTATGTGCAACAGTCAATGTTAGTTATAGAAATTAGTATATTCAGGCGAAAGTTAAAGTTTGGAATCTGTTTTAAAAATCAAAGTGAACAATTAAGAGTTGATCAATGCATAACATGAAAAGTGAAAATGTATGTATGTATGTGTGTGCATATACATAGTATTGCCCATAAATAACAATTTTCTTTATAAAAAGTTAGTTTTCTTCTAAACTAAAGATACAAAGGTTGTATTATTTCTAGAGGAACATACAATCAAAACAGATATTATTAGGTATTATTTATTACCAAACTCAACAATCTTTAACCAAAAATAAAATTGTATCAACAGATAAAGGGATGTACTTATTTTCAGACTGCTAGATCTTCATATTTTTGATTATAGAGTTTCAATGCTGTAGAGTTTGGTAAAAAAAAAAAGTTTAAATTATCTGTTTTGGTTATAAAATGCTCCACTAGAAATAAAATTATGTTATCTTTGGTTTAGAAAAAAAAAAATTTTTATAAAAATAAAAAAAAGAAGAAAAAATTGTTAGGTGGAGTGTACTTATTTATGGGTGATACTATGTATTTAGTTAATATTTGGATTAACCATTTGAACCTTCAACCTTTTGGCTCACAACAACAACAAAAATCAAACACAAAACACATTCAAATTTCACTCGAGGGCATAAAAATGTTTAATGCTATCCCATTTTATCAAAATAAATCCTATAAATGGTTGCTAGATTAAGGCTTCATTTATTAGTATGTGACATGACGTCTTTGAGCACAAAGATATTGCCAAGGCTTTCAGGTTCAAAGGGTTGATGAACAAAAAAGAATGGTATAAGTTTAAAATGATATTGTTTGGTTTGATGGCATATCAACCATTATGGGTTATTTTATGCCAAATTCTTATGTATATGATTTGTTCAAGAAATAATTTTCATTAATTTCATGGTTGACTCTCAGCCGCCACCTTTTAGCACCTATATGATAAGGGTTAGGTGTTTGCCATAAGAGCAATTTAAAGAATACGGTTGAGACAATTAATTGCATGACCAGCTGATTGATCAGATGGGGCCTCTTTTGACTGCCTGTCTAGCTCAAGTGGAGTGTTGCATGTTATGGGACCACTTAGTACCTGGGTCAAAAACTGCTCAGCCCTTAAGAGTTGCCACCCTCGGCCAACAAGTGGCCCCATTGGATGAGTGGTAGGTCTTACCCCTCTGCAGAGGCATAGTTGGCATATTCTGGCAGCCCCAGATGACAGGACATGGTTTAAAATGAAAATGTTTGTGTTATAATTAAGTTATAAACTGATCTCCCATTTATAGCATTCTGTATAAAGTTTTTAGTCATTTTTAAAAACAACTTATTTTTGTAGTTTATTATAACATTCATTTTCTTTTTATATTCTAAGGCCATAAGAAATTACACCAAAGAAAAATATTCATAAAAAATAAACATTAAAAAATATTACAGCACATAATTCATTACTTTCTATTTTACTATGTTTTTATACAATACATTGTTATTTTTACTATTTAAAAAAAAAAGAAACAAAAAAAAGTATAAAAAAATTATCTTGTTTAACTCCTAAGTCAAGGTAACACTTTAGATTTAAAAGAAATGTGTATATCCCACCACAACCAATTGTTATTATTAGATTCATTTATAAAAAGTATCCTCGGCCAATTCTGCCAGATTGGTTCAAAGATGGATGACTCTAGGAATGAGAAGTTGAATGGCTATTTCAGAGTTTCCCTTGCTATTCTTCTGGCCAACACATTTTCAATTATTTTGGCCAGGTTTGTAGATCAGAAATGACTGTTTCTTTTTCTGATTTTTGATAGCATGGGTAAAAAATAAAGTTGTTTTAATAAAGACCTTTCAAGATGTCAGCTCTCAGATGCTTTACTGCACAGATCAGATTACCCAAGCTGTCCTACTCATATGCTAAGTTGGCAAGGACTGGTATCAAACTTGGAAACTTATTATTCTTACGCCATGGCTCTACTGACTAAGCTAAAAAGGCCTTTACACACATCAGTAAATCAATAGCCAAATGAAATAATATATCTTACACAAATATTTATTTTTTTCTGAATCTTTGAGAAAGAAATTATAGCCTAACACTTGAAGAAGGATACAATGGTGAAAACAGTGATTATCATAAAACCAATGACTATAAATGGGGTATCAGTTTATAACTTTGTAATGATACAAAATCGATCCCTCAATTGTTATACTATACTTCTTTGTTAGTTAAATCAAATTTGTGTGCAAACAATTTTTAGTATTTCTTCTTTATATTAAGGAACTTATGAGAACTTCAGATAAATATTGGTTTTTGTGTTTTTCTTTTTTTAACCAAGTAAGTTTTTCAAGGTCTGAACCAACATATTCCAACATTGTTATTATATAACAAATAATTGGGATTATTTCCTGAAATTAACTGGTATTAAAAACAATTATTTTCTGGGGACGTATATCTCCCATTAGAACGAAAAGGGTTAAATTTAATATTAATTAATATTTTTTTCTCTTGATTCTAAAAATAGGTTATATTTGTATAGTAATTAGCAAATTTCTTGCATTTTAATAAACTATTATTTTAATACTTTATTCAATTTTACAAATGAAAAAAAAAAATGCATTTTTTTAGAAGTGGAACAGAAACATCCCAATACTTATATATAATTAGAGTTATTTACAGATATTTTCTTGGGAAGTGTATATAAGAGAAACTCCTTATTCTCATGTTCTAATACCACTTCTCTCAATGATGAAATCTGAAAATAATAGCAACCTAGAATATATCCATGTATTCTCTGTTTAATGGCATATCAACCTTTGTGGGCTATTTAATGCCAAAGCAATCCTTGTAGAAGATTTAACTCATAGATGGGGGGAGGGGTTCATACCTTTCCCAGGGGTACCAGTCCGAAAGTGATAGTGTAACTGGAGTTCAATGTGCCATAATGTGCTGAACTGTGGCATTATAATAAGCGAGTTTGAACTCCAGTAACACTATTACATTCAATTTCTGACATTATATATATATATATATATATATATATATATATATATACATTTTAGTTTAATAAATATTTTGAACAAGAAAGTTTTACAAATTAGACCAACAAAAAAATGAGTGAAACGGCAGTGTCAGTTGTTTGATTTTGATTCTTCACATGTTTAGGCCCTAATTGTATTCCATCAGGATTTGAAAAGGTGAATTAAATTCATTTTTATCAAAACTGTTTGGTTGGCAAAAGTAAATATTCAGAATGTAAAGAGAAAATATTTTGTTATAGTTGTGAATAATGATGTTTTGAAATAGACATTTATGGACAAATGAGAATGTCATTAATGATAGAAATGATTTTATGAATGCAATATATTTTCTTTAACAGAAGTAAAAGTGAATTCACATTGATAAAATTAAATGATGATGTAGAAATAATCAATCACAGACAAAAACTTTCAATGCCAATAAAAGAGTAAAAACTATCATCAACTTAATCTTTTACTCATAATTATCAACTTTCAAAGAAAATATTTCCTTTATTTATAGAATGTGATAAACTAATTATCTATGATTGGAAAGACATTGTATAGTCCAGGTATGGGCAAGCTTTTTCAACAAGTGGGCCACATTGTATAGTCCAGTATGTCCAGGTATGGGAAGCTTTTTCAACAAGTGGGCCACATTGTATAGTCCAGGTATGGGCAAGCTTTTTCAACAAGTGGGCCACATTGTATAGTCCAGGTATGGGCAAGCTTTTTCAACAAGTGGGCACATTGTATAGTCCAGGTATGGGCAAGCTTTTCAACAAGTGGGCCACATTGTATAGTCCAGGTATGGGCAAGCTTTTTCAACAAGTGGCCACTTCAACAAGTGGGCCACATTGTATAGTCCAGGTATGGGCAAGCTTTTTCAACAAGTGGGCCTCTTTATCATGAAGTAGGCTGCATTACTAAAATAAATTCTAAGTAATTTTATGTTGAAGCCACCTCAACCATTTTCAATACAGAAGACCATAAGTGTAAGCGTCTGCCTAAGAAATAGGGAAAAATTGATTTTTTTTCTCTTTGGTAAAAAGATCTTTTCTATAAAACATTGAAGTCTTCACTCAAAGACTTTGATGTAGGGCTACCAAATTTTCAAACTTTATATGAAAAACAATTAAACAATTGTCTTACAAAACTAATAATTCCTATGTAATTAATTAATTACTAAGTTTATAAGTAGTTCTTTAAATCAAAAATATAAAATAATTACATAGCATTATTAAGCTCTAACATTTCAAACAAAAACAAAAATGTTTGAATTGATAAATCTCTTAAATGTCAAGATTTGTCAGTTTATCTGTGGCTGTGATCTGGTATTTCAGCTAGTACACATATAATAGTGGGGTAGTAGAACAATTGACAGAAGATCCTATATATACATCTTGGGATCAAATCAGAAATCACAGGGGGGGGGGATAGTCTAACATTTTGTTTGGTTTGGTTTACGACATATCAACCTTGGTGGGTTATTTAATGCCAACAAAGTTGTGAATAAATTCATTCTTAATGCATAATACAATTTTGTTTATAAACTCATGTTTTTCTATTCAACCCATAGATGGGACCCTAACAGGTACTACCACTCCAGGTCAGAGTGGACCAGGGAGCAATGGTGATGAAGGGGGGCTCCACATTCCCCAAACCTCCAAAACTGGAACCTCACCATCAGATAGAGTTTAACGTCATTCCCGGGACATGTAGACCCTCAGCCACCACCTTCTAGCACCCATATGATAAAAAGTGTTGGGGCTTGCTATAAGAGCAATAGGGTTGGGGCAATCATATAGGTGTTAGGGCTTGACATGATCAGCCGATTGGTCGGAGGGGGCCTCTCCGACTGCCCATCTAGCCTAAGTAAGGTTCTAAGTGGAGTGTTGCAGGTCATGGACTGCTCATCCACCAAGACTCAGTCCTTAAGCATCACGGGTCGCCACCTATGGTCAATAGGTGGCCCCATTTGGGGGAGTCTTGACCCTCTGCTGAGGTGCAGTCGGTGCATTCTAACACCCCAGCCAACAGGTCTGCGCGATTGTAATATTGATTGTAATATTTCAAAACTATGGATGGGTCACATTAAGTGACCAGTGATCTATTTCGTGATTGGAATTCCAAAATGACACACACCTTTTGGGACTGGGGATTCTAGTTGGGGAGGAAATTAGAGGCAGAACAAGATATAAAATATCTTCTTCAGTCAAACAAGGAATACATTTTATCTGATAACATCTGAACAAAAATAGTATAACAGAAGTATAACCAGACTTAAATGAAATTTTTCTTTGTTTTTTGCTGACTTTGTGGTTGGCTGATTGCTTTATGTTTTCATGTTTAAAAACACATTAGAACCACATTGTTTAATATATAGTATCACCCATAAATAAGTACACTTCTAATAATTTCTTTTAATAAAAAGTTAATTTTCTTCAAATCCAAAGATATCAGGATTTTGATATTTCTAGAGGAACATTAGACAATCAAAATGGATATCATTAGGTATTATTTATTTCTAAAATACTGCAATCAAAAATAAAATTGCATAAATATATAAGGTGTACTTATTTTTTGACTGCTACATATATTTTTTTTATTCATTTATTTAAAAAAAAAAAAAAAAAATTAGTTGAGCAAGGTTCTTTTGTTGGAGTGAACATATAAAAATTGTGTCAGGAAACATACTAAATGATTTTAAATTCAAAAGAAGATACTCTTTTAAAGGAATTATATAATTGTTATGATGAAATTAACAAGTTACAGGGAGGTGCCTCAATTTCACATTTCACTAATAGCATAATTATGCATAAAATTTACTTATATGTTGGACTTAAACAAACAAAAAAAAAAGTGAAACTCCATGTGATCATTCAGTGTAGGTGGCAGGTTATAACATTACATTTTGTTTTCTTACATGATAGCTGTCACATCACAAGAGACTGAGTATACAGTTCAGAACATGGTCAAGTTGGTTGGTTGGATTTTATGGCACATCAACCCTTGGGTTATTTTATGCTGAAGACATTTTGTTTTATTCATTCTTGTTGGGTATTCAATTTTTTCTTCAAACTCAATTATTTTAAACACATTTTTTATATAAACTCTTTTTTTTTAATCTATTTAACCCATTAGATGAGACCCTAACAGGTTCTACTACTCTGGATTAAAGTGGACCTGGGAGTAATGGCAACGAAGGGGTACTCCACGCTCCCAGGAGCTTCAGAATTGAAACTTCTCTATTAGATTCAGTTTAACATCATACTCAGGACACTAAGACCCTCAGCCACTGCCTTCTAGCACATATATGATAAAAAAGGTTACCACTTTGCCATAAGGGTCGGGACAATCATATAAGTGCTTGACATGACCAGCCGATTGATCAGAGGGATCTCCCTGACCACTCGTCTCACCTAATTAAGGGCCAAAGTTGAATGTTGCATGTTATGGACTGCTCAAGCCACCAGGATTCCATCCATAAGTATCACATGCTGCCACCCATGACTAATAAGTGGCTCTATTGGGGGGGGGATTCCTCTGCAGAGGTGCAGTCGGCATATTCTACATCCCCAGCCAACAGGACAAGTGGTTCATAGTAATGTATTCAGAAAGTCCTTCCAAGTCCATGCCATATAGTAAGGGAAAAGAATATACCAATAAATTTTTTTAGAAAATATTAAGATTTGACTTTTATTGGTGAAAGGAATTAAAGAGTTGAAAAAAATTGTTGAAAAGGCATCACTCTTGAAGAATGTGCCTAGGGAGGAGTAACCATTCCACTGCCACCCACCTGGGCCAACGCCACTGACAGTATTATATTTAAATGCATAGATAAATGTTTGAAACCTTGAACTATAAGTAGTACAACATCACCAAATAAGTGAGGCTTGTTAGAGAAGGAGAAAACTGATTTCAAATTTAGAATATGTAATTAAATCTTTGGCTTGACAAAGTAATTGTTTGGTAGTAAAAGAGAAAAGAAAAACTATTCTGATATAGCTACAAAGGATTCAATCAATAGGAGAAGAAATAGAAGAAGAAGAAGAAGAAGAAGGCTGTTTGTAAAGTGTCCTAGATATATTTCATCAAGAAAATCTATTGGACAAATTGGCAGAGGGATTCAAATGCCTGTTGGTCAGACAGCCTCTTTCTGATTCAAAGTCTCAATTTCAAATAGCTTATAAGATTGTGTGTGTGTGTATACATATATGTATATGAAAAACACAGTTTGGAAAAAATCTGACAAAATGTGACATTACAAATGTTATATATGTATACACACCCACCTTAAATAGTGGTATTTTGATTTGCACAGTTTTGATATAACATGGTTAATTGTATTTTTGAAAAAGAAAAAACAAAAACTGTGCAGGGAGTGGATTGCAAAGACATGCTTGAAGACAAAAGAAAAAAAAGAGTGCAATCTCTACTGAAGGATTTTTTATCTAGTAAATATACACTTTTTAAATTGCAAGCACTTTTTTTTTTTTTTTAAATGTTTATAATGCATTACAAATTGTTTTTACTTACATAAATCAATTATAAAACTTTATTACTATCTGTTTTTTCTAATTAATTTTTAGTTGGAATTAATTACATTGTAAAACTTCAAAACAGTACAGACAAATTTTAGGAACTAATTAACTGCTATATATATATATATATATATATATATATTATATATATATAATAATGATGATAATATTAATGATATAGTTTGCTATATTTATAAGTAAACAGTGCTCAATATCAGTGATAGAGCATATATATCTGAGTTATGGTAGTGAAGACATAAAGTCAACTGTCCGTTTCTCGCTTATGCAATTTTCAAACCAAGTGTGTTTGAAAATTTCATAGGCAAGAAGGTGATAGTTGCCAAGCACCACTGATATATATATATATATATATATATATATATAATATATATATATATATAGATATAGATAGATAGATAGATAGATAGATAGATATAAATAAAATAATAGGGTAGGTAAGGTCCTCGAATATTTGTGGGAACCACCAAACTAGGAGAATGACAACTCTGAATTCAAATCACTTACCAACCTATCATGAACCAGAATAGACAGATAAGGCCTCATATGTTAAAAGACCTTGAGAAAGACCTTAATTCTACAATAGACTGAGAAAAAGGCTCAGATAAGTGGCATATGGTGATTATGCTAAATGATGTGTTGCCATACAGAACCTACCTCTCTGTCATAAAAATTACTAAAACAAATTTCTCTTGCAACTTATCTTTATAGAAAAGTAAATATTTTTTAGCATCCAAGTGATATTTTATAGAGATTTCATAAACTCAAATAAAATGAAGGTTTGATTGACTTAAATAATATTTTCACAATTTTTTCTCGTAAAATACTCTTTTGATAAATAAATTCATAAAATTTATGGCCACAAAATGAACACAGGATGTGTGCTGGTGAAAATGATGCTTACCCTTTGGCCCTTAATTTTGTCATTATCCTGCCATTTCATTCAGTGCACTTTTTGTGTGCAGTAAGTACTAGTTTTGAATAACTGCCAAAAACATTCAATAAAAACGGACAGAAAAATTTGTTTTCCATTATGATCCAGGATTATATTATAAAGTGAGATTAATATTTGATGATGGATTTTACCATATTAGATGATGATGATGGATTTATCATATTAGATGATGATCAGTGTATATATCAGGCCCATTAAATAGGGTAATCACTAAAGCAATTAACGAATATTGACTAATTATACTAAAATTAGTTAACAAAAGAGATTACTTTCCTAGAGATTAAAAAAATTACACAATCTTATCTATAAATATCTACTTGTGTATCTAGTACAAGAGAAACTGAAGTAGTTATATAGCTACCATATATACTTGTGTATCATGTGGCTTTCTAAGACCTAAATTGAGACCTTTTGCAGTTGGAAATTGTAGGTGTACCAGTTGTCCTAGGCCTAGCCATGGCCAACTATTTACACACACAAGTCATGATTGCCAAAAGGCATTTATTTCACCGTCAAAGATGATGCATGCATTTACCCTAAAACAGACACGTCGGAAAACGGCACACATAATGTGTTGTTTGAGATTTGACTGACTAAAAAGCACTGGGTAGCGTCATCAGTTATGTTATTAACTGGTTTCATTGGAGGGTTTCAGGTCTTCCAACATAATACCACTCTTGCCAGTCCAACCCCATTAGAGATGATCAAACCCTAATTCACTACTGGTTTGTTCAACGCCAACAGAAAAATGGCTTTAAATAGAGTATGCTAATGCAGACCTCAGTCTCTGTACATCTGGTTGGCTAATTCTACAGCCAATCATTGTTCAGAGTAGGTTTTTTGGTTTTTTTTTAAATCAGGATTGCTTGGCTCAGATATTTTTTTTTTTTTCTTCAAATAATTCATTGGCATAGCAGGGATGATATTCTTGGTTCAAAATTTAAATGGAGAAGTAGAAGAAAAAAAAAATTTCATTGATAAAAAATTATCTAAAACCAAAGACATTCTAACCTAGGTCAATGCTGAAGGATCAATGATTGACATTTTGGCAGTATAAATATCTGTTTTCTATAATTATTATGGGATTATCATTGCAAATGTTGTTTGAACTACTAAACTAAATATGACTGTGAGAAAAGTAACTTAAACAAAAATCAAAATGGTGCTTATTATAAAGACACCATTAACATAAAAATAATTTAGATAAACTGTAAGATCTCAAGAAATTACATCATGCTTCACCTACATTTGCTACAATAAAAGCAATATAAAACTTAACCATCGGAATGAATCTTCTCAAAATTATAGATAGAAGAAATTGCTGTTAGATCATTGTAGTCAGAAAAGAATCACATTTGCTAAAGCAATATTAAATATCATTATAACACTTGTTATATTTAGTGTAATATAGTATTATAGGACAGAGATGACAAAACTTGTCTTTAATGATATTTCATTGTGAGGTACATTGTATTCATTTGTAGATAATATAAGTATTACTATCCATGTCCTATAATAGTAAATTTACTGTATGAAATATATATATGTAAATGTAACAACCATTATGGTTTGGTTTCTTTGTTTAATGGCATATCAACCTTGGTGGGTTATTTAATGCCAAAGTCACCTTTGAAGAAGAACAGTAGTGGTACTACTTAACCTATAGCTGGGGGGAGATGAGGGGTTTCATAAACCATTATGGAACAGATGTATTAAAATAATATAGGGACAGGTAGTATTTCAAAGTGTATTTTCTGAAATAAAATATTAATTCCAGATTTTGTATTGACTCAGCAAAACAGATTATTCTAGATAATATATTTCTAGTAAGTACTATCTTAATCCTATATACATTTTGGTATAGACTAAATGTGAAAATTATTATAAGATAGATGTAGTAGATGTTCTTTTGGCAATATGAAAAGTTTTCTTTTCTTGTCTGGCTGGATTAAGACATTAGGGACAAAAAGGTTAAACACATTTTTGGTAAATCACACAAATCAGGATGTTAAAATGCAAATGACACAGGGAGGACAAAAAAAAAAGAAAAAAAAAAAAAAAAAACAGAAAAGAATTCAAGCAAACACACGAAGCCCATCCCCACCCCCTTGTTTCCCACCTTTTATTTCACATTTCCCTTAACATACACAAAACCTTTTACAACTACCTGGGATGGAGTGATATACATACCAATGTTTTTTCCCAACCCTTAGGTGAAAAAAAAAAAAAAAAAAAAAATAGAGAAAGCAAAATGTTATAAACAGTATTTACTTAAAAAAAAAATTCTAAATTCATAAAGCAAATATTTGAACTTTTGAAAGCATTTTGAGGCTGGAGAAATACGAATATCAAATCTCAAAATGATTGACAATGACCAAAGAAATATTATTTGCCGCTTTCAATAAATTCTATTAAAAAATTAGATTAAAAAAAAATGATTCCTTCTCCTATATTCACAGTTGAGTTTTCTACTTTTATACATTGATGATGATGATACTATAAAGAGATTTCTCTTTATTCTTTACTTTCAGGACAAGAAATCAGATGTGATATGTGTGTGTATGAGTGTAAATGGATAGAAAATAAAATTCCAACGCCTTGAAAGGATGATGGGTACAATATGCATATAGGATCTCAATTCTGTTGTTATTTACTAAGTTTAGTTTAGTTTGGCACAAGGCCAGAAGTTTAGGACACCCAGTGAGAATCAAGTTCACTAACAATAATCCACTAGCCAATTTCATTGGACTTGGCATACTATTGATACCCCCCTTATTTTGGAAGTTGTGCTTTTATTGATTTATATATTGGGTCATTTATTGTAATCTATTTATATTATCTCTATGTTTAATCTTGATTAAGATAAAAAAAAAACATTTTCAGAGAGTTACAATTATTCTATTTTCTCTTAATGTGTATAATAATATGTGCACAGCATCTTTTGACAATAAGAGATTTATTTTGGAACCTGTACACGTTCTGATTTGAATATGGAATCACTTGCTGTAATATGACTACATTATCTGTATGTTTAAGCTTAAGTAAATTGAAACACATATTCAGAGAGGGTTGCAATTTTATTTTCTGCCAGTGTTTGTCTTCTTTTAATGACTTAAAAAAAACAATACTGTTGCAAATCTTAGGTAATGTAGACTAAAGCCTTGATATACAAATATTTGAATTATTTTCAGTGCTATTGTAAGAAGAATGGAAATAAGATTATTAAAAATTATGTGTTCCTGTCACATGTGCTATTATGGGTAGGATTTATTTCTAAAAAGTAAAAGTTTTCATTCCTAATGATTTTATATTTAGACAAGAGGTACTAAATTCCTATATAGGAAGTAAACAGATGACTACATTTTCATAGTAAATTTAACATGTGAACTGATATAATATTTCAAATAGATGATAAATTAATACTTAGAGTTATAAAACCTATTCAAAATATTAACTGTAGAAGCATGCCTAGTGAGTATAAATAGTATATTTAGTACTTCTACAGAAAAACTTATCATAGTTCACAGTTAATATTTCATCTTGGTACAAAAAGTTGAATATTGTTAAAAGAGCTATGTACTTAAAAATAGAGCTTCATGATTTAACCATACAATTTTGCATGTTTCTGCACTCACTCTGTTGCACATTAAAAACCAGGAAGAAAGGGATTATCAGTGGTCAGCAATAAAAATTTTGAGCCTTGATAGGTGAGACATACACAGGTCCTGTTACTGACCATTTGAACACATTTATTCTTGACATGTTTCCCCAGTTAGTTCCAGCAAAGAACCACCCAACCATCATGCACAGGTAACATGACACTGGTTCCAGGAACATTACATTGATCCACCACACTTGCCAGATATAAACCCCACTGAGAATAAATGGGACATGTTGCAAATGTCTTTAAATTTCCTGCAGCCACATGCAACAGACATACACCCAATTATGGACAGCTCTGGAATATGCCTGGATAGGTTAATGATACATACATACATAACAACTCCAGAGCCTTATCATGACACATCACTATTATTATGTTATTATTATATTAGGTGCCTCTAATTTTTTTTGCAATTCCTTTTTGGTCAATTTCTTCTAAAATACAAAATAGTCTCACACCTACATGAAAACAAATCACATCAATTTTTTTTTTTTTTTAAACATTTCCAGACTGAACATATTTTGAAGTTTTACCAGTTTGGTTTAGTTTAGTCAGTAGAGCACACACATAGGAATCACAAGGTTCTGGGTTCGATACTGGTCCCCCAACCCACACTCAGTGCATGAGTAGTACAGATTAGGTAATCTGATCTGTGCAGTGAAGTGGGGAGTTGACAGTAGGTGTGGCACTCCACCTCAACAAAAATCAATCTCCTTGGTCTAGCGCTAACAAAAAGGGGATAGATTCCCTCACTGTTTGACTGATACTGACAATAGGCCACTCAGTCAACAACTCACCAGTTTTAAAACTGAAGCAAATTTAAAACTATTTGAAATAATCTTATATTGATTTGGTGACCCAGGTTCAAATCCTGCACAAGGCTGTTTGCATTTCACATAACACTTATAATCTTTGGAAAGGTATGAATCCAACAATTCTCCATCCAGCTATGGGTAAATAGAAAGGTAGGCTGAGCTTTTTAACCTTGGCTAGGCAACCAGTCTTAGAGAAGGAAAACTCTGAATTCTAACCTGTTAAACTCCATTTAAGAAATTGACCTTGTGTCACATCCTACTCATGCGGAGGAGTTTTTGTGTGTGTGTGTATGTATATATATATATATATATATATATATATATATATATATATATCCTTCTCTGGTTAATTGTTATTATTAGATCCAATTGTAAAACAAATACCTGTGGTTGGGCAGTCGGATCCGTTACCTGTCTGGAGAGGGTTAACTATGCAATAATTACAGCAGTTTAAAAATAACATCACTTACAAAAAAAAATCAAACAAAAAAAAACAATCAAAATTTAAATTAAAAAAATAGTTTTAGTTAGGGGATAAGCTAGGTAGCACTTACAATGTATAGGTATTATAACTAGACTGTTCTTTAATTAAAATATTGACTAAATTCAATACTTTGAGTGAGAAATGTTTATTTAAATGTTCTTCTAAAAGCTTGTTGTTTTCCTCATAAAACATTAAAACTTACTAAGTGAGGACTTAGTCTTATACAAAAATTAGAAAAAGTAAAAATCAAGATTTTTAATTGAAAGACTTTCAATTTTTTTTAAATTGCAAGATCCTAACCAAAAGTTCTGGAAATTTTCATAGTATGTACAAACCCAGTGCAGAACAGAATTGCCACTATCCTTTCTGAGAAGGAAATTAAGGTTTAGTTCTAACCATCTTTTTTTTAAGTAGTAGCTAGGTTTAAGAATAAGTCATTTTTTGTTGTTGTCATAACCAATTCTTTGAACTTTTTGATAGCATCACATATGAAAAATTTTATTAATAGGATGTAACAGTAAAATATCTAGTAGGATATAGGTAACCACAGACATTAGTGTTGTAAAAATAACAATTTAAAAATAAAACAGATTCATTCAAAATCAATAAAAAAAATTTGTAACAAATTCCTTTGGAAATGTAAGGATGTCTTAAATATAATATCTTGACCTCAGAAAAATGAGGACATTATTAAATATCAATGTAATGATTATAAATGAATCCTTCATTAATTTTTAATTTATTTAAACTGTATTTTTTATTGATTTTCTAAGCTATTTATAAATTTAAGTCAAATACAGTAGTCAAGGCTTTAGTTATTTGCAACAGAAGTGATGATGTGGAGAGAAGATAATTTTTGTGTGAGGAATTTATTTTAATCTTATTAAAAATATAGACATCCCTGTAAATGATCTCCAATAAAGAAAAATGTGAGATTATTAAATATGTTAAAAAATATTCTATTACAAAGGTGTGTGTGTGTGTGTGTGTGTGTGTACATGTACACACACACAAAGGTCATTCAATAAATAAGAAATATTCTTTAAAAGTGTAAAATTAATTTTTTTCCATAAATGTAAATTCTGTATTGTTTGGTATAAATCATTTTAATCTCACAAAAATATTTGTCTTGGGGCTATTCAAAGTGGTAGCAAATCAAACAATGCTCTAGGCTTGAACAGAGGTCTGTCATCAAATTTTATGTAGCTGAAAAGTGTAAACTATATGAAATTTACAGAAGAATGGGCTTACAGATACCTCATCTATTGAATGATTCTCATATAGATTTCTTAGATTTCAACAAGGCAGTTGATTCTCCTCAACTTATACAAAACTTATTTCAAGAAGTAAGATCACTTGTAATGATCCCATAGTCAAGTGATGGGTCAATATATTTATCAATTATGACTAAACAGCAAAACAAGTTTACAAAGAAATACAATCAATTCTGATTCTTTGTTTTGATACATTAACAAATATGAAAAATATAATTTGCAGATATTATAGATAAAAACTGTTTATATTACATCGATTTTAGGCTGAATTGAAACTTAGGCCTATCGTTTAAGGAAAAGAAAGAAAAGAAAAATTTATTTAGGAGTCTATTATGGAATTCTAATGGATGTTGGTTGGTTTTATAACATGTCAACCCTTGTTGGATTACTTTATGCCAAAGTCAGTTTAATAATTATGGTTTTCAGTTATGTACAGTACAAAAATATATATCTTCACAATCATTTCAAAGCACAAGGCCATGGTTTTGCAAGACTAACAGATGTCAAAGAAACAGAGTTCATTCAAATCAGAAAGTTTTCTATTGTTAAGCTATATATATGTTGAAAAAATAAATAAATAAAGGAAAGAAAATGTTGAATGGATGAAAATAGTTTAATGGAGTGCCAGCACATGTTTCGACAGAGATTGTCCTTGTACACATTGTATTCTATTTATTATTATTTCAAATACAAAATAAAATAATAATAATAGAAAAATAGCATTTTTTAAAGTATACAGAGAAATGGCTGTCATCAGGGCAAGATATTTGATATTTAAATATCAAATAGCCTGCCCTGTATTTAAAACAAGAATAAATAGAATACAATGTGTAAAAGGACAATCTCTCGGTTGAAACACATGTCAGCACTCCATTAAACCATTTTTATCCATTCAACATTTTCTTTCCTTTATTTATTTTTTTCAACATATTGTCGGATTCACTTCCATTTTCAACTTACATATGTGTGTGTGTGTGTGTATATATATATATATATATATATATATATATATATATATATATATACACACACACACTTTTGAAGCTTACATGTAAATGGATAATGTTATATCTATAAACTTTTAAAAGGTGTGCATATTTGGATTGTATATAGGATGTTACTATAGGTTAAGAGTAGTGCATATAAACTAGATCTACACTTATCAGGTTAAAAAAACTACAAAACAGGGAGTGAGAGTTAGGATAGTTTTATGTGAGTGTTCACTCTTGATCAATTAAATAAAGATCTTATACAAAAGAACTAGATTGCTATATCTGATAGCACATAAACCCATATAAGAAATAAATTGTTGGATTATACAGATTTACCAACCCCTCTGCACCTGGTCAATTTCTTAAGCGGAGCTTAATAGATTTCAATTCAAAGTTTTCCTTCTCTTAGACTGGTTGCCTAACCAATGTTAAAAACCTTGGTCTGCCCTAGTATTTACCCATAGCTGGAGGGAGAATAGTTGGATACATACCTTTCCTGAGGCTATTAGAGGTGTATGAAATGCAAACAGCCTTATCCAGGATTTAAATTTTCCATTTCTTGTGATGATAACCATTACACCACACCTCCACAAAATTGTCGGATTATACATCAAGTGTCACTAGAACTTCTTCCGATGTTCTGTATTTGACCCAGTTCAAAAGAAGTTTCTTTTTGTGCATTTGTTACAAATTCATAAAATTCCAATATTGAAAGGCGGCGGGGGGGGGGGGGGGTACAGATGACATTTGATAAATATGATACAAGGAAAATGTTATCATATGTAATGCACATTTGATATCAATCCTTGCATTTTAATATATATATATACACACATACACATGGATATGTAAACATTTATAAATATGTCGGAATAAGCTAGACAACAGTTACAATGTATCTGTATTATTGAATGATACATCTAATGTTACTTTAATGTCATCCATATTCCCTATTTCCCCAAAAAGTTATTTTCATGTGTTTATCAAAAATTAATGAAATTCTAATATTTGTAAGTAAAAGTGAGTCTTATATGCCATCAATTATTGGTATCAGTTTCCTGGTGCTTTTTCTAAAGCAAGATCAATTTGCTGATGAATGTAAATAGTGTGGTCTGAAAATTTATTTCAGTGGGATAATTCTTTATCATCATCATGTCGCCCTGACAGCATGGATTGCCATGACTCTCTCTCTCTCTCTCATTACCTGTTCCTATCAGTCATCACTCTTGGCAAGTCCTTCTCATGAAATCCAGTATTCGCACAGAGTTGATCAATATAAGTCTTTGCTGGTCGGCTGACTGGTGTGTCTACGTGAAGATGTCCACAAGAGAATGTCACTTTTCATCCTTGATTCCCTTTGTGGAGTGCTACTTCCAAGATTTCTTCATGACAGCATGCAGCATCCTTGTGTAGTTTCCATCTAGCTTTTTGTTAGTGGTGCGGCCATACAGTAGCACTAACATGACTTACAGCTTGGAAAAATTCTCGTTTTATCTTATCTGAGAGATCAGATTTCTATATGATCTATAATCTGTCTATAGCAGTCTATGCCTAGTACTAGTGTAGGAACCTTTGGTGGATTCATTCACCAATTCCACCCAGACATAAAAAAGATGGTCAGACAATTGGAAAAGATCAAAAAGAAACTTGTCAGACAGGAAATGTCTGTTGCGTTCAACCAAACATGTATAAAAGGAAAAACTGCTGCCAAAGTATACTTTATATATATATATATATATATGTGTGTGTGTGTGTGTGTGTGAAAATCTTAATTTATCAGAAATAGATTTATTTCAGTTACCTTCACCTCTTCAAGTCTGATTTCATTATGTTTGCGCTCTCAATTTTGGTTGAACCCTAGCACAGAAACACTTGATACTATTCACCTATATATAAGTTAGGATGGGATTTTCCAACCATGGGATTAGTTTGAAAATCAGATAGGTGAGAAACTGAGTTACCAAGGACGTTTGACTTTATTTTCGCTACCCTAACTTAGATATACATGCTGTATCAATGATATTGAGCACGCTTTACATATACATATACATATACATATAGCAAATTAGATATATATTAGATATACAGGGTTTTATTTTATCAGCTAACCAGTTGGTAAAAACCTAACTATATATCAAAACAATATCTTCATGTTAGAATTACAAAGAGGATTTTTCACTGTAGAAAAAGTATGGCACTTGTCAGGATTTTCCAGTCCAATACAATTAGGGATAATAATAATAAATAACAACGGAGAAGCAAGAATGTAAAAATATTGTTCTTGGGGTAAAACAGATCAATTATACTTATAAATGAAAATTGTAACTAGGGTGACTGAAAAGTTCTCATCAACCAAAAAAGGAATTATCTAGAGCCATGAAACATATATTATTCAGTACTTAAACACACTTAGCACATTTTTCTCAAACTTTTAAAATCTTCCCTACAAAAAGAATTTTTAAAAAAAACTCATTCTATTCTCAGTTGAGATGAGAACCCTTTAGCATCTCATAAGTTGGTTTCTTAGTTAAATGGCATATCAACCTTTGTGGGTTATCTAATGCCAAAGCCATCCTTGTAGAAGAACAGCAATGGTACTATCTACCCTTAGCTGAGTCCATACCTTTCCCAAGGGTATTAATTCAAAAATAAATGTAATAGTGCGACTGGAGTTTAAACTTGCTTACATGGTCCAGCATGTTAACCATTACGCCACAGGGATGCCTCTCTTATCAGTATTAAATCATTAATAGGACATTTTTCTTGATAGTCAAATCGTATTGAAACAGTCTTCTAACTTATACCAAACTTTAATGGTCTTTTTTTTTCATTTTTGGTGTTAATTTGAAAATGTCTTATTTACGCTTATTCTTGTCATCTCAAATGACATAATTTAGCTTCACAGATTGTGGAGATGTCAGTTACAATTAAAGGAATTGATATTAAGAAATTGTAAGATGTTGAGAAAGAAGAGAAAGAAATGGGAAGCAACAAATAAAAGGATATATAATAAATTTATCTCTCTAAAATAGATGTTATATATATATATATATATGCATACACAGTACTAATATAGTACTATAATGGTATATATTGCCAGAAATGGACTCTCGTCGATTTCAACACCTGAGGGTTCATCCAATGAACAACCAACACAGTTTTCTGTTTATAGTGGTGAAGGCTTGTGTTGGACCATTCACACTTTTTGGCACAGTCAATAGGAAAGAATTGTTGCACAAGGATTGCCAGAAAAATAGTGATATTAGAAATATATGGATAGAATAGGAAAGAAAGATTGGGAAGTTATACATAACTTTAGTATTATTTATGTATAGATTGGCACTCTTTTGCATACAGGATCTAAGTGTGGTATCTGTATCGATAGAAATTTCATGGTTGTTTTTAAAAATGTTTAATATTCCCTCAGAAATAAATGCAAAATAATAAAAACAGATGTATAAAGATGATTATTCAAATTTTAAAAATTATTATCTTTTGTAAAAAATTTTGATTTCCATGGGTACAGATAGAACACACTGATCTGAGGAAAAATAGCCTGGGAGAGACACTTTGATCTTAGGCAAGATGCACAGAGATTAAAATGATACGACAAGAATTTGGAGACAGATGGACAAAGAAAAGGTCTCTCACACACACACACACACACACACACACACATATGTTGAAAAAATGAAAAAAGGAAAGAAAGTATAGAATGGATAATATAGGATATTTTAATCAATTCTACTTACACATGTTTTGGTCAGGAGTTTATCCATGTGTACATTATTCAAACTATTATTATTTTTAAATAATCAAATGAAATTAAATAATAATAATAGAAATTTCATTTGGTTATTTAAAAATAATAATAGTTTGAATAATGTACACATGGATAAACTCCTGACCGAAACACGTGTAAGTAAAATTGATTAAAATATCCTATATTATTCATTCTATACTTTCTTTCCTTTATTCATTTTTTCAACATACCGTCGGATTCACTTTCAGTTTCATTTTATATATATATATATATATATATATTATATATTATATATATTATATACACACACAAGTATGTACACATACACATATATATGTGAGAGAGAGAGAAGGAAAGAGATTTATATAAAGAAATAGATAGACTGACATGTATACATTGACACAATATGTATGCATATAAGAAAGAGAGAAGATATAAATAAAAATCATAAACTGAGATTGGCAGATATACTCAAAGGCACAGATAGGAAAGATAGATAGGATAGAATAGATATGAAGAGAGATAAAAAGAAAGAAATACAGTCATCATTCAGTTATCTTGTATATAGTTGTAGTTATAACAAATTGAAACATACATGGATAATCAAAGTATAAAATAATATAGATAAGAATAGGTAAGAATTGAGTTTATCATATTGTGAGATGGGAATCAAAGTTCATTATAATAGCCAAGTGAAGATATAGACAAATTAAGAAGTAGGTAGAAAGACACAAAAGAAAGAAGTTTGATAAATAAAAAAGGCTTGAGTCATCATTAGAAATAAACATGTATATATAAAGATCAACAGATTGGATAAATAGATGAAGACAAATGGAAAAAGATATTGGTAAGAGAATATAGAAAAATATGGACATATATAAGCACACACATTATATAAGGAATAGAATGGAAAGTGCCATGTTCTTGCAGGACTTGAATTGTCATGACTGTTCTTCACAGAGATAGTAGAGTGATTCTCAATGGAAACTGTCCTTCTAGATTGGTTGGTTAACACCAAGGCTAGAGAACCCAGTCTGTTCTACAACTAATTTATCCATAGCTGAAGGGAGAAGGGGATTCATGCCTTTTTCAATGACATTTAGTGTGAGGTCATCAATTAACCCCTGCTGGAATTTGAACTTGGCATGCAGATTCCATTTTCCACACATTATCACCTGTATCATCCATCCAGAGAGAGAGAGAAAGATAGACAGATAGATAGACAGAGAGATGAATGTATAAAGACTGGTAAATTGAGAAAAAAGATAAAGCATCACCTATAAATAAATGAATACTTCCCTAACAATTTTTCTTTAAAATAGTTAATTTTCTTCTAATACAAAAAGATACCAGGATAGTATTATTGCTAGTCAAACATCATACAACCAAAATGGATATTATTAAGCATTATTTATTACCAAACTTGAAACTCTATAACCAAAATTATGAATATGTAGTAGTCCAAAAATAAGTACAGCTCTTATATATATTTATGGAAATTTATTTTTCATTAAAAATGTTGCAATTTCTTTTTAGTTCCAGTGTTTTAGTGCTGTAGAATTTGGTAAAAAAAATACTCAATAATGTCCTTTTTGATGTTTCACTAGAAATAAAATCATTGCATCTTTGGTTTAGATAAAAATTAACTTTTAACCAAAAGTTTTAGGGTTGTATACATTTATAGGTAATAATGTATAGATTAATCAATATTTTTTTTAACACAGATACTTTGATAAAATCAGATAAAAACATCTTTAAAAAAATAGAGAAATAGGTTGTAGAAAACGGATGCAGGTAAACAGATAGGCAGCTGATTCAAAGAAGATTTTGATAGATAAATAAGTAGATAAAAATTGAGGTAAACTCAAAGAAAGAAAATTTGAATAAAAACACATATGAAAAGGAATAAAAAATCAAAACATACAGAAGAGGAATTTGGTAAAACCAAATCAATGGGTAAACAAACACAGAGGTGATTGGAAAACGCATGTTTTGGGGGTATGAAGAACCACCCAGAAAATTTTGAAATGAGAGAGAAAGAGAGAAAATGAAGCTTAGTCAAAGTCTTTGCCTAACAAGGTGGTAAGCTAGAGTCATCTTGTAACAGTCATAGGGATTCTTATTGACATTTTGCATGACAACAATAACTTTGTTTGACTTTTGACAATAATAAAGAAACTCTACAACATTAACAGATAAAGAATTTCATTTGGAGGAGGAAAGAAATGTTGTCATATCAACAAAAGCTTTTGACCGATATAATTACAAAAACTAAAATTAGCTCACCCTATGATTTAAATTATATATTAAATCTTTTGTATCTTACAAATTCTGGTGATGTGAAAGATTGACAAACATTACAGCACGTTTTTAACATAAACACATTATTTTGATATATAGTTAGGTGATAAAATAAAACCATATATATATATATATATATAGATAGATAGATAAATAAATAGATAGATAATATAATTTGCTATTTTTGTAATATATATTCTTTATGTATAGTATTTTATACACTGATCTAATGACAAGGCAGTTTTTCCCTAGTATAGTTTTTTAAAATTCTTCAGAACTAAACATTTCCAATAACTTCAATATAAACCATTTTTTTATTATTATCAATCTTCAAAATGATGTCACAGACAGCAGGGAATGAATTTACCATTTATTTAAAGAATTAACTTTATCTTTGGTATTTTAGATATTCTTCAAGTAACCATTCAACACGGCTCAATTGTTTTTAAATGAAAACCATTTACAAAATCTTATAACTTTTTAACTATGTGTGTGTGTGTGTGTGATGTAAATGATTTTGTAAAGATGAATCTAAAATATTGAATATCCTAATTATTCATTAAACAAAAAAAATAAAAGTCTTTCTTTTGACCTGCTCTTCAAGACAAGTTATGTTCTATCATGTAAGATCTTGGTTCTTAGACATTGTTGCTGGTGCCATACTTTTTGACTTTGGACAAAACCTACACCCTCCTCTAGATCTCTAACTTGGATATTCAAAAAACATATTCCATCAAATCCTTCCAGTTCCACCCACAAACTGGATCAAGGAAATAAAGTTGGTCATGCTATCTAATACACCATGATTATGTTAAACCATATGATTGATAATCTGTCTATAGCAGTCCATGCCTTTCTTATGCATATATTGTCATTGTTTTCATTAGATGAGATATTACTACCTAGGTATGTGAACTGGTCTCTTTGATAAGATAAATCAAAATTTTTAGCTGTGTCAGAGCTACTGTATGACTGCATCACTTAGACTCTAATCAAATGCTTAGAGCCACTTACCTACTATCACATAAACCATCCAAGTAAGATGAACAAGACATGCTGGACACTGCTGGAGAAACAAGGATGAACTCATAAGTGACATTCTTCTGTGGACACCTACACAAGGACACACCAGTGTAGAGCGGCCAATATAAACCTTCATCAACAAACTTTGAGAAAATTCTGGATGTTGTGCGGAAGACCTACCAGGGGTAATGATTAATGGCAAGGGAGAGTCATAAGAATCCATGCTGTCAAGGCAACCTGATGATGACGTTACACCATCAGAATTTTAAATAATAAATAAATAATATTCAGAATTTTAAATAAGAATGAATGAAAGTTAAGGTAGAATTTTTCCATTTCACTTTCTTTTGATTTATACACTTAGTAATCCTTGAGATTTTATTCAGCAATAACCTATTTAACACACTCTACCTTAGAAGTAGAATTATTCCTTGCTGTTTATTGTCAAAGCATAAGTATTTTTTACTAGTATTTCTATCATCTTAAAAAATAACTAAAATTAAGGTGAAAGAAACACTACTTGAAAATTGATAATTGACAAAGCTTTATGTCTGAATTTTTTAGATAAATCTTATACTAATAGAATTTGTATTATTCAGATTTTTTGGACTGTTGTCCTCATCTTTATTGTTATATAAATGTTTCAGCTGATGTGTCATCTGGCCCTCTTCAGAGGTTTCTCATTATAATCGGGTGCCTTCACAGAACTTTAAACTGAACCCTTTATTTAATCCATTGGGGTAGATTGTTCTCATTCTGTTAACCATGACCGGGTACAAGGGTTAAGCTATGTTATTTTTGCCCATAGTCAGGATTGAACCTGCAGCCTACAGCTTAATTGAAAAAAAAATCAATATGATATGAGGTGTGATCAAAAAGTATTGAAACTGAAGCTTTAATTATTTATTTCAATTTTAAAATTTAAATTATTTAGTTGATTGGTTGGATTTTATGGCATGTCAACATTTGGGTTATTTTATGCCAAAGACATTTTTATTTCATTCCTACTTTGTGGAGTACGAGTGATGCTTGTGCAGGTATTTGTATATTATTTCAGGTAATACTTCAAAAAAAAGTAATGGCTCAGTCAGCATTTCTGCTGAGATATTTGAACATCTAAGAGTGCATGTGGATATCTATTTGTATAATTAAGAATTTTTTAATGACATATTATTATTTAATGCAGAAACAATGTTGCATTATATATATTTTTTAATTGTACTTTTTATTTCTCTATAATCATTTGTTTGCACAATTATATCAAGTATTCCTATCTTATACTAATAATCTACGAACAATTACAATATTCCAAGTAACTATTTCTATTTAATAATGATTATTTGTTTACACAGAGGGGAATACTTGAAACCATATACCAATAATCTTTTTAAAATATGATTTCAATTAACTACTAATTCTTATGAGGACATGCACAGCTGAGGAGCAAATGAAGACATGCACAGCTGAGGAGCAACTTGTTCATTTCTGTTTTGGTAAATACAACTTCATTCTCGATACTTTTTTTTAACACACCTAGTATAACACTACAAATATTACTAGCATAAATAAAGTAATGGAGATGATGATGAAGGAAATACTAATCAGAAAGTTGACAAGCTTCTTTTAAATTTTTTGTTAAATTAAAAATCATGATGATATTACTCAAAGAGAAAAGAGTTGTTATATTTTAAGCTTACTGATATCAGTGATACAAAGACAACATATTGTTATCATCTATTCACTATTTTGGTCACAGCATTGGGGTATTTTGGATTTTTGTGATTACAGGGTTTTATAATTCCCAATATTATAATTTCCAGAGTTTTCTTTCACTGATTTAGTTTTACATCATACAATTGTCTACTATTGACATTATTGTCTTTTTGAAAACAAAATGATTTAGTCTCTTTTTACAGCTGTTCACTCCTTTTTTTATTGTCATTAGAGTGGTCTAAAGTCAGTATCAGCAGGGAGTCTATCCCCTTTTCACTAGCACTAGACCAAGGAGATTGTTTTTGCATCTGAGGTGGAGCACCAAACCTACTATCAACTCCTTAGTTTACCGCACAGATCCCACCAAGTTTGTGAAGGCTGGTATTGAACCAAGAACCTTGTGGTTCCTAGGTGGACGGTCTACTGACTGAGCTAAACATGAATTTAGTTCTATAAAGGTGGCAACATTCCAAAAATAATTTTCAGCCTCAAACATAAAAGACATTACAGATTGACAAGTTGCATCGGGTTTGAAATATCATCCTGTATGTATTTACCCAACCCCTCCACCACAAGCAGGATATGACATATGGTCAGTTCCTTAAGCAGAATTTAATAGGTTTGAATTCAGAGTTTTCCTTCTCCTAGACTGGTTGCCATACCAAGGTTAAAGAGCCCAGTCTACCCTACTATTTACCCATAACTGGAGGGAGAATAGTTAGATGCATACCTTTACCAGTTTTGCCCAGGATTTGAACTCAAGGATTATAACCATTACACCATGAGCACTTCATCTTGTACAGCAATGTAGTATGTTTAATTGTATTTTTTCAGGGGGGGGATACGTATGTAGGATTAGTATAATTTTTATTTCTTTTATGAAGGACAAAACATCATCCATACTGATATTTTCAAATGTATCTTTTATGTTATTTATGTAGAAACCTTTTCTGATATCATCAAAAATACTACATCTTGTTAGAATGTGTTCAACAGTATAGTTTGTTTGACAGTCTGCAACTAGTCTAGGAGAAGGAAAATTCTGAATTTAAACCTGTTAAACTCTAAGAAATTGACCTTGTGCTATATCATACTTATACAGAGGGGTTGGATATATATATATATATATATATATATATATATATATATATATTCACTTATATTCACTTTGGCAGCCATTAAGCTTATCAAATCAAATCTTACTTATAGAATTCATATTATAATTGTACGAAAGGGGGGAGGGGTACTTGGTTATCAGCATTTAATAGTTATCTCAAAAAAATTATGATTGGATGAGACATAGACACTAATATTATTGGATTGCAAATTGCTTTACTCTCTAAGAGAATTTTAAGGTCATGATGTACCATTTTAGCAGTGCTATTACAAAAATTGGATCATTATAACATTCTGTTGTGTGTGTGTGTGTGTGTGACCTATAAAATCTTCAATAGAGGATGATTCTGAAATAATGTAGTTTAGTAAGTCAAAAGTAGAACTAGTGTCTCATACAAGATGGTTTCTTTATTTAATGGCATATCAGTCATCATAGGTTATTGGACACCAAAGCCATCCTTGTAGAAGAACAGCCCATAGCTAGGGAGATGAGGGAGGTTCATACCTTTCCTAAAGGTATTAATTCAAAGTAAATGTAATAGCAAGACGAGTTCAAACTCACTTACTACAATATTGCAGACCAGCCCGTTAGCCACAACGCCATGGGAATTCCCCCTGTCTAATCCAAGACACAAGCATAATACAAAAAATAACTGGCGAGAACACATATATATAACTTAACAACAATTTAAACCATTCAAAAAATACATTTTAATCAGCAAACACATCCTCAGTAACTTTTATGAACTGATTTTTCTATTTCTGGGTGGGCGAAGGTAATCAAGCATTTTATCTGAAATGTGGTTAAAAATGTTCAATTTTCATAAACATTAATATTAACTCTAATGTCCAAAAGCCTCAGTGTTGAAATGTAAACAGTTTTGAAATAAACACTCCTTGATGATGGCGTAGGGCTGAAATGGGTTAAGATTAATAAATTTATAACATTTATTTACTGAGGTTTATGTATTGATTGTTTTTTTGTTTGTTTTTTTTTTTTCATTCACAAACACAGACAAATGTTTCATTCATTGTTTCATTTCTCTCTTGCTAAATACAGCTTCAGTCTTGATACTTTTTGAACACACTTCATACATTTTGAATTATATATTTCGTTTTGATAATAAAACTTAAGTTATATGTTGCAAAATAATACATACGGCCGAGGGGGTAAGAAATTGGACTGATGAAAAGTCAGTCGGGTTCGGTCCCAGCTAGATGTAGTTGCTGAGTCTAGCCACACTAAAGAGATGTGAAATGTCAAAAAATGGTATCTGTGGATGACTATATATATTATTCACCAATTTCACTAATGATAAAAGATTAGAAAGTTCAACCTTAGACAATATTTGACTAATCTGAAATATTTCCTCAGCAAAGACAGAAATAAAACCTGTTTGATTTGGATAATGGTTACCTGGAAAAATAACCACGATTCTTATTGGGTGTCCCATATTTCTGTCCTAGCACCAAACTAACTTAAACTTAATAAATGGCTACCTTGAAAAGTAATTAAGTAACTAGAGTCCAAATATGGCACTAGTTATATCATTTCAAGTTTCTTGGCAAATAGTTAATGAGTAGGGCTTGTCTTTGAAAATGAAAATGAAATTAGGATTTTTAGTCCAGGGAATATATTTATCTCTAATTTGACGATATTCAGAGAGGCCATTACCCAGGTGATTTCAAGAGGATTTTACCTGAGAGCACTAATGAAGTATGAGAATTTTTTTTTTTTTTTTTTTTTTTTTAAATGAAATTGAAGATGAATTTGTAAGGACAATTTTAAATCCTTTTTTAAAACCTTTATTCTCTGAGCTTTGCCGTAAACTTTCTTTTAATGTACAATTTGTTAATGCAGAAAAGAAGAAACATTTTGTTTTTTCAAAACTGAATGACTACATAGAAGCAGTTTTATCATTCAAAATATGGGACATTACATTGTGAGAATATAAATAATTAGAGGATGAAATGTAATTAACTAAAGTTGGATTAAAATCCAAATCATCATTACTATTACTCAGAAAAAATAAAAGACAGAGTTAAATCTTTTAAAATAATCTTTATTTCATTTAACCAACTCTGTTAAAGTCTCCCTTCCTCATCCTTTTATCCCCCACCCCCCATTAAAATACCTGGAAGATAAGAAAGTATCATTAACACCAAGACCCACCTGACAAAATCCCAGAGAAGAATAAGATCCAAGAATGTCAAAAAGTACAAAGAGCTAAGACTAACAGGGTGAGAGTGTTGGATGAAGGGAGGGAAAAGAATGGGAAGATATGGTGAAAAGAAGTGAGGTAGGAGTTTAAAATCTGAACCAGAAATCTTGAGGAGTAGGAGGAGGAGGAGAGGGAGAGGGATCTGGATTCAAACTTTGGGGTGAGATGAGGAAAAAGAATACACAAAAGAAAATTTGAGAGGCAGCAGGAAAAGCACCAGAAGAAAATACAGACCCTTTCCTGAACCAAGTGATGTCGTTCTTCCATCTCTTTCCTCTCAATTGCAGCCTTGTTATTAAGGTCTTCCACCTGAAAAAACAGAAAGAAATTAAATAATTTTAAAGATTTATATCAACAATTGTGTGTGAGCACATGTACATATATACAATTAATAGGAGACAGTTGCTATAAACTTGTTTTCTTGAGGAATACACCCGATGGTGTACATTATTGTAATGTAGCTGAACACTCAAACATTCAAATGATCATCTGGTGGTCTCATCATCATCATCATGTCATGCTGACTGAATGGATACCCATGACACTCCATCTCCACTTGTTCCTATCAATCATCGCTCCAAGCAGGTCTTCCACATAGCATCCAGTATCCACATCTGATCAATGTACGTTTTTACTGGTTGGCCTACACTGGCATGTCCATGTGTAGGTGTCCACAGGAGAATGTCACTTATGAGTTCATCCTTGTTTCTCCAGCAGTGTCCGGGATGGTTTGTGTAATAGGGAGCTAGTGGTAGTGCAGTTACTTTTTTTGTAGAGTGCTGCTTCTAGGATTTATTCAATACAGTATGCAGCATCTTTGTGCAATTCCCAATCTAGCTTCTTCTCTAAGCGTTTCATTAGAGTCTAAGTAGTATAGCTGTATAGTAGCACTGATAGGGCTATAGTTTGAAAGAATATTTGTTTAATCTTATCAGAGATCAGAGATCAGATTTCAATATAATCTATAATCTGTCTATAGCAGAATCAACATTAAGCTTTTATTATTTAATCTCTTAGTCTTCATTTATTAAGAGGTTGTAGAAAGAGAAAGAAATCTGGAGTACTTGGTAACTTGTTGCTACAATATGGAGTTGTGTTTTTAGCATTTGGGGAAATTTTGTGTTCAATGCAAATCACTTCCTGTTGTATTTTGGTTGTCTTCTTTTAGATGTTCTCTTTTGATCTGTATGACCACATAAGACCGACTCTCTAACTGGCCATTCCTTGACTGACCCTTTGGTCAAATTTCTGGCTAGAATATATATCTCACATCAGTCCAAAAATGTGGGCCAATGTTTATGTTATGTCTGAATGTAAGGATTTCCTCACAGTGTCACCTGCTAACAATTGGGTCAGGTAAATCAAATAAATGAAACTAATCAATCTGTACATCAACACCACACTAATTATAGGGTCATTTGCTCATGACAGGTAAGGTAAGGTAAAATCCATGAACAAAACTAGCTGTCCTGGCACCTTAAACACAGGGACACCTGTACAGTGGATGACCATCACATCACAACAGTAGATATATATTTACCAACCCCTTCCGTAAGAGCAGGATGTGACACATGGTCAATTTCTTAAATGGAGTTCAACAGGTTTGAATTCAGAGTTTTTCCTTTTCCTGGACAGGTTGCCTAACCAAGGTTAAAGAGCCCAATATGCCTTAGTATTTAGTCATAACTGGAGGGAAAATAGCTGGATGCATACTTTTCCCAAGGGTATTAGTGCTGTGTGAAAATGCAAAAAGCCTTGTCTAGAACTTGAATTCCGGTTGCCAAGTCCATTTCCTATGACAATATATAGGAATGAAAAAATACTTCCTCATTTTAGCATTTGGGAAATTCTGACAGTCTGTAATTGTAAAAGCTAAATATCAAATATAGATAAGAATTAAAGTATTAAAAGCCCAGTCTGCCCTACTATTTACCCATAGGTGGAGGTGGATTTATGCTTTTCCCCAAGTGCATTAGTAAAAATTAGAATGCAAACAGAAGCATCCATTTTCTGTAAGGATAACCATTAGGCCACACATACCTCCATTAAACTAAGGATTACACAGAAAATTCAAGCCTGAAAATTTATTTCATTTTTAGATGAAGTATTATCAACTATCATTATTAATTTTAGCTCTTTTTTTTTTTTATCTTTTAATTTTTAGTTGCTTTTTGATAGTTCAGTTGGTCAAGCAGCTGGTGCATTTAAACAAGTTGCCCAATGAAAAAGAGGACAGGAGTTCAAATCTCACAAAAGGCTTATCCTTTATAATCATTATTTGCATTCTGCTTGTTTTTTCATTGTTATAGAATGATGACCAAAATAAATTGTGATAAACAAAAGGAAAAGTAAGTCAAAATTAAATCATAATGATTTGTAAGAGCCATCATATTTTCAAACTATTTTACTAGGCTTGAACCCAAGACTATTGATTACAGTACCAATATTTATTTTTCATTCTACTTACTGTGATTACTTATACAAACCATAATTAAATAGACTGACCAATGGCCAGTCACTTGTGGGTCAGTTTAGACATACACTGAAGAGTCAAACAAGTGCAGAGGCTTACTGAGCAGGATTATATGACTTCCAATTTAGAGAATATCATATTATGTACATGACATTTCAAAAGTTTACCTAACATACCAAATTTGAGTGTTCAGAACTTTGGCAAAAACAGTTTAATCCATTGTACTAAAAGAATATGAAGTACAATAAATTCCTAGTTAATGAACAATTTATATACATTTGACTATATTTAGGGAATTATTCAAAAAGAATCCAACAAGTTTATAGAGAAGCATTTTACTCACTTATCAACCACTTACACTTACAACTGGTATTACATGCCTATCAACAATGGATGGAGAAAGGAGGTAGCAAGAAT
>CM042178.1:35134134-35154134 GCA_023376005.1 Doryteuthis pealeii
GTTCCAAGGAAGATGCTTTACCAAATGAGCTAAACTGGCCCTTTAACACAATGTTTCATACCAATGAGACTAATAAATTGATTTGAAGCAACAAAATCTGAAGATTTCAATCCATTATTTGAATAAACCCTTAAAAGAATTCCATATAAAGTAACACAGAAATTTGAAGGAAAAGTCTTACCAATTAAGTGGATGTTTCAACCAATTAATACACTTCATTTTATATCATTAATTCACCAAGTTTGGTGTAATAATAGGGATCAACACTATCTACATACATCTATAAATATATGTGTAAAGTAAAGTCGTCAGGGTGCTCTAAAGTCGGTATCAGCCAATCATCGAGGGAGTCTATTCCCTTTTTCCTAGTGCTAGACCAAGGAGATTGTTTTTGTGTCTGAGGTGGGGCTCCTCACTTTACCGCACAGATCCCTGTGCTACTCATACACTGAGTTGGTGAGGGCTGGTATCGAACTAGGAACCTTGTGGTTTTTAGCCGAACACTCTACCGACTGAGTTACATGTACACATACTAAATACATATGCATCGCATACACAATATACTAAGGTAGCATATATATATATATATATATATATATATATATATATATATATATATATATACTTTTCTTTCAAATTTCTATGTTAATATATATACATATATATACACCAACCCCTCCATATGAGTAGAATGTGACACAAGGTAAATTTCTTAAGAGAAGTTTAACAGATTTGAATTCAGAGTTTTCCTTCTCTTAGACTGGTTGTCATACCATGGCTAAAGAACCTACTCTGCTCTACTATTTAACCATAGTGTGTTTCCAATTATGTAGTGTGTGTGTGTGTATATATATATATATATATATATATATATATATATATGTGTGTGTGTGTGTGTGTGTATGCATGCACATACTCACACAAACACAAGACAAACACATTTACACCTGACAGAGTGTTATGCAGATAGGTACATAAAAAGTCCTTTGTTTATATCAGCCATTTATTCATTTTTTTTTTATCTTTTTGTATTCTGACCCAATCCATCTGCAGATATATTACAACACATGCACCTTGTGTTGTCTTTTGTTTTGCCAGTTAGACATAAAAGTAATCTATAAGTTAAGATAACACTTTTGCTAGTCTGGATAATAATCACTATTATTGATGTTAAGATGATAAACTACCACCAGATACAATAAACATTAAAGAAAATATTGTCTGAAATATGATAAAAACAACAAAAATGATGATACTAGTTTGAAATTAAAGAACATTAAACATATCTAAAAAAAAAAAAAAATTTTTTTTAAACTTTCTGAATGTCACAATTATAATGAAACCGAATTTATCTCTTTTTTTCTTCTTTTTTTTAAAAAGAAGAAAGTCAGTTTATATTTCTGCAGTAAATTTGTAGTCAGGCAGGTTTTATGATAATTGGCTGAAGATCTTCTTAATGATGACAATCTTACAAGTAACATTAAAAATTATGATTAAGGAAACATGGTATTTTTCTACTAATGGTTCAATCATGGGGAGGGGGGTATCTCAATAAGCAAGTTGGTCCTCTCAACAATAAAAGTTGAGAGGAATAACTTGCCATAAAATGGATTGCTCTATACTAATATGGTAAAGCTCGTTAGAAAGAAAAAAACAATGTTAAGTAGATCCCATGCTACATCCCTGCAACAGCACTCTTCAGACGGGTAGGTGTTCTGTAGCTACAGTGAAGGGGGTCTCAAAACCAGTTTAGACATCATTTAGATGTGTGTGTGTGTGTGTGTGTGTGTGTATGTGCATATATATTAATATTGATAATATAGTTTGCTATATTTATGAAGATTGCTCAATATTGTTGATAGAGCGTGCACACATATATCATACATACTCACAGACACATACACACACAAAATGATAATTTTTTTAAAGGACTAAAATAAGAAAACTTATACAAATGATAAAAAACTTAAGACAATCTATTATCATACAAATTGACTAATGACCATATCACTGTATCAAAACAAAGTCTCAAATTCGCTCCTACTCCAAAAAGTAAATTGACAGAATTAAAACAAGTCAAAAAATTCGAGCACAACTTTTAAACTAAAAGAAAAAAAATTATGACAGATTGATAATGAGAGGTTGGTAAATATATATTTAGAGAAAATCATACATGAAAATATAGGACTAAGATATGAAAGTGAAATTGAAGATAATTACATGAAATTATAGAAAAGTTACCTAGATGACAGTTTCATCTTTGGCTAATGCGCATAGGATAATATCAATTATATTTTCAACTTGTTAAAATATTTACACCCAAACATTAAATTTACCATGGAACAAAGTTTTAAAGAAATTCCTTTTCTAGGCATCTAAAATAAAAATGAAAATTTTAAAAATCTCTACAGATATCTACCACAGACACTCATCAATATCAATTAAAAGCCATCACCCCCAAAATAGCATCAAATATATCCCCTGTTCATTGGCATGTATGATTTGTATTATTATCACTGACAGAAATCAAAGAAAAATTCACCAAGAGGAACTAAATCAAATCTTCTGTCAAAAAGGTTACCCTATAGCATTAATAAATTAAATTGATTGAAAAAATACAAATAATGAAATTAAGAAACGCCAAAGAATATAACCAACCTCTACTTACAATGAATGTAATCCAGAACTATTTTTGGATTGTTTGGTTTCTTTGATAAATGGTATATCAACCTTCATGGATTATTTAATGTCAAAGCCATTCTTCAAGAAGAACAGTAGTGGTACTATTTAGCCCATAGCTGGGGGATCAGGTAGATATCTGTAGTGATTTTTACCATTTTCATTTTTAATTAAGATGCCTAGAAAAGGAATTTCTTTAAAACTCTGTTCCATGGTAAATTTAATGTTTGGGTGTAAATTTTGTCACAAGTTGAAAATATAATTGATCTTACCCCCATGTGCATTAACCGAAGATGAAACTGTCATCTATTACGCTCACTTCATGTTAACCACTGTACTGCATCCCCCACCTCATCCACCCACACTATTTTTTGAAATACATCAAACTTTAGGTCAACTTAAAAGAAATGATGCAATGAAAAAAATATTTAATGATACAAAGTTAATTAAAAGTAAATGTCAACAAATTTTAATAGCAACCTGATTTGTTGATTTTACTGCAGAAAAAATTTTTCAAAATGTAAAAATGCAATGTTTATAGAATAATTATGGAAAGAAAATCATACTTATTCAAGAACTGAATGGTCTCTTTCAAAATAAAGGAAAACTTAACATGTACGACGGCAAGTCAAAATTTCTCTCAATAGCAATGTTCCACCTTCGAATGATAGCATGTATCCCTGCACCATAAAATTCTATTGACTGTTCTTTGAGCCACTTTTTCACTACAGATCCCACCTTCTTGTCACTGGAATAATGTTTGCTTCTCAAACCCTCTTTCATGGGGCCGAAGAGATGATAGTCTGAAGGCACTACTTCTGGTGAGTATGGAGGATGCGGTAAAGTTGTCCACCCAAATGAGGCAATTTTATCCCTTGTCCTGATGCTTGTGTGTGGTCAAGCATTGTCATGGAGAAGAGGACATTGTTGATTGGCAAGTTGGGTCTTACTTGTCGGATTCTTGCTCTGAACCCCATTAGGGTCTCAATGTAGGCCTTAGTTTTATTTAAGGAAAAAAAAAAAAAAAAACTTCACATGAAATAAAGAAAATGGCATTACTTTTTGACTCACCCTCATAATTCTAAAAATGTTATTGAAGTAATTGAATGTACAAATTGAAAGGAAAATTACATAAGATGTACACAAAGATTGAATAAAAGTTTCTTTTTTATAGAAGTAATAAAACAATTCATTAAAATAGGAACCTATATGTTTCAGAACATATGGAAGTGTGTGGTTTAATTGTAGGAAATGGACACAAAGAGAGATGAGTTAAAATCCTGAATGAGGCTGTTTGCATTTCACATAGTGCTAATACCCTTGGGAAAGGTATGAAGAACTATTCTCCCTCTAGCTAAGAGTAAATAGCAGAACACATTGGGTTCTTTAACCTTGGTATGGCAAGTTTAGGAGAAAGAAAATTGAATTCAAACCTGTTAAACTGTTTAAGAAATTGACCTTTTATCACATTCTGCTCTTGCAGAGGGGTTGGTAAATATATATTTGTTTCAAAATTACTCTTTCAATGTAATACTAATGGACTTTTTAAAACTTACTAAGTAGATTATAATGCAGTATTAATAATAAAGGAGAGATTTTTTTTAAATAAAACATAAGAATCTCCGATCTCTGTATAAAATAAATGAATAAACCATATGATTCAAATTAATTATTATCTGTTTCAAGTACACAGGCTCAATTACCAACAAGTAGGAAAACATGGATGCACATATTCAAATCAAAATGATCTCTATGATTAAAACCCTGAAAACAACACAATCACAACTTTAAATCAACCATTTTGATAAGCATTTTGAGAAGGCAATCAACTATGAGGATGTTCATCCTTCAAGATGAAGAAAATAGTTAAATTTTTCAAAGTGAATAGAAATTAGAAAAACTTGCTTTTTAACAGTCTACCTGAAGAAGCTGTTGACGGCCAAAACACGTGTTGTAAAACCAAATAAGGATAAATATTAAAATTTGATATATTTGCCAACTTTACTTAACATACATATACCCAAGCCTAGTGGTAGCTTATCAATCACTTCATTTATCAACCACTTGCACTTATAACTGATCTTTCATATCTACTTACAACAAATAGAAAGGGAGCAAGACACAACTATGCGGTTGTATGTAAGTGTATTGTAACATAAAAGGACATTAGGTTCATCATAACATTAACTGTTGGGAAAGTCACTTTTTTTCTTCTTTCTCATCAATGATCACATTTCAACAGACGATACAAGTGGCCCTTTTCTGTGATGGATGTTGGTTAGGCAACATATATTCTCATACTTTTTTTCAGTTATACCTCCAAGTTGAAATCTCAAGAGTGTCACAAGTCAAAATATCTCCCTAGGAAATAGTTCAAAATATCTCCCCAGGAAAATGAGAGAAACCATAAAGGCAACACATATAAAGATGTCAGAGAAATGTATAAGTCAGACCATTACTGAATTCAACTTGAAGGGGCAAGAAATGGAGTTCTGTAAAAATAACTGAGAAAAAATTCCATGGAAAAAGAAACAACCCACTTGCTATCAATTTTTTTAATTTTTGATACAAGAGAGTCTCTTTCCTTACATATGAAGAAGGCGTGATAATATACCAGTCGAAGCATCATATAAACATCAGAAACAAGATCAACTATCTGAAAAATTCTTTGATGTTAATGTTCCTTCCCAAGAGTGTATAGTTATATATAATATAGTATATATAAGTTATATATAAGTATATATTATATTGGTATTTTAAATTTATTTTAATTGACTTGAGTATTATATATTATAAGTATATATAAATTATATATAATATAGTATATATAAGTTAGGGTAGAATGGACATGAAGTCAACAGTGCTTGGTTACTGACAGTTTCTCACCTATGCAATTTTCAAACTACGCTACCCTAAATTAAGTTGTCTCAATTTATATGAGAGAGAGAGAGAGAGAGAGAGAGAGACTAAATAAGGTAAAAATCCTGCTAACTTTTATATATTAATCGTGTGTGTGTGTGTGTGTGTGTGTGTGTGTGTGCGCATAATATATACATTTTTTTCTTCCAGAAAATAATTTCAAAATTTCCCAAGATTCTATAGGCACTATTTATATGTGTGAAAATAAAACAAGCAATTTTTCGATTGAATAAATTAAATTTTTTCCCTTCAAGATTTTATAGACATCATGTGCATGTGTCTAGACATAGAAGACACTAAAAGTTCAATGAATTTGAAGTGCACACAAAAAAAGGATGGACTTTTTATCAGTACACTTAGTGAGCCAGTGTGAAAACAGAGGGTAAGAGATTACTTTCAAAGAGAAGATGGAAATTAGCTGGTAAAATAAATGATTCCTTACTTTATGGTCAAATTCATAAAACATACTTGGTATATAAGGAATAAATTTAAACAGTGTGTGAATACTGTGTGTGTGTATATATATATATATATAATATATATATATATATACATACACACACACACACACACACACACACACACACACACATGGGTCGTTCAAAAAATTCTAAGCTGCTTCTGATAAAACTAGAAAAACTAATTCAGATTTCCGTTTTAATTTTTGTGCAGGTGAGGCCGATACAAAGTGTGTGACAAATCTAAAAATGGATAAAACAGGGGCCTAAGTAGTCATGAAGTATCTGGGTGATGCTTAGAACATTTTGAACACACCATATTTATGTATATATATATATATATATATATATATATATATATATATATATACATACACACACACCCATACACATAACATAGAAAGAGAAATTGAGTGATTTTTCAAATGGACAAAGGAAAAAGCTAGAAAAATTATAGATATTATTCATGTTTGCATGCATAGGTTACATTCCCCGCAATCCAAATGTTAATTTTTTCTTATGAAATCTTTTGTAAGCCAAAATAGTGTAAATTAAACAAGCAATCATCATTAATTAATATTTTAAATATTTATATATGGGAGAAAATAAAATTAAAATAAATATTTATAAATGAGAAAAATCTGAGTGCTTTCAGACAAAAATAAATAAATAAATCAATAACCATGTGTGAAATTTTTGCTACTAGTGATCATGTTATAATCATTGCAGAAAAAGTATAAATAATTTTGAAAGTGTTTAGAGCCAGCTTGTAGGATGTTTTAAAGACCTAGTAAGAATTGATTGATAGAAAAATGTGTGTGGCTAAATAGATAATCATCAGGTTATATTTGCCCATATGAAATTTACAATATTAATGTTGGCAAATGCAGCACTACCTTGACTTATGAGTTCAATTGGTTATACTTATAACTCAATTTCCTTGTATACCAAATCATTTCCCCCCATGGAAATAAACTGAAATGCCATTAATCCGTTCCAGTCGCCCCCCAAAAAATCCTAAATTTTCTTTGTACTTTTTTTTTAATAAAAAGAAAAATAGCACTGTATAAAACATAATAAAATAGAATGTAATGAATTATGTAATATGTTTTTTTTGTTTTTTTTATAAATAATATTTTTGTTTAGTGTAATAAATTTGGAAACATTAATGTTTTTACTGAAGCTCACTGCACTTCAAATTTTAGCTCTCAACAAAAAAAAAAAAAAAAAAAAAAAAAAAATATCAACCAAATGACAACTTGTAACTCAGTAAACTAATAAGTTTGGGCACTTGTAAGTCAAGGTACCACTGTATATGCATTTACCTAGCCCCCCTCCCATGAACAGGATGCGACACAAGGTCATTTTTAAAAGTGGAATGGCCAGAACATTCAAAAGTAGGGAATACCTGTAAACCAGGTTAAGATTAAAAAGTACTAAGACAAAATTTAAAATTTAAATGAGGATGTGTGTACAGCTAAGCAACTTAGATAATAAAGAACAAGGTGATTGTGGTGTAATGGTTATCATCAGCTTCCATACTCACCAGACTCCCTAGCTCGATGAAACATCCTTCTTTTAGAAACTGAATATCCATCTCAAGAAATAAGATTTCAGGGTGTAGAAGACATTAAAAGAAATATGATGGTATAGCTTGAAATCATAACAGAAGACTTTCAAAGGTGCTTTGACCAATGGAGAACTCATTAGAATAAGTGTGTTGAATGTCAAGCAGACTAATTTTGAAAAATTAACCTTTCATTTATTGTTCATTTCTGTGTTGTTAAGTACAGCTTCAGGCTTAATACTTTTTGAACATACCCCATATGTGTGGGTGGGTGTTTATATAAATTAAATAACAATGTTGACATTCATATCAAAATTGAGTAAAGTATGACATAGGCAGATTCAGACCATTAATCTATAAGAGGATTATCATGGGGGGATAAAGTGCCAACAGGTGTTGTGGGAAGAGTAGTCAAATGTTTAGAGGGAGGATTTGAGACAATATATGAAGTGGTTAAGAACATGCAGATAAAGATGCTCTAAAAAGAAGTTTACAATAATTAATGAGATAAACAAAAACAGATTATTTTCTAATTGTACTACCATCTATTAACTTATAAGGCAGAATTTACAAAACACATGTCTTTATGATCAAAATCTACCAAGTTAACTTTTGATATATCTAAAGAGATTATCTTCAAATGTAATCAAATGTAAACCAAAATTTAATGAAAACTAGTTCAGGGCAAAATGAACTCAACTTCTGTGTGTGTGTGTGGGGGGGGGGGGTATCATCAACTGATATATACAAAAATTTTTTTTTTTTTTTTAAATGAAATAAAATAAAGGTGATTATATATGTATGATATTAACCATGAATAAATATATCCCTAATAATTTTTTTTTTAACCAGAGATAACAGGATTTTTATTATTTCTAGTAGAACATTATCCAATGAAAATGGATATCGTTAGGTATTATTTATCACCAAACTCTACAGTAATTAAACTCTGAAACTAAAAAATATATAGTACTTAAAAATAATCACACCTCTTGAATATATTTATGCAATTTTATTTTTGGTTAGAGTTTCAATGCTGTGGATTTTGATAATAAATGATAACTAATGATACCCATTTTCATTGTATAACATTCCACTAGAAATAATAAAATTCTAGTATCTCTGGTTTAGAAGAAAATTTAAAAATTATTAGGATACACTTCTCAGTCAGTAGAGTACTTGACTAGGAATTACAAGGTTCCTGGTTTGATACCGACCCTCACCAACTCAGCATATGAGTAGCACAGGGTTCTGTGTGGTAAAGTGAGGAGCTGATGGTAGGTGTGGCACTCCATCTCAGATGCTAAAACAATAATCTTGGTCTAGCGCAAGTGAAAAGGGGATAGACTCCCTCGCTGTCTGGCTGATATCGACTTTAGGCCACCCCAATGACTTTATGGGCAATATTATTTAACATACAAATAACAATAAGATCTTGTCAATTTACATTTTAAAATTTGGTGAATTAAAAAAACTACACATACAAATATCATCATCATAAAGTCATGCTGACAGCATAGGTTTCTATGACTCTCTCACACCACCTATCACTATCAGTCATCGCTCCTGGCAAGTCCTCAGCACAGCAACCAGTATCTGCACATAGCTGTTGAATGTAAGTTTTTGCTGGTTGTCCATCACTGGTGTGTCCATGTGTAGGTGTCCAACGAGAGAACATCACTTATGAGTTCATCCTTACTTCTCTAGCAGTGGCTATCATCTTACTTGATAGGGGGTAAATGACCACACAGCTGCTTTTTTTTTGTGGGCGGCTGTTTCCAGAATGTGTTCAAGACAACATGCAGCATCCTTGTGTAGTTTCTATCTTGCTTTTTCCCTAAGTGTTCCATTAAAGTCCAAGTGGTGCAGCCACACAGTAGTATTAATACAGCTACAGCTTGAAAGAATTCCAGTTTTATCTTATCAGAGAGATCAGATTTCGGCATGATTGATAAATATAACTTTACAATAAAAACAAAAACAAAACAACTTGAATGGAAATTGTGAAGATTCAGTTCAGCTCATTTTCATAGGTAAACATATTTATCTCAGATTTTGGAAAAATTTAGTTAACTAAATTTTTCTAAAAATTAAGATATGTGGTTGGTTCAATTTGTAATAAGGCTATTGTTGGTTTGAAAGTCAAGGTTGACAATGACACTATCACAACCAAAAATGATTATGAAAACCATTAACAAAATAATCATTTATTTATAAAAAGGAAAAAAAAAAAAAAGAGGGGTTTAGAAAAAAAATGAAAATGAATAATGGAATAAAATTATTCATTTTCTAATTTTTTGGCCAAGAAAATATACAAATTAGCTAACCCTATTTAGGGAAAAAAGATAAGCACTACCATTGTCAAATATATAATCAGTCTATTCAGATACTAGTCGGACGCATGAAGTAGTAGTTGTTTTGGTGATACAATCTTATGTAGAATCTTGAATAATTTTTTTAAAAAATGAATGGTTAATGATATTTTTAAAAGATCAGTGAATATTATATTTTGCAAATCAGGAACAAAGGGTAAACATTTAGATTATCAATTACAGGTATGATTAAAACATACTTTTGAAAAACCTCAAATATATGTACATATGATAGAGAAAAGTGTATAAAATTGTACATTTAAAGGTACATCTGTTTTCTATAAAAGCTTTCAGGTAGAAGTCTATATTTTCTTTTTAATCAAGAAATTCAAGATTAGATATTTGTACCCTTAAACAAATGCATTACATATGTATTTACCCAACACCTCTGGGTGATAAGGATGCAAAACAAAGTCAATTTTTAAGCAGTTTTTTCTTCTCCTAGACCAGTTGCCATACCAAGATTAAAGTCTGCCCTACTATTTACCCATAGCTGGAATGAGAATAATTGGATTCATAACTTTCCCAAGGGTATTAGTGCTATGTGAAATGCAAACAGCTTTGTCCAAGATTTTAACTTGGGTCACCGTGTCCATTTCTTATGATGATAACCATTACACTAATTACAAGTGAAAAAAAGAAATATGAGGAAAAAAAACTACTGAATTGATACACATAGTAGATATGATTAATGACTTTGTATAATCACTTATAGCAACTATTTTCTATTTTTAATAAAGTGTCGTTTCTCTGAGCATTCAATATTAATTAGCTGACATTAACGATGGTAGAAAGTTATTTTAATCACATCAATCAATTTTAGACACAAGTGCCAGTTTCATGACCATTGAAATATTTTACACATCAATGAATCATGGGTATGAGATATCTATGATTTTTATGTTTTACATTCCAATTTTGTCTTATACATAAGACATAAATAAGATGATTACCTGTCAGAGTATAGCTATTTGTTTGGTTCAATGTTATATCAACTCTTATGGGTTATTTAATACCAAATCTTGTTTTAAATATATATATATATATATATATATATATATATATATATATGATTTGTTTAAGAAACAATTTTCATTAACTTCATGTGTATTAATAAATTGGTAGAAATAATTTTCTTCAAGTTAATGTGTATTAATAAATTAGTAGAAATAATTTTAATTAACTTCATGTGTATTCATAAATACAGGTGATTGACATTCGGCCACTGCCTTCTAGCACCTATATGATAAAAAGGGGTGGGTGTTTATTTGCCATAAGAGCAATTTGAAGAATACAGTCGTGACAATCATATAGGTGGTAGGGTTCGACATAATCACCTGATTAATTGGATGGGGTCTCTCTAACCACCCATCTAGCGTAAGTAAAAGCCAAAGTAGAATGTTGCATGTCACAGAACCACTTAATAACCGGATGACAGACCACCCAGCCACCACAATCCTGTTCTCAAGTATTACAGGTCATTACAGCCAACAGGCGACCCCATTGGGTGGATTCTTACCCCTCTGCAGAGGTGCAGTTGATGTATTCTACATCCCCAGCTGACAGAGCAGGAGCATAGTGGATAGAGCTCTAGTTGTACAGCCTATTGAAAGTAGGTTCAATCCTTATTAGGTTCTCAATAGATCTAGTCTTATACTAATGTTTATTTAGTCAAATATTTAGTACATAAATACACAGCCAAAACAAAGAAAAAAAGAAAAGAAAAAAGAAAGGAAAAAAAGAAAAGGAAAAAAAAAAAAAAAAGGCTTTCAATAAAGATAATCCATTTGTAATAAGTTTCCTCATTGCTAAGTACATTGATAATCTGAAAACAATCAAATGTTTTTGTTTTTTTGTTGTTGTTGACAAAACTGAAGTCACATGGGTTTGATTTTACTCTAATAACCACCATTCAGATATTTGCCTGTTATGTCATAAACCAGTTTTACTAATTAAGTATTTTGTTTTGAAACAACACCACAGTTCATTTATTAGCTGACCTAAATGGCACATATGAATATAAAAAGTCACAAACAAATAAGATATCAAAATAAGCTTATAGAGCAGTACATTAGTAAATTTATCATATGTATATACAAGATACAGTGATGTTGATAACATTTTTAATTTAGTGTATTATAGGATGTACAGATTTGATTTGAATGAGGAAATTTGATGGGTCTCAACCAAAGTTTCTTAATAAATTGTAGGGTTATTATTTATGAACTGGGAAAAGGTGATGGGAAAGTTTTCTTTGATGAAATAATTAAAGCCATCTAACCCCTATACCATGTACTCCCATGTAATTTGTTTCTAAAAAAATATTGAAATGTATTTACAGTTAGCTTGATTGGGGAAGAAAAAAAGAAAAATATTAAAAAAATAAAAAAATATATAAAAAAAATAAGAAAGAGTATTTACAGCAGGTTCAAGCAATAGCTGAGTTAGGCACAAGTCCAAAAATTCTCTCGCGATGTTGGCAGTAGAAATTTCATGTTAAAATAGAAAATGAGGCTATTTTCTGCCAATTAACAGAACTCACATCCCTGAACTGTTACAGGTTTGTTGTGTGCAATGTAACAAGATTTTTTAATACAAAAATCATGTCCTAGGTACATCCTTGAGATGCATGGATATAATTTTACTACGTCCTTTTAGATTATTATTATGCATCAGGGATACAGAATGTATACTTATCAGCATCATATGAAAAATTCTCTAATATACTGCAGTATAAGATTATTTTTGGCTTCTTATTTGTTAGTGACTTTGTATATTGCTAATTCTTAGCATTTAGTTTTAAACCTAGAAGACTAAGTAGAGTCTAGAGCTTGGTTTTCTGAACAAAGGTGATATCACTCTACTGAGAGGGTGAAAGTTGAGCTGAGTGAAGGGGAGGGGAGAGAGTGATATCACTTCACAAGGGAGCAAAAGTTAAAGTGAGGCAAGGGAGATATGTTATCACCCTAACTTGGGGAGGGAGGACAGTTTGTCACCTACACATCGATTTTTTCTTATTAAAAAAATGTAAAAAAGTTTTTAAAAATTGTTTTATATTAATAAAATCAAAAAATAAAGGGAATCTATTCTCACTTAGTGAATTACAAAATATGAATTTTTATGAAATTTGTTTTAATTATTGATTTACATTTCTATGTTTCTGAGATCATGAATGGTAACCTTCCCTATTTTCTTCCTACCCCTCTCTCTCATATATATATATATATATATATATATATATATATATATATATATATATGAGAAGACAGATGCATGTGAAGAGACATATCAATTCAAATATTGAGAATATCATGGCAAAGCATCAAGATCAAAGCTCACACTAAATAAGCAACATGAATTATATATATATAACTATCTTGAAATTAATCTCTTTTAAACAATTTGTTTTTTTCTTACTAATGAACCTTTTTCCAGAACTTTATAAATAATAATAATAATAATAATATGCTGAAACACTGCATCTTCTAAAGCCTCCATGCTTCCTGTAATCCGCCAACACTATACCTCCACAAACATCCATGCACGCGCACACATACATGTATATTATTACTGTACGATATTCATTTCCTGACACTAATATATTATTCTATGTACTAGACATGAAACTTTGATGAGTTGTGGTGCACCTGATCACTGTACACAAATTTCGTTTTCATTTTCAATCTTTCTTAATATACTACATACCGTCGGATTCACTTCCTTTTCTTCACATATATATTATGTGTGTGTGTGTGTGTGTGTGTGTGTAGATGTAAGACTAAAACTTTGAGAATCTACCAGTAAAGCATCAAGTACAAAGGTCATATTGAATAAACAACAAATGAAATGTCATTTTAGTTTCATTAAGAATTTGTTTATGGGAGAGAGCAAAAGAAGGGTGAGAAATAAAAGTTAAAGTAAGTATAACAAAAAAAATAGAGGAAAAAAAGTAAAGCCTTAATGTAGATCACTCTTTAAATTTATAACACAGATAATTTATTTTATATATGACAATAAAAATTTTCAAAGTTATCACTAGATATAATTAGTAAACCATTTATAAAATCATATATTACATAAGTCAGAGACAATGCAATTAAATCAACATTGGATTACTCACCCTGGTCCATTACATACCAGCCATGCCTTACGCCCTTTAATTCAAAATATATTACATCCCACTCTCATTTCATTACTAGACAGTCCCCACTGCAGTTTTGCTCCTCCAATCCTATACCCTGCATTTATCCTGCCAGAAGTCTTCCTTCCTCTGAGTTTAACCTCTCTATAGAGATTCACAAAATTGCAGCAAAAAATCAATTGCCAGACTATACAAGGATGTCTGCCATAGGATTAATATTTGGGAGCCCCTACCGTGAGAATTAAGTGATACAAAACGAAGACAGTGAGGGAGAGTGAAGTGTTCCTCTTTCTGTCTCTCATTGCCTGTTTAGCAACAATAAGCTGTCCATCTACAATAAAGAAATCAGAAAATCAATTTACATGCCCACTCTTTGGTTCCACGATCAGCAGGTGATGCTCTGCGTAGTGATGTGCAATCAGTGCCAGATTAAGATGTTCTAACACTTCCTGTCCCCTCCCCCACCCTCACCAAGTTGAAGGTAGAATGAGGTAATATTTTCAAGAAAGAAAAGGAAAAAGAAAAGACAGAAAATCTGATTATGAAGTATGGGGTGGGAAGAATAGAAAGAAGAAAAAAATGGAAACTTCTTTCTGTCACCACTTTGGTTTTCTTAGAGAGGTAAAAAGAATTTTCTTCCTCTTTTTATCACTGATTACACACCTGACTGAAGATTCTCCAAAACATTCTGCTGATAACATCAAGAATACAAAAGAGGATGTTTGAATGGCTGCACAATTCCAGCTCTTTTAGACTGGCCTATTCATAATGTTATTAACAAAGCTAAAAACAATTCATGGCTCAGAATAATTCAAACATTTGCATTTTGTAAATTCTTAAAAACAAATTTCCACCAAACATAAGTAAATCATAAGTTCTTGAGAACACTTAAATAAGGATTTTTTTAATACTGTTAGGGAAAACACATTGCAGGATTCCAAACAATAAAATAATTATTCTTCTTATAAAATCTCGAAGCACTGCTCATAAATATCGAACAAACAGACAACTTCATTTTAATCAAGTGGTTTTGAGAGAACAAGAAAATCATGTCTGAATTTTTTAGACTAGACTAGACAATTTGTATTATCTAGATTTTTCAGACTGTTGTCCTCATCTTTATTGTTATATACACAACCCTTAATATTTGTATCCAGTCATGATTAACAGAATCCCAATGGATTAAATAAATGTTTCAATTCAAAGTTCCATGAAGGCTCCCAAGTTTGACAAGAAACACCTGAAGAAGGCCAAAGGACAAATCTGACGAAACATTGTGTATATATCAATAAAGATGAGGACAAAAATCATTAAAATAAATCTAAATAATACAAAAGAACATCTTGCAAGAGAAGAAGAACCACATTTTATTGCAATCAACATAAAGCAGTTTTGTGGTTGTGAATGCTAAATTTTTGGAATTTTTTGTAGAACTGAATTGTGAAATTGGAGGTGGATAACAAAAAAAAAAAAAAAAAAAAAAAAAGATTCTTGTTTAGAATTGATCAAAGAGATAACATTGTCACTTCTTTGCTTTTTCAGTTTGGAAGAGTTGCCAAGCTTTAAGTTAATTTGGATTATCCACACTTAGATTGGCATTTCAAGTTTACCAACCATGACACATCCATTCTGGTCCAATTCAAACCTCTATCAATCCTTAACAGTTTAAATTCATTTACACATACCACCATACTCCCTAATTCAGATCAATAGAAACAGGTTATTTTTCAGATTAATAAATTTATAATTTATACCCAAGATCACTGCACTTTGTCTATAATCATTTGTTTACACAGTTATATGACCTCAAGTATTCATATCTAATACAGATAATTTGCACACAGTTATATGGTTTAAACTACCTATTCCTATTTTATCATAATCATTTGTTTGTACATAGTTATATGGTTTCAAGTATTCCTACCTAACACCAATAATCTGCAAGCAATTATATGGTTTCAAATAATAATAATAATAATAATAATAATAATAATAATAACAGTTCCATGTAACCATACTTAATACAAACAATTTGCACAGTTAAATGGTATCAAGTATTTCTATCTAATACAAATCATTTTCAAACAGATCTATTTGACTATTAGATAAGAGTGACCCTGACAGGTACTATCAATCCAAGTCAGAATGGACCTTGGAGTAATCACAACAAAGAAGTGATTTTACACCTCTCAGAGCTCCAGAACTAGAGCCTCACCACCAGATGCAGTTTAATGTTATACTCATGATACCCCCTTTTTTTGGGGGGGGGGATTTTTTTTACCCCTCTGGAGTTGGCATATTCTATAATTAATGAATTGGTCATACTAGAATAATTATTCATACTAGCAGGACCCGTAGAATTTCCACAGAACAAAACAAAAAAAATCAAGAGGAACTATTTAAGCCAGAAATGATTTGCAATTTCATTACATATAAATCCTACTGATGTCTTTGCAATAAATAATACAAAAATAAAAGTGACAAAAACACGACTCAGAAAAAAAAAGTTGGATTGGAAATTCACCTGATGCTGGCTCGCTAAAACATAGCATAAATTAAGGCAGGAGGCCTGGACGACATAAGATCAAAATTACCAAGATATCTCCTGTAATTCACAATTTCATTATTACAAATAAAACAAACATGTAGCTTTTTTAATTTTAAATTGGTCATTTAAGCGACACAAGACCATTTGGAAGGTTTCATTTTTAAGATTGGGTGAAATAAAATGAGACAAATAAGAAATCTATGATTAAGCAACACCAGATAATCTGTATTTACATTTTTGCCTCGCATCTTGGACGATTTAGAGGGTCTAATTTTCAACCAGAGGGTATTGCAGGATGACAACGGGGGATAAGAGGGTTCATACCTTTCACAAGGGTATTAGTATGGAAGTGAGTGTCATAGTGCAACTGGAGTTTGAACTTGCTTACTATGATGTCGCAGTCCAGTATGTTAGACAATATGCCACAGGGATTTCCCTTTTTTTGGTGTGTGTGTGGGGGGAGGGAGGCCTCATAGTTTTGGCAGTTATATATATATATATATATATATATATATATATATGAAAGTATGCAAACAGTTTGTTTTGATATGGCTATACTGACATTTTTTGGGAGAATATGTGCTTAATTGAAGTCATATCTAATTTGAAAATTAATTAGTTGATAATTAATGAATTAGGCGAATATATCTGTTCAAATGTAAAGCGTAAACAAATCGAGAAAAAGTCATTCTCTGTAGGCCAAAATGTACATACAGAAATGACTTTTTCTCGATTTGTTTACGTTTTACATTTGAACAGATATATTCACCTAATTTATTAATTATCAACTAATTAATTTTCAAATTAGGTATGACTTCAATTAAGCACATATTCTCCCAAAAATATATATATATATAATTTTAACACATATTTTTAAATTGTGAACATCTTTGTTTTTTTCCTTTCCTTCCACAGAGATGGGAGTCAGTTTTTAACAAACAATTTTTTTTTTTTAAATCTGCAAAGCATTCCTGCATCTTTTAGGCGTTTCTTTTGATCACTCATATCTCTACCCACATTCCCATTTTTTTTCTTCATCTTTTTAACTCTTTCCTGCCTAAATCCATGCCATCACAGACTAACAAGTTTGCAAGTTGCCAAACATGTGCTTGTTATGCATTAACAAGGATATGATCAAATTAAATCAAATAAAAATCCCATGATGCAACCCTACCCTTTTATCTGCCTCACCAATTATCCCATCCCCTACCAATAACCCAGCCTATCCTTTTTCCATCAATTTCCAACCCCACCCCACCCACCCACCAAAAATGATTTGCTTCCATGACTGATTTCCCTCCATATTTTCTTCCTGTTTTTAGTTTAATTTTTTTTTCCTTTTCTGTTTATAAAAAAAAATCAATTTTTTTGAATCAATGGGAAAGTTCCTTTCCTTGTGGTGATATTTTTTAAAATCTCATTACAAAACATTGTTTGCTGACAAATATCTTCAATTTTTTTTTGTCACTTTGTCAATATTAAAGAAAACAAGTTTTTTTTTTGTACAAGATGATACTTCATCCATTTCCTCTTGTGCAAATAATGCAATAATAAATAGGAAGGGGGTAGAGTAAATTTGATGGATCCGGGTGTCTATTGAAAAATAATGATATGAAAATAGTTCCAAAGATTATAGTTAATGTGATCAATATTTGATTATAAAATATTAGAGGAAATCAATAAGAATTGACTTATAAAACTATCACTCATATATATATATATATATATATATATATATATATATATATATGAATGAGGGATCAATGTTATGTCTGTCACAGTAGATACAATTTTAAAAAAAAAATGAAAAATCTGATCTCTCCGATAAAGCAATAATTCTTCCCGTATCAGAGCTACTGTATGTCTGCACCACTTTGACTCTAACGAGATGGGAACTACACAAGGATGCTGCATTCTGTCTCAAATAAATCTTGGAAACCACTCTACAAAAATCCGCTGTACAGCTACTTACCACCTATCACACAGACCATCCAGGTAAGACATGCTGGACACTGCTGGAGAAGTCAAGGATGAACTCATAAACAATGTTCTCCTGGGAACACATACATATGGACATGGACCAGCAATCAGCTCTGTGCTGATTCTAGATGCTGTGCGGAATACCTGCCAAAAGTAATGGCTGATAGGGACAGGTGGCAAGAGAGAGTCATGGGTATCTGTGCTGTTGGCACAACCTGATGATGATGATGATAGGTGTCATTTAGACTTCTGGGATACCATGAATTAGCAAAACAGCTGACAAATAGGACAAGTCTTTCCTAAGACTGAAAGGGACATGAGTCTTAGTGGGATCTTTTCTTTATTCTTGTTTCTGATGTTTACAATTCTTTAATTGTGACAATCCAGTAAGTTGCAATAAAAGCAACTAAAATTGGATAATACAAATCAAAGTTTTTTGATAATAAGGATTTTCTGAGAATATCTATTTTTTTTTCTTTTTATATTTAGCTTAATTTCATTGTTTTATTTTTTGTTATGATTGCATGCAGCAAACTGTTTGATATATATATTTCACTAGGAAGAATTCCTATTTTGATAAAATGGTATCAAGGGTCAGTATCTTTATGTGATAAATAAAATACAATATATGATAAAGTATCAAGAAAAAAAATTGATATTACATGGATTTAAACAATTATAGAAAATGAACATTCCAGTTTTATATACAAGGAGAGAAAGAGAAAAAGAGAAAGAGGAAAAGAAAAGGGAGAAAAGAAGGAGAAAGAGGAAAAGGAAGAGAGGAAGGAGAAAGAGGAAAAGGAAAAAAAGAGAGGAAAGAGAAAGAGGAAAATAAAATAAAAAGAGATAGGTGAGAAAAACAAGAAGAAAAATAAGACCCCTCCCCTAAAAAAAACGGATAGAGGAGTGGAAACCGTGATTAATTAGGTATGAATGGTGAATCAGTTTAAGTATGCCACCCGCCCCCCTTTTTTTCCCTTGAAAGTTGATTTAGGTCAGGTTCAGGAATCATCTTTCAACAATATGTTCCTTTCCCACCACCCTGACAGCTGCACATCTCTCAAAGTGCATCAACCTCTATCCTGATCCCAAAACATAGATGCACATAGAGAGAGAGAGAAAGTAGATGCATGTCAACAGTCACACAGCACATGCATGGCCTTTTTAGTGCAAAAACAGTTGAGATACTTTTTTTTAAAGCAAGAAAAATTAGGCTTTCACTAATTTTTTTAAGGAAAATAAAAAGGTTTTGGATAAAAAAAAAAGATAGTAGAGAGAGAGGGGGGGATGAGGAGAGTAGAAAGAGATAAAGAGAGAGAAATTTAAATAAAAGAGG
>CM042178.1:35159134-35184134 GCA_023376005.1 Doryteuthis pealeii
CATCTGCTGAATCATTTCAAGGCTTGACTCAGAATTTGGTTAAAAATTCCAGCTGCCTAATGCAATGATATTAGCAGAGATTTTGGTTTTAAATTTCTGAGTCAGTGAACCAACAAGCTAAAATATAGTGGGGTGGGGGTGGGGATTTTTTTTTTAAATTTAAATATAAAAAAAAAAGATTCTTCAATCAGATTACTGATAAAATATGGTTGTGCAGATATTGATCGATTATCATAGACATTCACAACATATTGAATAAATAAATTTTAAAGTTGTAAAAGAGAAATCATTTATATAAAAATGCAACAAGAGATAGAACTAAAATTTTCATTGCATCTCTATCATTATCTTCTTTAAAACAAAATTGTTTCCCAACTTTTATCATTACCAATCATCATCATCAAGTCATGCTGACAGCACATATCTCCATGACTCTTCCTCACCATCAGTCCATATCAGCCATCACCCCTGGCAGGTCTTCTGCACAGCATCCAGAATCTGCACAAAGTTGATTGAGGTAGGATTTTGCTGGTTGGCCTACACTGGTGTGTCCATGTGTAGGTGTCCACAGGAGAACGTCATTTATGAGTTCAGCCTTGCTTCTTCAGTAGTGTCCAGCATGTCTTGTTTGTCTTAACTGGATGTTTTTTTTTTTTTGTTATAGGAGGCAAGTAACCACAGAGCTGGGGGGTTTTTTTGTGGGATGCTGCTTCGAGACAGCACACAGCATCTTTGTACAGTTCCCATCTAGCTTCTTTTTTTTTTAAGTGTTTTGTTAGAGTCAAAGTGGTGCAGCCATTCAGTAGCATTGATATGGCTACAGCTTTGAAGAATTCTCACTTTATTTTATCAGAGAGATCAGATTTCCATATGATTTATAATCTGTCTATAATGGTCCATGCCTTTCATATGTTTATATTGACATCACTTTCAGTAGATGAGATATTACTACCTCGGTATGTGAACTGGTTTACTAATTTCAGGGGCTTACTGTCTTGTGTGAAAATGATGTAAAAGATTATACTTCTTATTTACATTGATTGGTTGGCATTTAAAAAAACTTTTGTTTTATTGTTATTTTTTATTTTTTTTATTTTTACACATTGAATTTGAAATTCCTTTTACTTAATGTTAATAAAAATTCCTTAAAAAAAATAACAACAAGCACATGTAACAAAAACAGAATATCTTAGTGAGATATTTTATTAAAGCAATCCACTTTATTCTTAGAGAATAAAGCAAATCCCAGCCCAATTTGCAACTGAATGATAATTTTGGGGAGTCACACTGAAAAATTTGTTTCATTCAAATTTCTAATATAACCAAAATAACTTATGAAATGCTAATTAGAATATTCACTCCTTCCTAAATAGAAGCACCAATATCATCATGGACTGCTTGTTACAGCAGGAACTCCTTGTGTGCATGGATCATCTAAATCATTTATTTAAAACTAAAAGTTTTTAAAACCTATCCAATCAATGTAAATCTTCATAAAATTTTGAAAGTTTGATCGAATTAAGTATTGGTGAGTCATCACGCAGACAAGACTTTCTAATTACTCTTAAGACTGATGTCTGAAGTTAACATGAGATAAGAACTCATATTAAAAAGATTATATCAAAGACTACATTTCAAGGACATGTCATCTTGGAAGATTTAACCAATTTGTGATATCTTCTATGTATGGACTTCAAAATGAGAATAATCTCATGGATTGATTAAAGGGTTTGGTTCAACATTCTCACATTACCAACTATAACAGACACCTTATGAAGAGCAGAATGTATTATGGTTGAAATGCTTTAACAACCAAAATAAGGGCACTAATCCAACCAAATCAGCGTATTGTATTGCATTTTCTTTTTTATCGTGTGTGTGTGTGTGTGTGTAAACACCATTAGTTGATTCTGCTAAAAGATACAGATATAGTGCTAAGATTATTTAAACTCAAAAAATTATTATCTTAAAAAAAAAAAAATGAATAAAAAAATGTAAATTTAAAAAAAAATTAAGAATCAATGGATGACTATCATGAAAATACTGATGGTATACTAGATAATTAAATGTTGAGACCAAATTTTCTGACTACTTACACCTATCTATATATCCCCATTAACACCAAACAAAATATTAAGTCAAATGCATTGAATTGTGTGTGTGTGTGAGGAAGAAATGTAAATAAATCCAACAATATGGGGACAAAAAATTTCAAATGTTAATAAACCATTTTCATAACTCTTGGAGATTATATATATATATATATTATATATATATATATTTTTTTTTTTTTTTAAATTTTTAAATTTTAACATATTTTTTCACCTTTATTTTCACTTTATTATTTATTATTATTATTTTTTATTTTTTATTTTTTATTTTTTATTTTCCACTTTTATTTTTATTTTATTTTTATATCGTAACATACACAAAACCTGTATTTTTTTAAATACTCTCAAACAAAATTAAAACAGTTATTAAATAATTTAAATTTTCAACTTTTAACTATTAATACGACCCATAAACATATCTTTTATTAAATAATAATTGAAAAAATAATTCCCATAAAATTAATTCAAATTTTTAATCAATAATCAAAAACGTTCCTGATCTATGAAAATGTAAACAAGCGTTCCTCTACTGAATTTAAGTCCCATTCCAACGGGCATGTTTATAACACCAAAGATGAATCGTAAACTCGATTAATTTAAAAGTAACCCTGAAAAAATCTATCGATGAAACTCGAGTAGGTTACTCATTCCATTCTTAAATAAATTATGCTCTACATTGTATTGAGCACTTTGTATTTGTTTGTTTTTTTCTCAACCTTAACCTCTGGATATTGTGCGCTTCCAACGATCGTTCTTATACCCACCGGTAAGTTAATACTTATACATATACAAAATATATATATTATATATATATATAATATATATATATGATAATCCATATACCTGTGAAGCATTTTATGTATTTACACAACCCCTCCGCACAAACAGGAAGTGACACAAGGTCTATTTTTATTAAGCAGAGTTTAATTTGTTTGAATTCAGTTTTCCTTTTCCTAGATTGGTTGCCATACCAAGATTAAAGAATCCTGCCTGCCCTACTATTTACCCATAGCTGGAGGGAGAATAGTTGAATTCATACCTTTCCCATAGCAAAACTATGTGAAATGCTACTGGCCTTGTCCAGAATTTGAACTTGGGGTCGCAATGTCCATTTTCTATGATGATCACAAGCACCTCAAGTATTTTATAAAAAGATATACCACACATTAAGCTTCAATAACATGTATCCACAAAGAAGCACCATTGGATGTTATTGAAGCCACATCATTGTCCTTTTCCTAATGGATACTTTAATGTTTACAAATCCATCACTTTTCTATCAGTTTGCTCATTTCTCTGTTCAACATACACACACACACACGTGTATTAAAAGATATCAAGATTGAAACTATATTTCCCAAGACAGATATGAACAATAAAAGAAACATTAATTTTCTACATAGATATCAATCTACACACAAACTTTCATACATCAATGTAAACAGATACATATATACAAACATATTCTGCATAAAGTATTTGTTGCATAAAATGGATCAATAAGTCTGTAGCTTGACAGTTATTAATTGAATTTTGATTTGAGTCTTCACTGCAGAAGGCTTGATATATATTCAACAGCTTAAAAGCCGCTCTATTGGGTGGCAATTAAGCTAGCTTAGAGATTTCTTTTTGCAAGGCATACTGCTGCTATGTGTGTTAGGTAATAATAAACTAGAGAAGAACTCAAAATTGATCACTGCATTTAAGTAATGCTTTAATATTCAAGCTTACCTTTTAAAAGTTCAATGATATTTCTTCTACTGCCACTTAATTTAAAAACAATTTCATATGTGCAGGTCCTTACTTCCTATACAAACAATTATTTCTATTCCATAGGTGACTTTTGCTGGGTTTTAGAATTCATTTTGATTCTTCCCATATTTATTCCCAAGTTATAAAAATTGTTATCATACAAAATTGTCACACAAAAAATAAAAATAAAAATAATAATAATAATAATAAATAAATAAATAAATAAATAAAAATCGCTGAAGACAATCATGATAATTAAAACTTGGGAATCCAAAATTTCAGGGTTGCGGGTCCAGATTTGGCCCAGAATGCTTTTTATTTGTTTACAGAATTGGCCTAATTCCAAAATGGTATGATATACTGGGCTACAGCCTCTAGGGGTAAAGTTGAAAAAATATGACACACTGACATTATTTATTATTAGAGATGGAACAACAATGGGTTAAGTGCAGTGACAAGAAACGTGAAAACTATTTGTTGTGTAAATGCCTTCATCATTAAATTATGAACTTATTGTTAAAACTTATGCATAATTAAATCTCTTTTTTAAAAATGACCCCCAACAACCACCCTTTCAAAAAACATGTTAATGATAAAATGTTGTAGCCCCCCCCTCCCAACACAAGACCAGAACAAGAGAGAGGGGAGGAAAAACAACTGAGAGTGTGGGGGGTGGGGCAAGGAAATAGAAGAAAAGCGAAACTGAAGTCAAATAAAAACTGTTATTAGCAGGTGGACAACTGTAGGTCGGGAGGGGGGAGGGTTGGATAGAGAAAGAGACAGAAGACGAGATTGGAACCCAGTCCCAAGTCCAATAGTTCATTTGCACTTAGAAGCATATGAATAAGTGGATAGGTGAGATAGAGAGAAAGAGTGTGCGTGTATGAGAGAGAGTGTGTGTGGATGTGTGTGAGAGAGAGAGAGAGAGAGAACAAGAATACAACAAGGCAACATACTGGAAAGGGTGGCAAAGAATGCAGGAATTTTGTTTGGCACTTAACAGGCCAAAAGAACAACAAAAGGAAGTATGTGGGGGTGGGGGGGATACAATAAAGAGAAGACTGACAAGATTTCATTGAGAGTGTCTGTCTTGGCTATTTGGAATGATGAATGGAAGCTGAGGGGTAGGGGATAAAGACTATATGAAAACCCCAAGGACAATGGTGATGGTATAGATATCATTTTCACTGTGAAAAGGAAAACACAAATTTAAGTGACAAAAAAAAACAAAAAGAAGAGACAAAATCCAGCAAAGGATCTTAAGTAGTTATTCCAGAAACTGGGTGGGAAATTACCTCACAGTATAAGGTGACCATTTCCAAATTTGTAAAAATCGAAGGATATTGCAGACTGAAAAGAGGACAGGGGCAGAATGACCCATTGAAACATGTTGACAACCATGATTTTTACACTGCTCCGCTGCTGGGCTGATGACAGTGGCAGCTATGATAACTTAACATAAATGGTTGTTGCAGCTTTTAAGTCCCTACCTTTTAATCTCTAATAATAAAATGTGTGTGTCAGTGTGTCACATTTTTTCAACTCTACTCCCAGAGGCTGTAGCCTAACATATCATACCATTTCGGAATTAGGCAGACTTTTGTGAGTAAATTAAAAACATTCCGGGCCAAATCTTAAACCACAATCCTGAAATTTTGGATTCCCAGGTTTTAATTACCTGCGATTGTCTTCAGCAATTGTTTCACGTGATTTTTTTGTGATATTTCAATTTGTCCCAGCAGAAACAGGTTATTTTTTGGACTAATAAGATATCATATATTTGAGATTATTATAAAGAATATTAAAATTTGACTGAACTTTCAAAACTATAATTACAAGAATATAAATGATTCTTCTTGCTCTTATTGGAGACAACCCTGGCCACTCAACCAATGGATGGAGATTAGTGAGAACAACAATAACATTACACAATATTTCTACAGATATCAGGATAAGATAAGCAACATATATTCAGTTTACAATCTCACTATGGATCATAAGCATTATCATTTCCCAGTGTTTCATTTTTATATCATAATAGCAGAGCTACCCGGCATTGCACAGGATTTAAAAAGTTAAAAATAAATCTCTTATCTATATTCCTATATAGATTGATAAAAATCATTTTTCTATATATTTGATTTATTACTTTTTATTCTTTATATATTTTTGTTTTTAAGTTGTTTATTTTTATTATTACTCTTGTTTGTATTTTTTGTCTTTTGTTTGATTTTTATTATATTTCATTCTTTATTAATTTGTTTTATTTTTAATCATATTTTTAATTATTTTTTTAATATATATCCTTGATTTATACCCTTATTATATTTAGCTTTTCTTATGGAAAATGAGGGTTAAAAAGATTTTTAAAACCCCCGTCGGACAAAAATAGGTTGTGGATTTTATTGAACTTTGGTCTTTGTTGTTCTCCATCAATTTTCCTTTATAAAAGAACATGCGCTTGGTTTTTGTACAAACAAACATATAGACATACAGAATTTATATATATACACACACACACACGTCATAAGATTGCTGGAGTATTAAACTGGACTACTAAGGTCATTTATGATAAGCCCATTGAGACATGTCTGTCATAAATAAAGGTGCATCTGTTTATTTAGTCATACCCCAACCAAAAAGAGGGCATTAATTGCATGGAAAAGGGAACCAGTAGGTATGTGCATGTATTTACTCTGCACAAGTTCCTTTAGGAAAAGCATTAACATAACTTTTCTCCTGACATAAAAACAGCAATGTAGATTGGGATCTCTAGCCTTGGTTGGCAACCAGTCTAGGACAACTCTGAATTCAAAACCAGAAGTGGAACCCTCTTTGAAATGCCTTTGAGGAAAAGCACAAATCCATTCTATTTATAAGTAAATAACAACAACAAAAAAAGAAGTATTATCTCCAGCCTATAAAATCAACTTGCTGAAACCACAACAGCATAATCATCAGGTTATGATTGGAATCCACAGGAATAAACAAACATAACATTTTGAGATTCAGGCAGACGTAAGAGTACCATAAATATGTATTGGAGTTAAAAAATTAACTAATGTCCCAGAATGTAACATAACTAAACATTTTTAAAAAAACTCATGAAATGTGATAAATAATAAGCTGTATACTCTTCATCAAATAAGATCTCTAAAGTTTGTGTCTATAACTTTTAGAAAGGTCATTAACATTCAAAAAAATTGTTCAGACAATTAAACTTCATGTTTTTTGTTGTACATATGACATTTCAACTGGTACATTCTCTGGCCTCCTTTAGGTGTAATATGCACCTAAATATATGCACATAAGGAAAGACTATTGTTCTGATTTCTTTCTTTAGAGCACAGAGAAAAAAAATCTGTCTCTTTCCTTACAAAAGTGCATATTATACCTGAAGAAGGCTGGAGAATGTATGGGTCAAAACATCATGTGAACAACAAAAACATGAAGTAGTTCAAATGTTTGAACAATTCTTTGAATGTTTATAGATGTAAAAATAACAGACAAAAAAAAAACTGGCTGATGAAAGCACTGGTCAAAATCTGTTTTAGAAATATCTTTGTAGAAAGTTAGCTTTAAGCTGTTAAAAATACATATAAAAATAAATAGCACTAGTCGTTGTTGGTGGTGTGGTACATTAATAATACTGAATAAGGTTAAATGTAAATAAATTAAAGATAGGTTTCATCTCAAATTTTCAAAATTTTTAATAAAAATATAAGTTTCATATAATTTGATTAACAATTGAGAGAATGAAGAAAGCTTTAAAAATAAAACTGATATTTGATAAGATAAGATGAATAAAATATGCAATGAATTGTATAACATTCATAATTAACAATGTCTAAATTGCTGTACAGTACATCATCAGTACAATTACCTTGTAGATAAAAGTCACTAGATTAATTCTATTCAAAGAGTGATCAATTTTAAGTATAATAATAATAATAATGGCATCAAACATAGTTTTAAACAAGCCACCAATTTTTCTCAAAATCTTGATCTTAGAAATTCTCCACAGGAAGTTAAAAGTTGATATGTATTATATCATAGTAGATGACACATGTACTCAATTGGCACTAGTGGAACAGCTGTCCATGATGATATTGATGCATCTATCTAGGAAGGAGTGAATGATTCTAATTAGCATTTCATAGTTATCTTTGTTATATCAAGAAGTTGATGGTTAAAAAATGACATTCAGCAAAAATGTTGATTTACAAACTTATTCAGTTGCAAATTCCAGTTTGAAAATTGCTTTATTGGAACATTTTAATAAAAATGTCAATATGATGTTTGTATATATATATATATATATATATATATATATATATGAATATAAGGAGAAGAATTTTAGTAATATGTAGATACATCATAATTAGAGATTATATCTAATTGAACAAAGTAGGAAGAGGTTTAGCAATCAAGATAGAGAACTGGAAATCATAGGTCTAAAGATCAAACACCATTCTTCTGTAACTCCTAGATGAACCTGGTACGTTTAGAGATTAACTTACCATGCTCCCTCTGGGTCTTCGGCAGGAGGGGCATCTGGTGGTAAGTACAAATTCCATTAAAAGTCCGTGTAAATCCATGATGTTGGTATATTCCGGGTAAAAGTTTGAGAAAAGCAACGCCTGTGAACTGCATACAAGTGCACACCCGCCCTCAGGCAGGCATTTTTGACAACAGCTCACAGGAAGTTTAGAGCTCAACAACCAAACATTTATGGTGAAAGTACATCGGAAATAATATTAGCTTGAATATTATTAGATATTTTAGCTGAATGTCGGAGAGTTATTTTTTATATCCTTGTGAAATGTCACAAAGTGAATTATACAAATGGTTTAGTTGTAGACAGAGACAAGCACCAAAAGAGAGAGAGAGAGAAAGAGAGAAAGAAAAAAATGAATGAGAGGAGGTTAACTCTGATAACTTTAAAAAATGAAACTTATTTTTATATTCCTTACTTTCTTTTTACTTTAAGCACTCTTTAAAATCATAAAAAGATTTTGGCATGTTTTTTGTTTATTTATTTATTTATTTTTTAATAAATACTAATAAATAAGAAGACTGCATTTTTAAAACAAAACAAAATCTGTTTAAGTTACATTTGAATTGATCAGCTTCAAATTTCTTTCTAAAAAGAAAGTCTACATTCACATCAACTAGGATATTACAAAGCTTGAATGATATTTTGTATTATTTGGATTTTTTGGACTGCTGTCCTCATCTTTATTGTTATATACACAACATTGTGTATATAACAATAAAGATGAGGACAACAGTCCAAAAAAATACAAATTATTAAGCCTCATCTAAAAAATTCAGACCAATAACTCTAATGATCATTTGATTATTACCCCCAGATAGTTCACTAAGGATGTCCCATCATGGTGTAATGGTTAGCAAGCTAGTCTCTCAGATCCATTACAACTGAATAGTGAGTTTGATCCTTGCTGGATGCCCATACTTATGGCATTATGTCACATCCCACTAGTGGTGAATGGGTGGGGTAAATAAATACCTACTTTACTAAGAATAAGTCTTATTGGCATTTGTCCATATCTAGGACCAAGCTGTTTAGCCACCCTTTTGGTAAACAAATTTTCTGGTAATAAAATTTTGAAAGAAAGATAGACATAAAGAGTAACTTAAGATTAGGTGAGGAGGCAGTGAGATTTCAGAATGAAATGAATGCTTTTTAAAAGCATCAGGGGGTGTTGATGATTAGGGGTTATATATTCTATATGATACAAGGCGATAAAAATAGATAAATTATTCTGATGATAAAGTATGTGGTGTTTTTATATATGTATACATTATCCAATAAGCTGATGCTAAGTCTGTATTTACAAGGACATTGCTGTTCATTAATTATTTACATTCTTATATATATTAGGCCTATACATTCACATGCTATTTCTCTAGCAGGAATACAAGTGTGTGTGTGTGTGTGTGTGTGTGTGGAGATAAAAGGGTATGAAAACACATAATACTGTTAAAATGAAAATATTTTATATCATATTCATAGCTAATATTGAACAATATTTTGATTTATAAAAAATCATCATCAGAGCTTGTTTTTAATCCGGACTCATTGAGAGAGAAGCAGAAAAAATTTATATATATATAAATTGATTGTGTATAAACTCTGTTCTTGTGAACATTGTTTATTTGGGTATTATGAAGCATGGAAAAAAAAAAAAAAAAAACAGAACAAATATATATATATATATATATATATATATATGAATAATTTTTAAAAGTTTATTTTATATATAAGTGTATTTTATTATTCATTCCATGAAGGTTAATGACTATGACAAAAAACATAGACTAAAACATTGTGAATATAACCACAAGGATGAATACAATGTAAATAATAATTTATCTTAGAAATTTAGACAAATCCTGAAATGCTTAGGACCCTCTAAATTATACACATAATTGTGATGATAAAGTTTCAGTAATTAAATGTTTTCAGATCTAGAAAAAAAAATTTATTTTAAAGATGAAGTTACAAGATTTTGTAAGGAAGTGAGTGTTGTTTATATCTTCTTTATTCTATAGTAATAGTAGAAGCAGAAGAATAACTTTAAGGTAGGGAAAATAAATATTACATTTTAAAAAGATATTAGGTTGAACTTTTTGTTAATTTTATTTTGGAATGTATGCTATAATTATCTTATAACTAGTTTTACTCCATCTTATCACAACATTCTGGGTCAGTGCACACTTCATTATCACAATTATATCATTATGAGATTTTATTACTGTTATATCATTACAAGATTTGCTCCATTTTATTGGTGCTGTTTAGTGAAACACTCTGGGTAAATATACTCTTCATTATTACTATTATTTATTTGTCAGATTTATTTTGTCTTATTTTTTACCTACTGATTATATATCATTGGAGATTGCAGAGTGAAATTGAGAATCTATAAAGTGTTCTATTATAAAACAGACAAATACTATGAAATATGAGTGAAAAAATCCAGGTACATATGGCAAGAATGAAGGCTACTATCTCATAATTATTGTGAATGTTAATGTCCGATATATATAAGCAAGTAAACTGGCCTTGAAAATGTCATTTTCATGTGTTGAATGCTGAAGTTATAACCAAGAAGAAAGAGAGATTTTAATAAAGGCCAAACTTCTTATGGCCAGAAGAATAAACCAGAGAATTCTTTAAGAGGAACAGCTAGTGGGGGTGGGATGTTTAGTTGTGGCCAAAACTTGTTGATGTACTACTGTGGTATAAATTGCTGATAGATAAAAGAAAAAATCAAAATAAAATACATAGTCTTATTGTATAATAATAATTGCAAATAAGATAAATAATTTCTCATTAATTAGCATTTAATGATTATCTCCCTTGAAAAATTATAAGGACTACAGTGAGTGCAATGCAGACACAATTAAGTTGGTTGCTTGTTCAGAACAATTTAGCAATGAAAGTTATTTTTCCTGCAGTAATATCTCAAAAATTAAATAGAAATCTAATACTTACACTTGCCCTCTAGATTAAAGCAAGTTTCAGTCATTTGCTTCATTTCTTTCTTTTTTTTTCTTTTTTTTTTACTGAATAGTCAAGTCTCAAAATTATGCCTTCAAACTAGCTACAATTCTACCATCAGTCATATATATCTTTAGTTTTCAACCACAAAGAAGATGTTAAGATATCACCAGTGGCTGATTTGTAATTTTAGGGGCTTAACTTAAACTGTTCAAAAGAAAAGATAAAGCAAATGAATGAAACTTACTCTTATTTGGATGGTGAATGCAAATATTACATTTCTATGTAACGTTTTGCACATTACCAAAGAATTAACAAAAATGTTCATAAAGTGGGCTATTCTGTACAAGCACCATGAATTACTTTATTCTCTAAGAACATTTTAATGCTATTTTCAATAACAAAAATCTCATATACCATCTTTGCTGCCATTAACCACAAGGCCCTCAGGGGGCTACAATGAAATGACTTTGTCAAATAATTTCTTCTAAAATGATGGTGGGAGACTTTACCCACAAATAAAAAGGTCTGGCTTATAAACATGTAATGAACACGTAAAATGTGTCAACTTCTTTCCATCACTTGAACATAAAATGACAACAGTTTTGAGATCTGTCTGGGATCAAGTGAAAACCTACCTCTTGAGACAGCCGACATTATATAACAGAAAAAAGTGTTACATTTTTGTAAATATTGTAAGACAATCCCAAAAGGAATCAAATGAAGATACTTTCTTTAAATTACCATGCAACTTTTCACCATAATTTTCTACTCAATCAGATGCAAAAAAATCCCCTCTTTAATTGTATGGTAGACTATAATAAAATTATAACTGTGACATTTAGAATCAGTCTATCTATGTTGCTATTGGCTACTGACAGCCAGACTTCAAAAGAATCTTAACAGTGCCTAGAGGCCATTAAAATTGGCTTAGTGTGATAAAGCTACTAGTTGAAAAGTTAAGTTCAAACCAACTATCAACAGAAAGAACATCTTTCCTTATTTGGTGTCTTCAGTAATCATTTTTTTCTTAATCAATATTTTAATTCAACAAAGTTTTCCTGGGGTTTTTAAATAGAATTAGTGGAAATATGAATACAGATTCTTATTCTCAGCTTTGTCCACTTCCCATTCAGGCCTCACCATGTTTGCCAGTACATAAAATGCACTCTAATTTCAAGAATGAACGCTCTCCTATAAAAAGGATGGAGCACTCTATGGCGGCCTTTACATACATACAGATGTGTATATTAAAACAGTTAAAATCCCCTTCTCTTTTTGTGGGAGACGACAGCCGAGCGGTTAAGCTGTCCAACTGATGCTAGATCGATCAGAGTTCTATCCCGGCTGTAGGTAGCTCACAAAATGTCTAGCCACATTGAAAAGACTTGATAAGTCGAAATACATATCTGTGGATATATTATATATATATATATATATATATATATATATATATATATATATATATAAAGTATAAGCTTACGCCATGGTACCATTTAAAAAGAAAAAAAAAAGAATGGCAATTTTTGCCTTCACCTAAAAAAATAATTTTGTTTCTTATTTAAAGATGAGAAAAATCATTAAATAAACTTATTTTATCATTGCAAAAACTTTTAATAGAATTCAAAATCACATACCAGCGTCAAAACCTGAAAATATATCAATTCCATGCGTGCTTGTTTCATCTTTTACCAAAACATGCTAATAATGTTGTAATGTTTGATTTTTTTTATTGAAAAGGTTCCACTGTAAAGTATCATTGCTAAGAATTCTAGTCATCATAATCTATGTTATTTGTCAATAAAAATTTTTGATTTTAAAGCTTTTTGCTTATTTTTACCAATTTTTTAAAGATTTTATTTACCATAATATTACTTTTTACAAATAAAAAACAAATTTTGCAAATAATAAAAAAAAAATTACTGCAGTGCCCAAATTTTTAAAGGGTCCACCAAGGTAATTTTTGCCTGACTCTCTCTTGGGCTAAACTCATCCCTAGATAGATAGAGAGAGAGAGAAGCAAATAATAATCTTTTTTCAAAGATTTGAATTTTCCTGTCACATGAATGAGAATAACCTACATCCATGGGAAAATATTGGTGTTTCTGAATTCTAGATATTAAAAAAAAAAAAAAAAAAAAAAATCAAATATATATACATGGATTTTTTTTATGTAAGAGAATAATTTTATACAAAAAATACTAACTTTCGTGAATGACATGCAAGGATTTTTTTCTTTTTTTAAATAAAATAGTGTTATATGGTATCATTGTAACTAAAAGAATAAAAATATTTATTGCCTAATACACACACACACATATACATACATACATCATCTTTGTATATCATTATTTCTAGAGATCATAAATAATAACAGATAAAAACTTAATTGCTTAGTTTGTCAAAAATACACTCATGACCCACAGAAACAAAGGCATGTATGTCATGCCCTAGGGTAAGGAGATTTCTTTTTCTTCCTCACTATAGACACAATAACATCCACTTGAAATAAAACAATCTTTTCTTCTCAGCTGACAATATCAAAGGGGAAAATAAGGAACAGGTGGAATTATTATTATCATTATTAATATTATTACAAAAATGATTTTATAAATTACAAACTTTTAATAATAAAAAAAAAAAAATATTCTAAGAAATTAAAACAATGAAATTTTAAACTCATTTGATCCCACTTCAAGAAGAAGCCATTAAAGTTTTGCAGTATGGTTTCCATCTGTCAAAGCTAACAATGGATATAGCAACCATTTTGCTTCTACTGCCCAGGCTGGTATATATATATATATATATATATATATATACCAGCCTGGGCAGTAGAAGCAAAATGGTTGCTATATCCATTGTTAGCTTTGACAGATGGAAACCATATATATATATATATATATATATATATATATATATTCTGCTCTTCACTCTGTGGTTGCTGGTTCAATCTCTAGTGGCGGAGATTGTGGTATGCACTGCCGATGAGACCTAAGGAGGTCGAAACAGCTGTCCAGTGCTCCGGATGTCGCACATGGTGATTGCAGAGTTGTCTGGTCATGGTAATTTAATTCATTCCTCTATTTGCATAATTATATATATATATATATATGAGAAAAGAGTTGGAAATGAAAGAAAGGCCTGCTGGTTGGATATCAAGAGACAATGAGTAAAAGAGAGAAAAAAACTTGTAGGGATGAAAAGGTGTTAAAATTGTAATAATAGAGAGAAAGAGCAAAAGAAAGATAAAAGGTTGGATATAGTAGATAATATTGCTTTATTTGCATATGAAACAAACCCATGTTTGTATAACATTTAGATAAAGACTTGAAGGAATAATTGAGAAATATTGTGAAGATCCAGGCAAATATATGAGAAAAAATATGTGGATAATCAATGGATATCAATCAATGACATGAAATTAAAAGCAGAATCAGTGATGATATTTATAGTTGTAGAGGGTTTTAATACTGGTATAAAATCTACAAGAGAATTAAATGGGGGCGCCCATGGTGTAATGGTTATAGACATAGGAAATGGACACAGCAACACAAGTTCAAATCCTGGATAAACTTGTTTGCATTTCCCATAGTGCTAATACCCTTGGGGAAAGTATGCGTCCAACTATTCTTCCTTCAGCTATGGGTAAAAGGTAGAATAGACTGGTCTGAGCCCTTGGTATGGCAACCAGTCTAGAAGAAGGAAAACTCTTAATTCAAACTGTTAAACCCCCGCTTGTGTAGAGGGGCTGGTAAATAGATACAATGTAATAAAACATTAAAAAGTCCCACAGGTCAATACATATACACAAACATAGAAGAGACAATTTGAATTATGTGATTATAATCTCCAAATAAACTACAGAAATAATAAAGATGATTACCTTTGTTTTAAGAGAAACCTTAACATAACGTCAGCAATAGTCCACTTGACTTGATTACAACAAAATTAACTTTCAACACTGAAAGTCAAAGTGGCTTGTGTTGATGGTGGCTACATTTTTGTTTTTGTTATTTTTTGATAATATATTTTTTTCTGAAGGTTATGACATTTTACTGCCTCACAAAAATATAATGTTAGATCTTTATCAGAGATTCAAGCCTTTGTATCAACAAGGGCAAAGGTAAGTGTGAAATTATCAGTGGCATGACAAGAAGAGACAAAATTACATAGGACTTATTTCTCTATCAGGATATATAAAAGTTTAAAACTAGACACATCAACTTCTACTAGACAGATTTATCCTAAGTTTTTTCTACATGCATTTAAGTTTATATTTCAATCAATCTATACACATCTAAAAGTTTTAATGCTTATTCTAAGCCAGTCAGATTCTTTCTTCTCAATTATGCAAAGTTTTTTAATTCATTATATTCATAAAAAAGCATCTTGAGATTTACTGTCTCTGCTCTGGAAATACTGATGGGCTTTTGTTAATTTTATGGCAGCAATGCAGATAGGAATATGTACAAAAAAAAACAAAAAAACTTTATGATATCAATATATAACAGAAGCTGTTGATAGTGAGCGACCCTACTCCTGAAAAATTTTGCAGAATCATCTTACCCTGCAAACACTGTGGAATACACTCTGAAATCTTTATTCATGAAACCACACAATGGAACTCTATGACAATTTAGGATATGGATAATAGTGTGTACAGTCAAAGTACCCTAAAAAAAGATCATCATCCCTTGAGACATTGGCTACCATTAACAGAATCTGCAAACAAGACAACATCACTTTCAAGAGTAAACTAAAAATAATAGACGAGGAAAAGGTGCAGCACCATAGAATAAAATATAGAATGAACAACTACCAGACCTTCTCCAGTAGCCATTATGGCTGATTTTACTCCTTGTATAGACATCAGCCAGGAAATAGCCAGAAACAGATGTGGAATGCTCTCTAAAAATCTTTATTAAATTCTATGACAATCAAGGATCATCATCATACCAGACTTACAGCACGGATTCCCATGACTTTCTCTCATCTTTAGTAATATGTACAGATTTTTGGCTCCCAAAAAAAAGATAAACATCTTTTGAGGCATCAACTATAGCCAGTGAGTAGCAAAAAGGTTTTTTCCAGGTGACTTTCCTTTCTAAAGAAACTGCAAACCCAAAACTGAAGAAAAAGTGAACTCCAGCAGCCAGTGCCATACCGTCCCCAACAGCTGCTATGGATAAACCTCTTTGGACATCAGCCAAACTGCAACAGCTGTGGAATGCTTTACAAAATATTTGTACATGAAGCCAAGCCATGAAATTGTGTGACAAATATGGAGAGTTATGTATACAGATAAGGGTAAGTATCATAGTTCTTTAAGTAAAAAAAAAACATTGGTCTAGTTTGTGTCAATATGGTTAGTTCAAGTTTGGGACTAAGGATGGGTAAAGGTCTGGGGCTATGCATGGGTAAATATTTGGGGCTATGCATGGGTATGTAGACATTGGGAAAGTTTTGTTTTCAGTAATTTGTTAATTTATACACTGTAAAAATTAACATATTTGTATGTTTTTGTGCTTTTCATTTTCCTATATTTTATCTGCTAACTTAAATACTTATGTAACAATACTTATATATACATATATATGTGTGTGTGTGTGTAAAGGATTTTCTTACATGACACTTGTCACAACGACACTATATATTTCATATAACATGTCACATTACCCTACTGGTTGCATAGAGCCACATGTCATGTGACTTAAATGTCTATATTTTACATTATATTGGGTACTTGTTTGATAAGGCTCCAACAAATCCAAATAAGATAATTGCTCACTTAAAATTTAAAAGAAAGAAAAAAAAAGCTTTTTCATTGGAATTGAATTTTAATTACAAACTTATAAATAATCTAATACTGATTATAGAAAAAAAATTGCATGTGCAAATTATTATTGTGATTTTTAAAAACATATATAGAGATATAAAAATGTATTTAAGTATGGCATAAGGCCACAAAACTAGAGCACTTGGTAAAGATCAAACTGACACATAAACAAACATGCCTATGAATACAAACCATTAATTATTGTCTGATTATAGAGCACAAGGCATACATTCCTTTTTAATTGTCATTTACTAAGCATAAGGGCAGAACTATAGGGCACCCAGTGAGAATCAGACTCACTGATAATGGCTTGCTATTCTAATATGAGTGCTATTAAATAACACAGGGTGCATTTCTTTTTAATAGATTACTTCATCACATTTATTTAAATATATGCTTTTCTGTATATACATTATATATATATATATATATATATATATATATATATATACACATGTATTCACCAAATACTCCACACAATAAGGATGTGACACAAGGTTTATTTTTAAGTGAAGTTTAGCAGGTTTGCATTCAGAGTTTTCCTTCTCTTAGACTAGTTGCCATACCAAGGTTAAATGCTCTGTATAAACAAGTTGTCAATCTTTCCTTAGGAAACCCTAAAATTCTGGCTTGAACTACTAGAGTAAAATGTTAATTTAAGTAGTAGTACTCTGTGTGTGTGTGTGTGTGTGTGTGTGAGGGAGAGAGAGGGAGGGAGGGAGAGAGAGGGAGGGATAGTTAGCAAGCTAGTGAGAACAAGAGTATAACTTAAAAAGAGAAAATTGTTGAATATTTGGACAAGTTTTTTTAAACATTTTTTAAATTATTAAAATAGTAAACAACCCAGAATTTCTTAATTATAAGTTTCTCATTTTATCTATTTTTCTGGTTCTTTTTTATTGTTTTTGTTTAATGGCATATCAACCCTATTCAGGTCATTTAATGCCAAATTAAGTCATTTTGATATAAGGTTGCTTACAGTACCTGCTGTTGCTTAAATGGTCACACATCTAAGTATTAAACAGGATCACCGCTCCTTAATTTAGTTGATCTAGGAGAGAGAGAGGGGGGGAAGAGGGGGGGCAGACAGAGACAGGGAGTTGGTTGTTTTTGGCATATCAACCCTTTTTAGGTTATTTAATGCTAAATTAAGTCATTTTGAGAGACAAAAGGACTGTTTGGTTACAGTACCCACTCTTGCTTAAGTGGTTCCTATTTTATTTTATTTTGTTGTTGCTCCCTTTTTGTTCTACAACACTCAAGCAAGCCACATGGATAGAAACCATTAACTTCCAATAGATGATTGCTTGATAAGTCATAGAATATAGAATGACTTGAACATTGAGATAATGAATGACAAACATGAAATGAATAGAGGAAGTAGTTAAAGTATTAGTGGTGATATATGATATAATGCTTTAGATGAGAATTTAAATAACTTAAGATCGTTATGTTTACCATTACTATCATTAAATATTTTAATTCTTTTTATAATTTTGGATCATAAAGGAAATAATAGAGGAAATCTAAAGGTCAAATCCATTCTGCAATTTCTATTACTGTCATCAAGACTAGAATAAAATACTACTACAAACTAAATTTAGAATTTCCCTTTTTTTTCTTCTTTTTTTAAACCAGATTAAAATTACAATATCATATATATGTAAAATATGACATGAAAACCAAAATTGGGTATAGTATTTACTATCCGATGAAGTTCATAAGTGAAATGTTTATATATATGTTAAGATCTTGCATATGCTTCTAAATTAGTCAAGAATTTATAAAATGATATGCTTCATATAAGTCTAGTTAAAAAAATAAAAAAATTGGCCAAGAGTTTTTTTTTTAAGAAGAGTTTTTTTTAAGAAAAATCTTTCTTTTAAAAAATTTTTTTTTTAAATAAATTCTTACCTATATATATGCATGTATGTTAACCCATCTGCACAAACAGGATCTGACACAAAGTCAATTTCTTAAGCTGACTAACAGGTTTGAATTCAGAGTTTTCCTTCTCCTAGACTGGTTGCCTATCAAGGTTAAAGAGTCCAGTCTTCCCTACTATTTACCCATAGCTGGGTAGGAGAATAGTTGGACGGATACCTTTCCCAAGGGTGTTAGCACTATGTGAAATGCAAACTCATCCAGGATTTGAACTCTGGTCACCGAGTCCATTTCTTACAACAATAACCATTACAAAATAAGTGAAATGTTATAGTAAATAAATGCTCTACCATTTTTTTTTTCTTTTTCACATCATAATTCTTCCATTGTCATATTTTATACACACATGGGCAGAGAGAAAAAGAAAAGAATGAAGTATAAAATTTTATAGTAAGAGGTGTTTGTTGTATAATGGTCATTGTTGTAGGAAATGGGCACAGTGAACTAAGTTCAAATCCTGGACAAGGCTGTTTGCATTTCACATAGCACTAATACCCTTATTAAGAAAGAATATGAAGTGATGGAGAGAGAGGAGAAAAATGGAGTAGGTATTTACCCAACCCATTTACCACAGGCAGGATGTGACACAAGGTCGCAAGTATGGGGCAACTAGCAAGGATCAAATTCGCTATTCAGTAGTAATGGATCTGCAAGACTAGGTTGCTAACCATAACACCATGATGGGATGCCCTATTTACTAAGCTTTGATTAATTGTGGCACAAGGCCGCATGTATGGAGCACCCAGTGAGACTCAAACTCACTAGTTTCTATTTCTTTTTTCTAAACTCAAAAGGAGAAAAATGGAATATAAGGAAGTTATCATGAGAAATAAAAAGAACAAGGAAGAGATTAAGTAGTATAGTCTGCCTACCCCCACCCCCACATGTCTCTCAAGTTGGATCAAGAAATGCCATTTGTTACAAGAACATGGAATTTCTCATCACTCTATAGTGAGACTACATTATATATATATTATATATATATATATATATAAGTTCCATTGTATTTTATATACAAGTAGATTGACTATACTAACACTGACCAATTGAGGGACAACTATTCCTCTGGTCAAGATATAGGTTAAGTGTAATATTGGTAAACAAGAGCATTTTTGTGTACCGTATTGGAGGTGGGTAGTCAAAATATTTCAGGGTAGAAGGATGGTTCAATTAAATAGACTTTTCTGACAACATCAATCTATAAACTCACACATCTATCATTTTCATTGCTGTTCTGTATATTTCAATAGGAATTAGCTAACTACAACCAATCAACTTGAGGGACAATGACCTACCTACATAAGCATACAGAAATCAACAGTTTTCCAAACCTACCAACTAAATTACAATTACAGACACCTATTTATCTGCCTAATAATTTACTATTGGGTCAAATCAAGGTTTCTGAATGTAGCTATATTACTGAACTGTTGTTATTTATAATCTCATATTAACTTTTTCATTCATAAAAAAAAAATACTCAAAAATAGTTTTACTATAGAAATGTAAAATACTTGTTAGATTTAAATGCATCGTCAATTTTTTTTTTTTTTAATATAGAAAGCATAGTAATATTTTAATATATAGAAATATATATTTTTATATTGAAATGTACCTTTTTAAACTTAGAAATCCATATTCATTTAGAAGTATTTCCTTTTTATTTTAAAATATATATTTTTGATAGAAAAATGCTTTGTGAATAACATTTTTATATATAGAAATGCATATTTATTCTACTTAAATTGCTCCCACAAAAAAAAAAAAAAGAAAAAAAATGTGGATAAAAGACAAAAATTAAATCATTACCTTTTTTTTTCTTTGCACCCCAACCTCAAACCAATTTCTTAAGCTTAAGAAATAAAAAAATAAATGGAAGGTTGACGGGGCAAACAAGAAATCTTATGAGTTCAATAATCTTAAAAAGAGCTTGGGAAAATTCTAAGAATACAGATCCAGAATTTGGACCTGAGTCTGGTATTCTGTATAAAAAGATCTATTGATGCATGGATTACAATCCAATCAACTCCTCCCATTCTTCTTCACTATTCACTGGATTCTTCCTTCTTGCCGTCTCCCCCCTTCCTGTTTTTCATATTAATGGCCAAACTTAAGTGGAATTTGATTTGGCAATTCAATGACAACAGAGATTTGCAGGAAGGAAAAGGCTCTTAAAAATAAATCATGAGGAAATAAATAAACACACAAAACACAGAGACAGAGAGAGAGAGAGAGAGAGATAGAGAGAGAGACATACACACAGATAATCATATACATCAATAAATGAAAAAAAAAATTTAGCCTGGGAATTTCTTTTTACTTTAAATTAAAAAAAGAAAGAGAAAGAGAAAGAAAATGTGTGTAATTCACCAAATGTCTTTTTTTTCCATCTGTCTATCATCTCCCAAATCAAAGATAGCTATGGCTAGAGCCAACAAATTTTCAATGATTTTTAATGGACACTGGAGCATGTTTTTAGCATATTTTTTTGTTAAATTCCAAAACTTTAAAGTTTTATATTGAGGAATTTGTTTTATAATGTATGTTTAATGCCAAATTGGACCCTTATATTTTCTGTTAAGGTCTAAACTAAATATTTTATCTTTTTATTTAACCACACAAGATAAACATCTAGTTAAACATTTTTTGAGCCAGTAACCAATTATAATCTTTTCTTTTTTTCTTTGCTATGATTATTTTCCTGTTATTGGAAATTCAAGACTTAAAAGATCATGTTGTGTTTATATTTGTAGTATGAGCATTGGCCACCAGAAGGCAATAACCTTTCTTCAACTTAGAAAAATATTTACAAAAACATACTTGGGTGTTACAAATTTAAAATCATATTTGTAGAATGAATTTTCAGCTAGTTATTCAAATACTGATCTACAGTAAAAGGTTAATTTGCATATGGATTTTTAAAATTTGATTTTAATAAATATGTGCTTAGTATTATTGATTTCAAATTAGTTGTCTCTATTTTAATGAATATGAGCAAAAATTCCATTGATAAATCTTTTTAAAAATCCATTAACAAAAAGAAATAACTTGAATTTTATTCTTTACTGTCTAATTTAGTTAAATAAGGAAAATTTAGCAATGAAAGATTGGAGTGAGAGGAAAAGATAGCATCCAAGCTGTTATATTCTTCAATTATACTCCCTCTGTATCAAATAGGTTCAAGATAATAATTTAATTTTAAATAATATTAAATGATATTTTTTATCTTAATTTTTCTTTTGCTTTGCCCAATATTAATATCTTTTAATATTGACACAGATATAATGTAAACTTTTATATAAAAATTAATCAAAATAAAACAAAAATAAGTTTAATCATTTATTTATTCTTATTTATTTTTGTTAGTCTTTGATATTTTATTACATTAAAATGTAAATACTTGCACACAGAGAGCACATATTTCTGCTAGTATATATAATCTTGTTTTTCTATCCAATAGAAATTCATTCATAAATGAATAAGCCACCATTTTAAACTGTAAATAATTTTAAAATATCAATTATATTTTGTTCTATTTCTAATTTGCAAACATAAACTAAAAAGTTCCATAAATCTTAATATATTCACAATTACAGTTAAACATTCAAGGAATGAACAAATGAAATAGATCTTTGAAACAAATCTTGGTTGGACAATTAGGGATCTGTAATTTAATCTTGTTCACTTAGTTACAAGCAAATAAAATAAAATAAAAATGTGTGTACTACAAAACATTAAGCTAGTCATCTTTTAATAAAAAATGATGACAGTCAAGATAATTATAGAAAATGATGTGTATCAGTTCTTATATATAAATGAAGAAAATAGTAGATTAGGAAAAATCTTACAAAATGTGAGGAAAAGTTATGTAAAAAAGTGAATAACTAACACAGACAGTTTGAATGTAACTGTTTATGTTTATTATTTACTTTTTTTGATTGCATGGATATTCTTCTGGCTGTCATTAGTAAACTCCTAGTCTCAGGTTAAGAGCTTAAATATTTTCATTTTTTACTTTTTTTTTTAGCATAATAAATAAAAAAGACAGTCTTAAAAAGATGGCTTATGAATTAAACTAACATGAATGAAAGAATATGTTGAAAAAAATAAAATTTTAATTTAATTACTATTAAATGGAAGATGAAGCATATAAAAAATGAAAGTATATCCATACAATATTTCTGAGTGAACCACATTCTTTCATCAACCCGGGGGGGGGGGGGTCACTCAGAAATATCGCACCAATATACTTTTAATTTTTCATCTTCCACAGCCTTTAATATTAAGTAATTTTTTATTATTCTTACAGTAGAGCTTAGCAAAGTCAGTGTAGAATTTTTTTTAAAGCCAGGATTTCAGTTTTTCACTTAACTCTTAACATCGCATACTACCTCATTCCACCTAGCCAGAAGTGATATTCATTTTTCTAATCCAACCCAAACGGTAGTCTTTGTTTAAATGTAATATTAAACATATTTAGAAGTCTTTGATTTAAGGGAAATAACAAGTAACTTTAAATGAAAAGACTATTTTTAGCTTTTTTTTTTCTTTTTATAAATCCTTATAGGAATGGGGCTCTAGACTTGGAAAATTCTGACCAGGATGTTAAGAGTTAAAGTAAACACTTTACATCTTCTCTTTATGATCCCTGAAAGCATCAACAACTGTTGTGATTTTAGACCAATTATTAAATAATACTTACAAATTGTTTATTTTGGGGGTTGGGGGGCCACAGGTAACTGAAGCAAAAAGGATCAAGGTAATGGCATTGTACAGAAAAGAGAAATTATAGTATCAGACTTTTTAAAAGATAAAGCACTAAGTTAACCGATTAAAAGGATTAATTATTTACCTACTGACTGATATATCTATTTTACAGACACACCTAAGCACACTGTCCTTAACTTTGAAGAGAGTCATTAACTTTCCAAATTTAGTTCAGACACAATTCAACTCCTCTTGGATTTTTTTTTTAATGTTGTTTGCCACAACATTTCAGCTGATATCAGGAAAATGTATCTACCTCACTAGGAAAGTGAAATGTGACACAAAGTTAAAGTGGTGACCCTCAAACAATCACTGGATTATATATATATATATATATATATTTGTTATATTGTAATGACCAGTTATACTGAGTGGTCAATCACGGGAGTATTATGAGAGTCCTTCACATAAGTTCCACACAGAGTGATCTGTGTGTACTTAAATAATGGCCACCACCAATGCTGAGGTACGGGGAAGATGGGGCATTCCATTATATCATATATTATTCTGGTAACTTAAAGAGTGATACCATGTAACCCAGTACTACCTGCTGCATGGTCAAGTGATTGGTGATGAAATTAATTCTCCTACCAGGCTTATCCTGGTGAGGAGAGTGGTTAGGCACCCAGCAGAATAAAAAAAATAAGAACAGTCAATGGGCGGATGAACCCTCTTGTAGAGCCAACAGCCACCTAGAACACTGATGCTATAATTGATATCAAGATTTTGATAAACCATCCATCTAGGACAAAGACATAGATATAAAATTGAGTGATGGACCCCTAGCTTTTTTTAAAGCATCTGTCTAAGAGATGGACAGATTAGTAGCATTCCCAGTTGATTTTTTATTTTATTTGAGGTTATTGTTGATTAATCACATTAGTTATATAGAGCTGCGTAAATGGAGTTCAAAACTGTTTGAATTATGCAAATATCCCCAGTGGTTCAAAAGTTACGAGAATTTAAAGCCCCGAAATTAGGGGTACAAAAGTGGATATATTTTTGTTAAAAAAATGTCAAATCACGGACCAATTCAAAACAAGAAATTCAGTAATTTCTTTA
>CM042178.1:35189134-35209134 GCA_023376005.1 Doryteuthis pealeii
ATGGAGATAGACAGTGCAGAAAGTGAAATGGAGAGGGAAGGACAGATTAAGAGCTAGACAGAGGAGAGAGCAATGGGAAGAGAGAGAGAGAGAGAGGTGCAGTTAGCCAGAAAAGAAAAAGAGAGAGATGAAGAGTTAGACAGAGAGATGGAGATCTAGAGAAAGAGAGAGAATGGATAACTAGAGAGAGAGAGAGAGAGAGAGAGAGAGAGATAACTAGAGAGAGAGAGAGAGAGAGAGATGGATAACTAGAGAGAGAGAGAGAGAGAGAGAGAGAGAGAGAGAGAGAGAGAGATAACTAGAGAGAGAGAGAGAGAGATGGATAACTAGAGAGAGAGAGAGAGAGAGAACTAGAGAGAGAGAGAGAGATGGATAACTAGGAGAGAGAGAGAGAGAGATGGATAACTAGAGAGAGAGAGAGAGAGATGGATAACTAGAGAGAGAGAGAGAGAGAGAGAGAGAGAGAGAGAGAGAGAGAGAGAGAGAGAGAGAGAGATGGATAACTAGAGAGAGAGAGATGGATAACTGAGAGAGATGAGAGAGATAACGAGAGAGAGATGAGAGAGATGGATAACGAGAGAGAGATGAGAGAGATGGAGAGAGAGAGATGAGAAATGGATAACGAGAGAGAGATGAGAGAATGGATGAGAGAGAGAGAGAGAGAGAGAGAGAGATGAGAGAGATGGATAACGAGAGAGAGAGAGAGAGAGAGAGAGAGAGAGAGATAGAGAGATAGAGAGAGAGAGAGAGAGAGAGAGAGAGAGAGAGAGAGAGAGATGGAAAACTAGAGAGAGATAGAAAACTAGAGAGAGATGGAAACTAGAGAGAGATAGAGAGAGAGAGAGAGAGAGAGAGAGATGGATAATAGAGAGAGAGAGAGAGAGAGGTGGAAACTAGAGAGACTAGAGAGAGAGAACTAGAGAGAGATGGAAAACTAGAGAGAAATGGAAAACTAGAGAGAAATGGAGAGCTAGATAAAGAGTGAGGTGGAGAGCTTTTCTATCTAGCTCTCCATTTCTGTCTCTCTCTCTCTCTCTCTCTCTCTTTCTAGATAGAGAGCTAGAAAGAGGTCAATAAATTATAATACAATAACTGAAGAAAGATGTGAAAAGGCAGATTTTTCTCAAGATTCCCTTCAAATTAATTATGTGGCAGCACAGCCCAAATTTGCAGCATAAATCCCAAATAACTATCATTTACAAGAGAACTGAACAATGGAAATAACATTCAGATGCAACATTGTTGGTATACTCTTAATGACCCCTTAAGTGCCAAGTAAAATGGTTGGATGAAATAGCCACATCCTGAATTTAAACAGTTATCAGCAGAGAAAATGAACAAAAAGGGAGACACAGGTGTTGTAATGGTTATCATCATAGAAAATGAAGTTAGCTAGCTAAGTTCATTTTCTATGATGATAACCGTTAATACATAAAAAAAAGTCGAGTAGGCAGAGCAGCCTATTGTCGGTATCAGCTGTACAGCGAGGGAGTCTTTCCCCTTTTCACTAGCACTAGACCAGGGAGATTGTTTTTGCATTGTAAAGTGGAATGCTACACCTACTATCAGCTCCCGACTTTACCACGCAGATCCAAGTTGTGCTACTCATGCACAGAGTTGGCAAAAATATATGAACCTGGAACCTTATGGTTCTTAGGTGAATGCTCTACCAACTGAGCTAAACCAAAATATATAAGTAAGGCTAATAATAATACTCCACATATATAAAAGGCAATTCACACGTGTGTGTGTATGCACATATATTACCAACATTCTCATTATGTTTATATATATATATATATATATATATGTATATATATATATATATATATATGTATATGTACACGTGTGTGTGTGTGTGTGTGTGTGTGTAAAGAAATAACCTACTAGAGTTTTACCATAAGGATCTTCAGGGTTAAATCTACTGAATTAATCTAACTGAATTAATCAGCTAACTGCAGGAGTTTGTATAGTTCATAACTAGAACATGAACTCCTGCAGTTAGCTATAATTAATCAATACCTTGATGGATTCAGTGGATTTAACCCTGAAGATCTTTATGGTGAAACTCGAGTAGGTTATTTCTGTACACACTATATAATAAATCCACTCTACTTACGTATTGAGCACTTTATATTTATTATAACACTGACTTATCCAGGTAAAACTTCTACCAACCAAATATTAGGACCAACCCAATATTTTCACCAGTAAGTCATTCCTATATATATATATATATATATATATAAAACCGTAAACCAGCAAAAATGGCACATCATAGTGAGATTTTTTCTAATTATTAAAGCAATACACTTAAAATGTTCCGACTTAAGAGAATAAACCAATTTCCAGTCCAATTCGCAATTGAATAAGAATTTTATGGTCTCTGAATTATACTAAATGTCATCATCCAAATTCTTGATGTAACAGAGATAAGTATAAAATGTTAATTAGAATGTTTTACTCTTTCCTAAATAGAAGCATCAATATCAACATGGACTTGTTTAAACAGTACATGTGGGTAATAATTTTCTCCATTACCAGAAGAATCTGCTACAGAGACATGGATAGGCATCTTGACTGAGGCATTGATTAGCAAGTTAAGCTAACAGACTTTGATTCTCACTGGGTGTCTCATAATTCTGGACTTGTGACAAACTAAGCTGTTTAAATGACTACAACAAAGACTCTTCTGGACACATAGAAACATAGGAACCCACTTTTCAATATCTAAATGGTGACAATGGACAATTTGCTAACCTTTATGTATTGGATTGTTCGGATGATATAATAGAAACAGAATTTTCTTATTTTAATTTATTCAAGTATCAAATTACTTTCATTTTATAAGCCTTCACTTTTTGTCAACATGGGTGTTGCAGTAATAGTCGTAGTAGTAAATTTGTACCTGTTTAATCTGGGAAACTTAAGGAATTGCTGGATGATATTTTTTGTTGTTGGATCCTTTCCATCCTCTAAGGACGATGGCGTTGTCCAGAAAAGAAAAAAAAAAAAATTAATAAATAAATTTAAAAAAATTTTTTTTTTAATTTATCTGCGCAAGTGACTCTGCAGGCCAATCCTTGAGTGACAGTCTTTGGTGCACTGAATGCACACAAACTGTGATACTGGATGATATAAAATATTACAAAACAGAAATTGACATTTAAGGAGACCCTCTATGTAAACATTAGGCTTAGTATTTTATACATTGTTTATTAACTAGCAGGACCTGCGAATATAGCACAGTATGATAATTATTATTATGTTTGATAACATATCAAACATAATTAACATACTTAAGAGCTATTGCAAATAGTTCAATATGTAAAAAGTATAATAATCTTGATTTAACTCTCACTCTTTTTTTTCGTCTTTTCATTATGTTAACTTGAAACACATTAGTGTTATCACTTCCACAGGCTCACCCCCTCTATCTTTCCCCAACTCTTTCTTTCTTTCTTTTTCTTTCTTTCTTATTGTAATTTTTCAGTGTAGCATATCCTTTTACTTCCATTTCTGTCTTTATAATAAAAATTGAATGAAAGTGACGACACTCAAAATTTGAATTTTTGCATTTTATCTTGGATGATTCGGATGGTCTCATTTTTAACCAGAGGGTTTTACAAGATGATAACGGTGATATTTTGTATGAACACCAGTATTATTATAGATTAATAACCAATATCAACTGATTTTTTCCATACTATTGAAAGCAACTTATGAAAAGTCTGTTATATAGGTACAGTGACAGTCTATTGGCTTTATGAGTTATTTAATGCCAAAGCCATCATTGTAAAAGGAACAGTAATGGTACTATTTAACCCATAGCTGGAAGGACGAAGGTGTTCATACCTTCCCAAGGGTATGAGTCTGAAAGATAACATAATGGCACAACTGGAGTTCAAATTTGTTAACTAAGATGTCACACTCCAGCATGTTAGCAATTATGCCACAGGGACCCCTGAAGATCTTTATGGTGAAACTTGAGTAGGTTATTTCTTTACACACTATATAATAAATCTCCCCCCCCCCCGAATGAAATGAAATTTCACAAGTTACATTCATATGTTGTACAGTAGGGCATCCTAAGTCTATTTTGTTTAGGTAGATTTCATCCTATCAGAGGCTCTCTATTTACTGGCCTGACTCTGAACACCTAGGACATGACTGATTGCCACCCTGTTGGCTGGGGCATTAGAATGCACAGACTGCACCTCTGCAGAGGGGTAAGACTCCCCCAAATGGGGCCACCTATTGGCCATGGATGGCAAATCGTGATGCTTAAGGATGGAGTCTTGGTAGATGAGCAACACTCCACTTAGAACCTTACTTAGTCTAGACAGGCGGTTGGAGAGGCCCCCTCCGATCAATCGGATGGCCAGGTCAAGCCCTAGCACCTATATGACCCGGAGTGGTAGTACCTGTTAGGGTCCCATCTATGGGTTAAATAGAAAAATGTAATTATAAAAAAATATTGTGTATCCATTAAGAATGAATTTATTTCAAAACTTTATCGGCATTAAATGACCTACTGAGATTGATATGCTGTAAAACAAAACAAACATGACTGATTGCCTTCCCAGATTTTTGGCCAGCATATATACATCTTACCATCCCAAACACAGTGTTTATGTTATAGCATGACTTTGAAAGCAAATGAAGCCTAGTATATCAAACAATGATGATAATGATGATGATAAATTTACCATCTTTGGTTGATGTGCAGTGCTAAATCTTGTAAATCCAGAATATTTAACACTACACATAGATACACCAGTGTTGGCTGACCAGCAAAAACTTATAATCAGCTCTGTGTGGACACTGGGTGCCATCTTAATGACTTACCAAGAGTGATGGCTGATAGAAGTAGATGACAAGAGAGAATCAAAGGAATCCGTACTGTCAGCACACCTTGATGATGATGTTGATTGAAAATACCAATTGGCATGGAGAAGAATTTGATTTTAGTGTGAACACAAATCATTTCTCATAAGTTTTAAAATAAGAACAAGATGTGAAAATTATGCTACATTATTTTAGCTAAATGATATAATTAGGGCAAAATAAACAACAACAAAAACAGTCACAGAGGCAGAAAAACTTAATTAAGGAAATATCAGTGTTTGGTATGAAATCAAAAGAAAGATAAATAAACATTCAGATGAATAGATATAAGGACAATGAAAGCAGGATAAAAATGCTATTATACAAGACTGCTAGGCAGCAGCAGCAGCAGCTAAATTGATAATAAAACAAAATAATAGATTTTGTTTATTTCTATTATACCAGCAGCAATACTGCAGTTACATTCATCAGCTGAGCAATAATTTATACAAAGGGAGAGCATGCTGATAAGTTCTTGGCCAGACCAAGAATAATCTAGTTATGAAATGTACAGTCTATTCCACATATTCACATAGGCCTATGTTTAACATATTTGCAGTGATGTTGATAGCTTTTTGTGTATCCTGGGACACACATATTTGCTTTGAATGAGTACCAGGAAAATTCATGGGTCCCAACTAAAATTTCTTAATAGATTGTAGGGTTTTTATTTATGATTTACAACTAAAGCCGTCTAAAACCTATCCTGTGTAATTCATTTCTAAGAAACTATTGAAATGTATTTACAATTAGTTTGAAATGCTGAGGGAAGAAAAAAAACAACATTGGGATGCATGGATACAATTTTACTTCATCCTTTTAGATTTTTGTGCGTCAAGGACGCAAGAAGCATACCTATCAGCATCTGTGTATTTGGCATGTCTTATTCAATTAATCAAAAAGAAATAAATTGAATAAACAGAAATAATAATGATAAATAAAATAAAAGTTCATTGTGTTCTTGGTTAAATTGAAAACTTGTTAGCAGGAACATTTATACTAGGATTCTAGAATAATGAATGATTCTGAACATGAAAAAAAAAGAAATCTTATTTATATATCAACTCCTCTGCACAAGTAGGATGTGACACAAGGTTAATTTCTTAAGTGATATTTAACAGGTTTGAATTCAGAGTTTTCTTTCTCCTAGACTGGTTGTCTAACCAACGTTAAAGAGCTCAGTCTACTCTACTATTTACACATAGCTGGAGGGAGAATAATTGGATGCATACCTTTCCCAAGAATATTAGTATTATGTGAAATGCAAATGGCTTCGTTTGGGATTTGAACCTGGTCGCTGAGTCTATTACACCATGCAAAATCTTATTTAAGAATGTATTTTTTTCTGGCTAGTACACAAAATGTTTAATGAAAAGTAATAACTGCCAGCCTTTCCTTGTGAGATAAAAAAAAATGATAAAATAAAATAAAAACGATACCTAAATTCTAAATGGCAATCAAGTTGTGAAATAGGATTTAATAAAAGTAAATGCATACATAAACTGATAGAAATGTTCGAATCAAGGGAAATAACTCTTTATGAACAATGAGCGAAGAAACCTTATATTTCAGGCTCAAGAAGACAGGTTGGATATACTAATAAAATGTTTAATGAATAATCCACAGCGTTTCTTTTAATGGAATAAAGTGATAGCTTTAAATAAAAGATGTGTGCGTACTGAAACAAACTGTGAATGTATTTTGTGCACAATTTTTTTTGTGAATTTTGAAAGGAGCAAAGAGTTCATTATGAGATACTTGTAGATGAAGATGTTTATTTTTTATTGTAAAAACCTTCTTTATAATTTGTATCGTACATCACAAATAACCTTTATCTGAAAACATTAAATAGGTTGTTTGTTTTTTTATTATATTTTCTTTACAAGATTGAAATTTAAACAGAATAACATAATTTTTTTTTAAATGCACATGAGATATATGTTTCTGTTAAATGTTCAAAGATTATCACCTGTAATATATCCCTCAGGAAGATTATTTATCTCTCTTCCATAGATGGCCAAACAGTTTTATGAAGTGCTTTCAAACTTACAGTAAGACACCTTCTGAATTGCAAGTCTTATTCTATTATACAAACATGATTCTGCATAATAATAGTTTTAGTCTTACAATCAATTATTCTAACAAATAAGCTGGTAAAGATGTGTGTTGTTTTATGATGACCTAACATGATTTTTCATATTTATAATGCTACAAGACTAATAAACACTCTGTAGTTACCAAACTTTAAAATCTTTATTTTAGTTGACTAATGCCATGCAATCCTAGTGAGACTGTACAACATTTATATTCACTCAGCCTACACTTACACTAGTGGATTGTTAACTTTGCATCATACAGTGTTTTTTTCTATGATTTCTAATGTATTTTCAGAGCTAACAATATTCAAATAGACTGACAAAAAAATAACAATGGCTTTTATAAGATAGCTGGAATATTAGGCTAGTTTAAATCATAGACAAGATTGATTGCATTTCACTTGGCACTTATGTCCTTAGGAAAGGCATGAATACACCTCTACTCTCCAAGCTATAGGTAAAATAGAAGGGCAGACTGGGCTCTCTGGCCCTAGTCAGCTAACCAGTCTAAAAGGAATAAAACTGAATTTAAAACCAAGAGCTGGAGTTCCTAAGACACTCAAAACATTGTCTTCAACCCCATTTTGGCAGCTCCTGTCAAGTTGTATAGCACTTTGCTCTTCCTTTGGTGTTGTGAAGTGGAGAGATCTGCTGCATGGGCAATTGCCTGTCTTTCATATATATATATATATATATATATATTTATCAACTCCTCCACATGAGTAGGATGTGACACATGGTCAATTTCCTAAACAGAGTTTAACAGGTTTGAATTCAGAGTTTTCCTTCTAGACTGGTTGCCTAACCAAGGTTAAAGAACCCAGTCTACTATTTACCCATAGCTAGAGGGAGAATAGTTGGATTCATACCTTCCCAAGGGTATTAGCACAAAGTAAAAATGCAAACAGCCTCGTTCAGGATTTGAACTCCTCTCACCGTGTCCCTTTCCTATGATAATATCCATTACACCATGTGCCTCTAACTAAATATTTCATAAAATACCAGTCAAAAATTTGAACACGGACCCATAGCCTCAAAAGTCTAATGGATATCATAAGGCTAACCTAGGTTATGTTAAGGTGTTATTCAATTTGGGATTTTTATTTTATTGTTCTTTAAGGGATTGTTTCAACTCTTTCCATGCTTTCCATGTGCACAAAAATGAAAATTGTATGTCCACAATCTTTATAATTCTGAAAACAGATGATGAAAATTACATTTTAAAAAATGTTGTGAAATCCTAATAAAGATATGACAGGTAATGAAAGAATCAAAGTCACAGACAGAACAACATTTCAACAGCATTTTCTTTTTCTAAAAGATTATCAGACAAAACTGATTATCAATTTGACCATCCCAGATAATACTGGATCACCTTGATAAGAAAGAAAGCATTTGTTTTATTTATTCAGTTTATTTGATTTTTTTTTTTTTTTTTTGAGAGGGTGAAAATAAAATTTACCTGACTGATCACATCCTTCATGTAAGGCTCCAAGTCAGTGAAAAGGTCATGACCTTGGTGGAAGAAGGTATTTTGTGCGTTCATGAAAGACAACATCTGAAAATAAAAAGGCACAAGATTAATATATATTTGAACACTGTTTACAGATTCCACTTTCCATATTAATAACCATTATACTATCTTGCACCACCACAAATATTATAGTTTGTATGTATATGTAAGTTTTTGCCCACATATTGCTCAACAGGCTATCAATCTTAGCGGAGAAACTTTTACCTGAAGCACAGTGTGGTTTCCGTGCAAACTGGGGAACTACAGACATGATTTTTTCCTTGAGACAAATCCAGGAGAAATGCATTGAACAGAATATGCCCCTCTACATGATCTTTGTTGACTTCACAAAAGCCTTTGACATAGTGAACAGACAAGCACTATGGGACATCCTATGGAGACTGGGGTGCCCTGACCACTTCACCAAGCTTGTATCTGCCTTGCATACAGGAATGAGGGCATCGGTCAGTTTAAGGGAGGGAACTTTCAGAGCCATTTGAAGTTGGGAGCGGAGTGAAACAGGGCTGTGTCCTTGCACCCACCCTGCTCTCAATTTTTCTTTCTATGGTCTTATCTGATGCCTTCACTAACTCCACCCAATGAGTATGGATACAGACTAGACCAACGGCAGACCTGTTCAATATCAAATAATTTAGATCTGCAAGAAAGACCAAACACATCTTGCTGCGTGAACTCATGTATACAGACGACACTGCCTTCCTGGTACACAACCACCAAGATGCTCAAGACATAATCATGCAATTCACAGATTCTGCAAATGCATTTGGGATGAAAATAAACCTCAATAAGACCGAAGTTATGTATCAGCCCCCTCTGACATCACATGACACTGGAAAAGACATAAGGATAGAAGGTCAGACTCTAGCTCAGGTAAATACCTTCAGGTACCTGGGCTCCACAGTTGCCATCAACAATAGTCTCAATGCAGAGCTTGATCTCCGAATTTCAAATGCTTCCAAAGTATGGAAGAGGTGAGTCTGGTTCAACAGAGACATCTCCTTGAAAACTAAATGTGCAGTATACTGTGCCATAGTTCTCTCAACCCTCCTGTGCGGTGCAGAAGCCTAGACAATATACAAAGCAGATGCCCATAGACAACATGTCTACTACATGCATCACTTGTGCAGCACATTAAATGTCAGGTGGTGGCAACACGTTTCAAACAGGACCATCCTGAAGAGAACTGGACTCCCTGGCATGCATGAAATACTTGTCCAACGCAACCTGAGATGGGTTGGCCACTTAAACAGACTTGGGGATGACAGACTACCAAAGCAGATTCTGTACTCTCAACTGAGAGAGGGATCACGTAGAATCGGTAGACCAAAGCTCAGGTACAAAGACAACATCAAAAGAAACCTGAAGGACTTGAATATCCCCATAGGCAGTTGGCAAGACACAACCAGAGACCGATTAAATTGGAAGAAAATGATTTGCGTGATGTTATCATCGGATATGATGGACAGCAAGTAGTATATTGAGAAATTTAATTTAGGTAAAGCATGACTTTTCCACAAACTGTGCAACTCTCGTGACCCACTAGTGAAGAATGCTCAGCCTTCCATAATAACTGGTTGAAAATGGAAGGCACAATAAACTGTAGAAAAGGCAGAATGATCCCTAAAGATGAAAGAAATAATTGGAACTGTGGCAAATGGAAGATCAGGTCTAGGCCTTTACTTACAGCATTGGTGGTCTAAAGAATTCACATTAAATTAAAGAAAAACAGTTTTGGAAGAAATTCATCAACTTGAGGAAGTAAAGCATATTGCTACAGCTGTAGGGCAAAGTAAACAGGGTGCATGAACCAAATGGGAGAGTGCAAAAGACAGATGTCACATGGAGCAACATCAAACATATGGAGCCTAAAAAGTTAAGTTTCCTTATAAAGGCAGTCTATGATATCTTACCAACACCAGTCAACCTAGATGTCTGGGATTAGCTACATCCGACCTATGCAGAGCATGTGGGAAAACTGCTAGCCTCAAACATATTTCCATTGGATGCAAGTATACTCTAAGAAGCTATATATAGAGGCACAATCAAGTCCTCGAGATTTTTGCCAAGGTGTCGAAGAGATGTTGTGAGACTGCAAATAAAGCTGTTAATAATATCAACAACAAAGTAATACATTTTGTTAAAAAAGGAAATATTTCAAAACTTTTGCATAAAAATAGGCACATATCATTATTGTTTGATGGCTGCATGGACTGAAACATTGTAAGCAATTTAGAGCATTATCTCGTATTTCCAACTGAAATGACATTAATGACCCAATGACCTGATATTGTCAGATTTTGAGGAAAATCTCAACTGGGCAAATCAGCTTAAGTTGTAAAAATATGAAAATCTACAAGAACAATGTGTCAGAATTGGTTGGATAATGAAAGTATTTCCTATTGAAGTTGGATGCCAAGTATTCATTACCAATTTAATCTTTTGAATTTTTTTTTATTAAACTTCATCAGAAAAGAGGAAATACATTTTAAAAATCCAAGATAAGGGTCTAACTGTATCAGCATGGATATGGCAATCCTACCAAGTGACAACAATCCGACAAGGTTTGGTGGTATCGTGAGATACTGCTGGAGTGTACTGGGTTAGTGGCCATGAGGCTTTGGCCCAGAAACCATACTTGAATCCAGAGGCATTATCAGTGAAAGGCTTTGTTAGATGCAATACTGCTGTTTAAACAGCAGTCATTGTATGAATATATATATATATATAGATATATAATTTTGCACGCACACACACACACACACACACACACACACATATATATAATTTTGCACAAACATCTGCATATAAGAACAAAATATTGGAATAAGATGAAGATTTTAATTTTAAAATAGCTTTATAAACAATACTTTTTCCAGTAAAAATATTTTAATATAATAATAATAATAATAATAATAATCTTTTTTAATGATGCAGTAATAGGAAACTTTTCAGAAATAATAATTACATTACCTAAGGAATTGAAAAAAATAGGAAAATCATTATCAAATCAGATTAATTTTACTATTTTTTCACATCATATCAATCAGGGGAGGTAACTACATTTGACATTAGATTTTCTAGAAAATCAGAGCCAATTTCATATGTGAACATTTTAATCATTTTTATTAGGATTGCAATTATACACATTTTATTTAAATATACACAACTATTCAAACTATCTTTATTTTCAGGTATCTTTATTATAAACAAATAAATTTTACATTTGCACAAAAGTTGTTAGAGAAATTTGTGTATGCATTTATGTGGTAATTATTGATATTTAATTAAACATTACTAATTATGTTTGGATAAATATATGTATAAAATGTCCAAAAGAATAGAAGAAAAATATACGAAAATTAAAATTTTATGGAGAATCTATTTACTATTACATTTCACTGTATGTGCTGCATCAGATCTGCTAAACTATCTACAAGGTTGTCATAGCAATGTAATTAGGAATATTTATTGCTATGAATCTTTAAAATATGGAAACCAAAAAATATTCAAATTGTGGCTAAGCAAAGAATTAAAATATCTGTTGTGTCTGAAGTCAAATATTGTTAACTAGCTTAAAAAGTGACAATTAAGCTAGTTCCTTTATAAGGTTCTTGATTGAACCTTTGGCCCAACAATGACACTTCATGCATTGAGTACATTTTAAATTTGATTAAACTTGAACAATATATGCATGTCATATATATATATATATATATATATATATATATATATATATATATATTATATATATTTAGTTGTATCAAAAACCAGTATTTGCTGAGTTTACTTGCCATGATTATTTAAATTATATAAATCAAATTCTCTCTATGCATAAAAAAAATTTCCTACATTTCTGTGTTCAGCATGGGTATGAGTACATGGATGCGTGCCATCATGCAGGGAAGACGTGACTCGGAGAGGTAACCATATCCTTTATTATGTTGTGGATGCAGCTATACGACACACCAGGTTATAGTGGTGGCGCATTTATCATTGACAAGTTTATTCGGCAAATTTCGTGTGTGGCGTGGCCGGTGGCTCACAGGTAGAGTCGGTGGCTCTGCATTCTGGGTTCTCCGTTTCGATCTCTGTCAGGGGGAGATCATAGGTATACACTGCTAAAACAGTACTAATTAGGTTGAAACAGCTGTACAGTGTTCCACACATTGCACACAGTATTCGCCGAGTTTGCTTGTCATGATTATTTCAATTATATAAATCAAATTCTCTCTATGTATAAAAAAAATTCCTATAATAATATATATATATATATATATATATATATATATATATACACACAGATCAATACATTGTTTCTAAAGTTTCTTTAACACTTCCAAAATATATATAAATAAAAATAAAAGTCATTATCTTTGTATATGCAAATATGGCAGAATATTCTAAATTTATTGTATTCCTGTTTCTGGACCACTGTATATTTTACAGAGTTTAGATTAATCTATTTCAAAAAGGTTTTGGGTAAAAAACTACAATTAATCCATTCAATTATACTTCCTAGCAGACAAGATCTCCTCCATTGACATCAACCATTTTTTTTAACCAAATGCTATTTTTTGAGAGAAAAAAGTCACCCAACAACAAAACAAAAGTAAATATTGTATACTCACTGTTTCTAACACATCAAAACGTTTCTTCAAACGTAAAACATTAATCTGAAATTAAGAGATAAAAAAGATTTTATACTTAAACAGGAATTATTTTTAAAGCAAAAATATTACACACAAATTCACCCACAGATTTACATTAAAATGAAGAAAAAAGACTTTACTGATAATCTTTTTATCAAAAAAAAGAAAAGAAAAGCAGAGGGTCAATATAATTTGGAGTCCAATGCATATACGCAAAGCCAAATATAACCCAGGTTCCTATGACCACTGTCACTCTGATTCTACCCTTTGATAAAATTTGCCACAGGATGAGAACCCCTGCAACCAGGCTTACCTTATGTTTTTGTAACATTTTGTCCAAAGACAAGAATACAGGTGAGGGGGATAACCACACTCCAATATCAGAAATAAATTATATGTGTACACATAGGAAGTCTATCCAGACATTATTCAGTTATTTAAATAACTGGTTGTCTTGTTGGCATCCATCCGTCTACTAAAGACGATGGCGTAGTGTCCACTTTTTCAAAAATGTTTTTATCTGCAACTGTGTGAGTGGTTGAGCAGACCAATTTTTGAATGTCAATCTCTGGTGCAGTGACTGCAAACAAACAGTGATGCTTGCTGGAGTTGGTGTTGTCTCTCCTTCCTTTTGGCTCTCTTTTCTGTGGCAACTACTTTCCTCTTTTTTTCAGTCCTTCTTGTTCCTTGTTTGACGAGGAGGCGCCAGGTCGCACAGTCTTTTGCACAAGCCTCCCATATGTTAGGGTCGATGTGGCAGGTCTTCATATCCCTCTTGCAGACATCTTTAAAGTGCAGGCGTGGTCTCCCTAACGGTCGGGTGCCCTCTACTAACGCACCATACAGTAGGTCTTTGGGGATGCAGCCTGTGCAGACTTGACATAATTTGACAATCAATATAGAATTCACATGAATTCCACGTAAATGCCTAATGGTTTATGTGATAGGTGGCAAGTGGCCATTCATTTGCTTTTTGTAGGGTGCTGCTTCCAGAATTTGTTCAAGACAGCATGCAGTATCCTTGTATAGTTTCCATCTAGCTTTTTCTCTAATAGTTTTGTTAGGGTCCAAGTGGTGCAGCCATACAGTAGCACTGACATGGCTACAGCTTGAAAGAATTCTCGCATTATCTTATCAGTGAGATCAAATTTTCAAATGATCTATAATCTGTCTATGGCGGACTCGGGATTTAATGCAAGTATTACTGGGCTTTTACCTATTCATTGGGAGATAGTTATTCATTATTGAAAGTTGGGGGGAGGGGGGAATCTGTTTCTTTTTTTAAAAAGAAAAATTGTTAATCTGACTCACCTGGTAAACATAATCAAGGGAATTGTGTGCAAAAGCCGATCTTGTAGCAATAAGTCCATTAGTTGCCTCTTCACATTCTTGAGGCTTGCTACGTAATACATTGGAATTGCGTATCAAAGCATTGTCCATGTCATCACTTATTTTCTCAAAATATTTCTTGGCATCTTTTACTTTGCGGATATCACTGGAAAAAGAGAAAGAAAACATGACAATTAGCATTTCTTCAAACCTTACAAATTATTATCTACTAATATAATATATATATATATATATATATATATATATATATATATATATATATATATTCTAATATAATTTTTTGAAGAGGGGATGACTTAATGGAAAGACAAAAAAAAATTGAGTGAGTTGCAATTTTGAATGTCGATAAAAAGAAATAACCAAATGAGTTGGAGTTATGAATAAATATAAAAGTGCTCAATATGTTTGTAGAGCTGGTTTAGAAAACTGACAAAATCAGAGTATGTCTATCCAGGTTTCACCACAAGGATTGTCAATTCTGTGTGGAATTAATTAAAACAAGCAGATGTAAAAAAAAAAACAAACAAAAATAAAAACATTAGTGTTCATTTTGATTATTAACTGTCGAGACACTATTTGTGTTTGTGTCAATATCCATTCAAAATTTCTAGTTCTTTGGAATTAGTGTAGGTTGTGATAGCCAATTTCCCCTCCATGCATAACAGCTCTATCACTGTTATTGAGCACTCCACTAATAATACAAAAAAAACTTGATTAACCACAATTCACCAAGTGAGCTAGTGATAACAATATATTGCAATAAAACAGAGATATTTATCACATAAATTACTATAGAGTGATGAGAAATTTAATTATAATAATGAGGCATTTATTCAACAGTGAATGTGATTTGCAAAATGCTTCATCTTCAAGATTGACAGAATTTGGACAAAAGGTTAATATTAATACATTATTGATAAAAAGTAAAAGTAAAAAGTAAAGTCGTCGGGGTGGCCTCAAGTCAGTATCAGCCAATCAGCAAAGGAGTCTATCCCCTTTTCACTAGCGCTAGACCAAGGAGATTGTTTTGCGCCTGAGGTGGAGTGCCACACCTACCATCAGCTCCTTACTTTACCGCACAGAACCCTGTGCTACTCATATGCTGAGTTGGCGAAGGGCCAGTATCGAACTAGAAACCTTGTGGTTTCTAGCCGAATGCTCTTCCGACTGAGCTAACCCGGCCCTTAATTCAATCATTAATACACAAGCTAAAACCTGGTTGGTTGGTGATTTGATTGATTTTTTTTTACTTAGTTCATATAGTTAAACAGGGATATAATGGTATTATCATAGAAAATGAACTTGATAAGTTGAAGATCATTTCACTTTGCACTTTTCCCTTATGTGTCACATATAACATCAAATACAGTAATAACCAACTCTACTATATAACATATATTAACACAGCAAAAATGGTACATTGTAGCAAGATTTTTGTTAGCACAATTGTATTCAAATACTTTTATTCAGAGAGTAAAGTAATTTCCAATCAAATTTGAAACTTTATAATAAATGTGGGTTACAGTTCTTGTTCGCCCCCCACCAATCATAATCTCTCAAATTATCAAATGCTAATCATAGAATACATTCCATTATTTATCTTATAATATATATTCTATAAAATAGGATGTGACTGTGTTTAATGACTACCAAAGATATCCTTTAAGCAAGTTAATATTTAAATACATTATTAGTTAGTTATTGGCATTTCAGTCTCGGAAGACTATAATAAAGTTTTTATGCCCCTGAAGTTACAGCGCCTCATGTGACTGAAGTCCGATGTTTGAAAAACATTCTCGACCACATATGTCGCATTTGAAGGGTGTCCCTGAAAATGTTGATGTGCCAGTGCTTTGTTGCCGCTGCTTTCTTCTGGACCTCTTAGCTTCATGGTGTTGTGTCAGGGTGATTTCTGACATGAGCAATCCTCTATGGACAGTCTGCCGCCACCAAGGACGGTCCTGAGCCAAATTTTCCCAGCTGGAAGGAGCAATGCCAAAGCATCTGAGATCCTTCTTGTCGACATCCTTGAATCAAAGCTGGGTGTGACCAATCTGTCTCTTACCAGATGAAAGCTCTCCATAGAGGATGTCTTTCAAGATTCGTCCATCATCCATCCGACGTACTTGACCCAGCCATCAGAGACAACATTGTCTCAGTAGAGAACACAAGCTGGGAGTTGAGCTCTCTCTAGAACTGCTGTGTTAGTGATCCTGTCCCTCCAGTATACATCTAAGGCAGCGAATGTAGAAGTTATTTGGCCGCCACACTTGGTGGGAGTATAAGGTCCATGTTTAACATGGACCTAAATACATTATATAAAATCAATAATAACCGAATATTATTGACATGATATTAACCAATATTAATAGGCTCATAATAAAAGCAAATTCAATTTTACTTACTTTTTAATGAAATTGTTAATGTTTTTACAGACTGATCTGTTGGCTTGGTCCATTAATATCTGAAAAAGAATAGAAAACACAATCATGTAATTTTGAATGATAGTTTAGAGCTTCCAAGAATTTTCTTAAAATTGTTTATCTTACATATTTCTCTATATCTAGTATATTACTCTCAACTTTATCTTGGAGTAAAGAAGAAGAAAAAAATTGGACTTACAAAAATATTGCCATGGATACCAATTATAGATCTACAACTTACCAAGTTAGTAATTGTTAGTCATTATTTTCATAAAATTAAGTAAAGTTATATTAATTCTAGGTAATCAAGGTGGAAACAAAACAAAAAAACAACATTTATTTAGCTGTTATTTACTAAGATTTGCTTAGTCTGACATACAAGCTACAGGTAGTTTATTTGCTATTCCTAAGTGGTTTGAACAGTCTCATCACTTTGATGAGCTAATTGTAAATAATACTTTCATCATGACTTTATAGTAATTTATGGATGAATAAAAATGATTTGATGACAAGACCAAAAATGTATTAAAAAAAAACAAAAAATATTGTTACTACTTTGTTGGTTTACTGTCAAGCAAACATATAAAAAGTAATTCTGATCTGAAGATAGGCAAATAATTCATCCTTTACATCACAATATTGCTGTTTGTATACAGAATAAAATAGACTATGAAATACTAAATTACATGTTCTAGCTATTTTTTTAAATCTTTATAATTTAAATTAGTTACTTGTATTTCTTTATTTTAGTCAAATAATATTTAAATATAAAATAAAAGGAATAATCAAATGCAATTTTTTTTAACACTATTTTCTTTTTTTAACAAACCACTTTTTATCAAAGAACATTAGTAATTTAAAGTGCTTTAAATTCTTTTGAATTTTTATTCTACTTTAAAAAGATATCTGATTAGTTGAATTAGTCACATATATCTTTTTGAAATTGGTGTATTAAACTCCTTAAAAGTATTGACATTTTTTTAAAGGTATCAAAGAGTTTAGTTCAAATTCCAGTCAAGACTGATCACTTCACACAAATACTCTTGGGAAAAAAAGGAATCTTCTGTTTTCCTCCAGCAATGAATAAAATAGCTAGAATTAATGTACAAAGCAGTTATTATAATCAACCCCTAACCTACGGGGGGGGGCATTGATACCCAAAACTAGTCTGAAAACTACTGTGCATCCTTTGCTTGTTAGAACATTAGATACTTGGAATTATGAATGGTAGCTTCATTGAAGCTACCAATACAGCAGACCTGCTTGAAAGAGATTCTTTTTACCAATTCATGGAAAGTGAGAATACCTGTGATCAGTAGGTAAGAAGTTAAAGTCTGATAATCTTATCAATATAGACACATGCTGGCAGTACTTACTGAAAAATATTTCATAATCTCTGACATGGCATCGGCAAATCTTGTCAGGGAATTCTGGAAAAGAAATTAAAAGAAAATTGGATAAGAAATTAGTGTATATGTTCTGTGCAAAGATTCTCTCAGGGTTTGTTTGTTTTTTGTTTTTTTTGTTAAAGGTTAATGTGAGAAGATAGGAAAAAAGATGAGATGCCTAAAGAGGCATAACAAACAAATAAATATATAAGTTGCAGTTTAAGTCTGTTTTGGAAGATAATTATTAACATCTTGTATGAAATCTTCATCACAAAGAATTACCAAGGAAGAGACAAACACAGAGAATGATCACTTTTAAAAAAATGAATTCATAACAATAGAATCAAAGAAGTGGGACAGAAAGATTTGAGTGTAAAACTATATACAAAAGGGATACTGAAAAGTTATCTAAAGTTTCAAGAAGGGAATGCATTTTTTTTTCAAGAAACTTGAGAAAAAAATGTGCCAAGTGTGTTGAACTTCAAAATAAATAAGTGAAATATATATGTAGTCAAGGTCATTCTCTTCTTGGTCAAGATGAGAACTTTTCAGCACTCTTGTACATGTTGTATGATTAAAATTATAAGTAACAGGTGAAAGAAAAAGAAAAATTGTTAATTGTTAAAGTTGAAGATATTAATACAAAAATTATATAGTCCAGAGCAGGGATTAACAATATATCATTAATATACAAAAGATTATTGTAAATCTAATGTGAGAAAAATAAATATTTTATAATAAAATTAAAAAATCCACAAGGTGGATAAAAAGAATTTTTTCTATTTAAAAAAAAATCTATTTGAATCAAATTGTTTTAAATCCTCTTCAAGCTAATACAATTATGTAATGTGACTATACATACAAACACACACACATATATATACACACTCACACACATACATTTTTAGGGTAAGGGTGGTGGTAATAAATTATACTGGTTAATTCCAGTTGATTCATTGTCCAGTTGAGGAGACTGCAATCCAAAATACATATTGCAGCCATGAAAATAAATAGAAATTTTTTTATCATATAAAAGCAGCAGTGCTTCATTAAGACATGTTCTATTTAAAGGCAACAGATAAGGAATCCTTCTTTTTTTTTTGACCTGTCCTGTTCCCATAATTAATCAAATGTTTAAAAATATATATTTTCCTTTTCTAGTCAATAAAAAGTTAGAACTATTTTTTTAAATAATATCAAATAAAAAAATAGAATTAAAGACTACAAAGTGACACAGAAAATAGAAGACTGAAGTATAGAAAGTTATAGTAAGAGAGGAATGTAGTCTACTTTTTTTATTACCTATGAAAGGAGATTTTCAAATATATTTGAATTTCTAAAATATTCCCATAACAATTTATGTAATTTATTTGCTCTAATTCTTTTCATTCACAGAATGCCATTAGTAGTGATTCTAAACAAAACAATTCCTATTGACTGAAGGTTTAAAAAAATAATCAACTGTAGTCCACCATTTTTGGGAAGATGCAAAATTTACAAGATGGACTTAAAAATTAATTGATAAATTTATAAATACTTAGCACTCACCATTGCATTCCAAGCATTTTATTTAAATAAAAATCCATTGAAAAATAATCAATAGTTTTTTCATTAAAATGTTTGAAATCACTAATCATATTTTCTCTATTAAGAACATTTCTTATACTGTTAGC
>CM042178.1:35214134-35466634 GCA_023376005.1 Doryteuthis pealeii
TCTTTTCTTTCATATTTATATTTGATATTATTCAAAAGTTACATCATATATCAGCAATTCCCTAAAAATGGTTAAATATAAAAACCAAAACGTTCGATATTGGCTAATATTTCTAACTATAATAAAATTATCCTCTGAATAACTTTTTTTTCATATTTTGTATATTTACACACCATCGGATTCATTTCTATTTTCTCTGATAAATCTGTCTATATATTATAATCTATATTAATAATTCAAAAGAGTTTGTTTTATCTTCTATAGACAATTAAATGGTTTTATATAGATTTATCAAATTTGGTAATGCATCCTTATTGGTTCCTGGAAGAAGTTTTAGGGATATCATGGTTTTCATTAAGAAGGAGTTTAACAAACAATAATCAACAGGAAGTCATGTTGCTTCAAGATTTAACTAAATATATGGAATTTAAATTTCTGAACTTCAAAAAGAAAATAAATTAACAATTTGTCTTTCTAAAATAATTATTCCATTTAATTAAACATAACTAATAAAGTTTTTAACATCCAGCAGAGTTTCACTGACTTCCGGTAGTTTTTCTCCTGTCACCATTGACTCACATCAGTTCCACACCAAGTACTTGTTTTGTAGGCCACCCTCAAAGACATAGACTGCAATGATCGTGTGATGGCTGAGATGTGGATCCCTTCCATACTATGAGTAAGAGTAGGCACCAAAAAGCATGAGATTTTTTACAGAAGAATATTTACTATATAACAACATCAAAAATATAATTGGTAAATTTCTTTTCTATTATATGGCTTTATCTTTTATAGTAACAATCACAGTTTGTAACTGAAATCTGTAACTTCTTAAGGACCAAGTAACCAATAAGCACCCCCAAATCATCAACTTAATGAAAGGTTCATATTTTAACTCATCACCGGTAACTTCCGTTTTCAAATTTTTGTAAACAAATGATTTTAATCAGAAGTTTATGGATATGTTGAATTCACAATAAATCAAATAAATAGATGGGTGGTACACATAATGAAATTAAAATTCAATAGCAAAATCTTTTTTTTAAATAAATACTTTTGAATCAGAAATTTATAAATATTTTTCAATACATACGATTTAAAAAAAGCCGAAAGACATTTTTATACTAAAATAGTTTTTATTTAATCAGAAGAGAAATGCAATTATGTTTATTTAAATAAAAATACAGTTTTTATTTACAAAATATTTGTATGCTTATTTAAATAAAAGTATGTCTTTCAGAAATAGTATCACACAATTTGTAAAACTTGTTTTGTCTGATACAATATAATTGCAAAAATTGTCTGTTTGTTTATTTTCAAATATTTGAAAGCGAAACTTACTATTTGTTATGGCATCCAATTGATTATTATTAGGATCTCCTCTTCATAAGATCCCCTGTTTCCTCATGAGTAACTAAATAGTTTTTCTACATTAAAACTTTCTCATAGAACCAATAAGTATGCATACTAAGTTTTGTAGCTCTATTTACAACAATCTGACTATCTACAGGTTAGACAAATTCTTCCCAATATATGAGGGTAATCCCAAAGTTAAGGCCTTCAAAATATTTAGAAATCACAGAATTGTTTATTGTTTATTATCAATGATGTTTGCATCATTTTAAAGTGTGAAAATGTATCTATTTTTCTACATAATTGCCATTTCGGTTGATGCATTTTTGTAGGTGCTGCAGCAGTTTTTGTATGCCCATTTCATACTAGCATACCAAGTCGTTGAGGAAGTGTTGAACCTTTTTGTTGTAGCAAAATCCCTATATCACTTGGGGACATTTTTGACATCCATGCACAACTCACCATACACTTTTATTAATTGACAATGAATTTCAATCGGTTTAATGCCTTTTGCTTTTAAAAACTGAAAAACTATGTGAACTTCACATTTGGCAATAGTATCAATCAGGATATGCTCCATCAGAAAGAACTGCCAGGCCAAAACTGAAAGTGAGGTGGGCACAGGTACATGCACAACAAACATAACAGTGTTACCAATAGACACAGTTTCCCTGCATCCCTACTTTGGAGACATAACTTTTGGGACTACCCTCATCAGAAGGCAAAAATTTGGCAACCCTACTACAAACGTTATAGAGTTTTAAAAGATCTTAATAAAAAAGTGTGTATTTAAAATACTTTAAATATATTTTTCATATAATTGAATATTATACAAGAGAATGCTGAAAAGTTCTCAGCCTGGCCAAGAAAGAATGACTTAGAGTGATGAAATATACAAGCTATTCCACACATTCATTGAAATTCAACACATTTGACAGTTTCTCAAGTTTCTTCAACCCTTCTAAAATAAATTCAAAAGGTTATTCCTTTCTTGGTTGGGCCACCAACTTTTCAAAATCCCTTGTACATAAAAATTAATTTTCAAAAAATCTAATTTAAAAAGAAAAAAAGCCATAAATTTCACACTGAAAGATCTTGTACAAAAAGGAAGAAAATTAAGTGATGAAGTGATGTATTCACTTTTGGATATTAGCAAGTGCTTGAAATCAGATTCATTATTAATGAATAAATAAAAATATATTATGAAATATATATAAAGTGACACATTGCAAGAGAATTGACATTTTAAAGCAGAATCTTTGCTGCAATAATATTTCCACACAAAATAAATAAACAACTACAATGGGACAAAATCATGCAAAATATACAACAACAATAGAAATGTAGCCCTTTCTTCCCTGTGAAGAAAGTTTTTGCCTGAAAGATGTTATCTATAAATACAATAAGCTATTTACCTTAGCTACCTGTGTATAACATGACCCTTATTTTTGTAGGGCAAAAGATTTGGACATTTTCTATTTTCCTGTATGAGGGATGCTTCATAATTAAAGCCTCCTATTTATTTTCAGTCGGGTTAGCTCAGTCGGTAGAGTGTTCGGCTAGAAACCACAAGGCTCCTAGTTCAATATCAGCCCTCACCAACTCAGCGTATGAGTAGCACAGGGAGCTGTGCAGTAAATTAAGGAGCTGATGGTAGGTGTGGCACTCCACCTCAGATGCTAAAAAACAATTTCCTTGGTCTAGTGCTAGTGAAAAAGGGATAAACTCCCTCACTGATTGGTTGATACCGACTTTAGGCACCCTGACGACTTTATTTTCATAAAAGATACAATAGATACAGGGAGCACAATAACACACTTGAACAGTATTTTTCCACGATTGGCCAAGGATTTTTTTTTTTTTTTGCCAGAAATGAACAAAGCCTGCATGCTGCATTCATAAGATAATTGCTCTGAAAGTAATGGCTCCTATTTTATCATGTGCAGCCATATCAGAGGTGGATTATGGTGATATTATAGTAGAGGTTGGAGGTTGAACCTTCTGGCCAATAACCAATATTTCTTCTTTCATTGTTAAAAACAGCAGCTGAGTGGCAATCTGGCAAAGTGGCATTTGACATGAAAGCAGAGGTTCATCATTAATTCCTACATTGATATTCATTAACACTGTACATAGTTGTTACTTCTTTGATACAACAAAATAATCAAAATATTTGTGTAATAATACAACTACTTATTTTTTTTTTTCATTCTGATTTGGAATTTCTCACAATACATATTAATAAATATGATTTATTTCTCTAAGCTAGGATGCTTTAATTTTCTGTCTGTAACTTCTGTTATGCTAAAGGAAACTGATCTATAAAATTAAAAAGTGAATTTTATCTTATTCAAATGTCCAATCTAAAGGTAAACAGGCAAGTGAATATATCGACTATGCTAGCTGATACTTGAAAAGCATAGTAAAATTAACTTGGAAATACATAACCACTACTATTACATTAATGGTGTAATGGTTATCATCATTGGAAATGGACAAGGCAACACATGTTCAAATCCTGGACAAGGCTAGTTGTATTTCTATTTTCGAGATTAACTACTAAAAAAAAAAAATTTTTTTTTACAACAAATATAAACAAAATCTCAAGCTTGCTGTAAACTATTTTGGCCTCCAGGTTTCAACTTTACCTACCCAATTCTATATAGAATGTCATGATAGACACACAAATGTTGGTTATATAAATATATATGTATGTTTTTTACAATAAATGTAAAATGATATAGTTAAGTCCAAAGGATATAAAATAGATTTTATACTTACTTTAATCATTATTCTTAGTGTAAAAGCAAAACTTTATTTAAATTTCTTAAGCTGACTACAGATGTGAACTAGGAAAATCTCAAAGCGGAATTAAACTATTTCAATCTCTAGTTTTCAACTTTACCTACCCAATGAATAAGCCTTTTATATAGAACACCATTGTGTCTATTCTTTTGTACATATATATATATATATATATATATATATATATAAGCAGGTTTTACTAAATATCACAAAGCTTTTTTGTTTTTGTAAAAGTTTAATATCTATCAATAATTTATCTAATAATTGTCTCTACATATCTTCCCAAGTATATGCCTTACTGTGGTATAATTATTTGCAAGTTTGTCTCAAAGATCAACAACTACTGAGTTGAGGGTTCAATCCTCACTAGATGCCCTCATACTTGCAGCAAAATCTAACCTAAACTTACAGTCAAGTTGAACATGAAAGTAACAGTCAGGAGTCTATCCCTTTCACTAGCGCTAGACCAAGGAGATTATTTTTGCGTCTGAGGTGGAGCGCCACACCTGCCATCAGCTTCTTACTTTACCGCACAAATCCCTGTGTTACTCATACGCTGAGTTGGCAAGGGCTGGTATCGAAGCAGGAACCTTGTGATTCCTAGCGGACGCTCTACTGAGCAGTCCACTGTAAAGTGGTCTAATAGTTAGCAAGTTAGTCTTCCAGACTAATTACTACTGAGTAATGAGTTTGATCCTTACTAGATGCTCTATACTTATCTCTTTATGCCAAATCTAAGCTGTGTTTTTACATGTGTTTTGCATGGTCTGATGGTTAGCAAATTCAGCTAGCAGACCATTGCAAGTGAGTTCTATCCTCACATGGCACTTCTAGCCAAAGCTTAGCAAATGTCTACATACCTTAGCAAATGTTAGCGTAATAGTTATTGTCATAAGAAATGGACATTGCAACCAAAGTTCAAATCCTGGATGAAGTTGTTTGCATTTCATATAGTGATAATACCCTTGGGAAAGGTATGTATCTAACTATTCCCCATCCAGCTATAGGAAAATTGTAGGATATACTGGCCTCTTTTACCTTGATATGGCAACAAGTCTAGAAGAAAAACTTAAAACATGTTAAACTCTGTGTGACCTAGTGTCACACCCTGCTTGTGTGGAGGGGTTGGTAAATATATGTATACCTTACTAATAATTTAGTACAAATTGAGATGTTTGTCATGATTTTTAATCCAAAGAAATTTTCATCTATTTCCACCTCTGTCTTATGGTATTTTTTATATTAGAAATTTAAATTCATGTTCCTTTTTACATGATAATGACTTCATTAGCAAATCATTACAATATATATGAACCATCTGATATATAACTTTCACAGAAAGAAAAAACTTAAACCGTTATTCTGTAATAAATTTATTTCGACCATAAGCTCAAAAGGCTTCTTTTTTTTTTTTTTAATTTTTTAATTTCTATAAAAAAAAAATTTTAATTTTTTTTTTTTACATAAAAGCTTCTGGTCGAAATAAATTTATTACGGAATGATGGTTTGTTAAGTTTTTTCTTTCTTTGAAAGTTAAATATTGCTCTGTATTTAATCTAATTTATTGATTATTATACATTGAGCTCTCTAGGGATTTCTAAAAATCCTTGTATGAATATGTGTTTGCACCTACAGGAGCATACAGTATGATTATACAGTGAGATTTTGAGAGCCCAGGTGGAATCATCCCATACTACCAGTCATTTGGATACCTTATATATATATATATATATATATATATATATATATATATATATATATATATATATCCATGTCTTATTTGATCGATATATTTAAAGTACCGGTTCCTAGGCTGAATGCTGTTTTATTGAATGTACTTTTATTTGTTTTTATAATAATGGCTCCAGTATTTTCAGTCTTTTTGGAATTTATATTATACATAATTTGTACCCTTGAAATGACTTGAAAACACCTGGGAAGATATGTTTGTTGAAAAATTGTGGTGCTCACTCAAACCTGCTTACATGAAAAATTGCTGCCAGTCTCATAATCAAATCAAAACTTACATCTATTTTATCTATTGAAAACAAAGATTATTAATTCTTCATTAACAGGACATGAAAGGGCTTTAACATGCAATTCAAATGCAAATTTAACACAAATTTCACAACTATAAAAAGCTGGAAAACAAATAGAAGCATAATAAAAGTTAATTGAAAATAAAATAATAAATAAATATACATGCTTGCCAGTAATATATATCTTTATTTTCTTACTTTAAAAAATATTTTCTCATTTATGATTAAATGGGTTTCATTGAATTATTTACATTAATTGTATCATAGCAATTGTATTTTTATATTTATTTATGCATTTATATTATAATACCTAATTTAAATGCAAGTAAAAAAAATGATATTTTATCCACATATATAATGATTCTATATTTTGCCAGACTAAATTCTAATATTACTATACATAGATTATTATGAAAAAAAACTTATTGAAAATGTTTGTGCGACTTTTTCATTTATGAATTTTAAGAGTTTTAATTCTAGCCTAATGTATAAGATTTGGGATACTAAAGTTGTACAAAGAAATTTTCTATATAATTTAATTCATCATTTAGAAATTTGGTGCTACAGACTTTAAAAGGCTTTAAAAACTATGATTATTCCATTTTTTGTTTTGGTATTATGATGAGAGTAAAAATGACTATTGTCATTTTTATTAGTGGATTTAGGATAAACTTTAAATTTCTAAATTGTTGTTATTGTCTAGGACAAAAATATCATTGCACAGTTACTTTTACCTAAGATCAAAATGTTGTATCTGCTCACTCTGTCTAGAGTGAGTGTCATTTTCAGATATTTCTGCCTAGGGCCAGAGTGTGGTATCTGTGCTCTGTGTGAAAAGTCTTACATGCAAAAATATCTATAGATACACAAAGCATTTTGATTATGGTAAAAAAAAAAAAGTTTGGTCGGTTTTCTGGCAGGTCAACTCTTGATAGATTATTTAATGCCAAAGTCTTTGGGGTTGATTGTTTGAAACAAACAATTATATAGTTTCAAGCAACTATTCTTAATTCAAATGATTTGCATACAGTTATATGGCTTTAAGTATTTCTAACAAATAATTTTCAAAGATATCTATTTGATCCATAGATGGGACCCTAATATTTACTAACACTGGATCAGAGTGGACCTGGGAGTAATAGCAGCAAAGGATTGACTCCACACTCCCCAGAGTTCCAGAACTGGAGTCTCACCACAAAATGCAGTTTAGTATCATGCCCAGGATAGAAGATAAAAAATAAATCATAATAAACCCCTGAATACTGTTAAAGGATCACTGGGGGTACACTAATAATATAAAAATGTTATTTTTACATTTTTGGTGAAAATGAAATTGACATTTTGAACAACTATTTTTACTATTACTAAATTATCTTAATTAAAAATATAAAAATTATAAACTTGTAGCTAGACTCTATCAACTATGGCTTTTATTTGTAACAATAGGACTCAGTAAAATTTTATCAAACAACAGCTGCTTGTAAACATCTGTTTACAACAAACTAACAGAACTTTATTTGATGAAATTCTCATTCATGGATCAACAACTAACATACTTTGTTGTTCCTTGTCACACCCACTCACTAGACAGTAATGTTGAGGTCAATCTAACTAAAGTGAAGTTAGTTAATATTGATTTATCACAACTTTTACCAAGTCTGGTACAAGGTCAACTATGAGCAACAGACACTAAAGATGAACATTTAAGGATTTGTGACATTGGTTGAATAACAATTGCACCATGTGCTTATCATCATCTGTACATGATCATTTTATCTTTTGAGATATGTTAAGAAACAGGATTGAGAAAATTAAAAATAATTTTTTGAGAATAACAATTTATTCATATAGCATGTTTAACTTTTTACAGTTTTATTAGGTATTAGAAAATCTGGACCATATGACCTTTAGGCACCCCTTTTGCGATCTCGTTTCATCATTTACACCGCCAAAATCCGGTTGTTTGTTAACAGATGATTTTTAGATTTTTTTTTAGTTTTTTTAAATCATAAAACTAACCCCTAACAAACAACCGGATTTTGGTGGTGTAAATGAAAAAAATGTCCTTATGAAATGAGATCGCAAAAGGGGTGCCTAAAGGTCATATGATCCAAAAATCTTTTTAAAATGATAACAGAATTGTTGATTTCCATTTGAAAAAAGAAAATTGGTATCTGAAGAAGCTGTAAGAGTGAAACGTTATTATATATAAATCATTATTCTCAACAACTTGGTTTTCATTTCTCTCTCTCTCTCTCACACACACACATACACACACACACACACACACACATGTAATAATAGCATGCAAGTTTCATGACTATTGGTCATTCTGAAGAACTACAACCCTGTATGTAGGGCTACATACTTGTTATGAGATCACTATAACAAAGTTTAATAAAACAGTAATCCCACCAAAAAATTGTTTAACAATTTTAAAATTTTGAATCTAAAATTCAATCTTATAATTTTAATTTTTTAATTAATCACAATCCACATTTGATTTTTTTTTGTTTTTTGTTTTTTTAAGTTTAATGCTAGCTTCATAGAATTGTTTTCAGATTTTGTTTGTATTTTTATTTCATATTCTGTGTTTTCTATGTACTGCATTCTAGTCCTGCATATTAGGCTTCAAAATTTAGTATTGCCTGATAATCATAAATATTTGAAACTATTAATAGATGTATGTAGTTTTCCTTTCTGTGTTATATTGACTAAATATGCTTTATTCCTGATATAGAGCAATATTTTTAGATATCTTTTAAAAAAATAAAAAAATAAAAAATCTAAATCAAGAAACAATCACATAATTTTATTTGTTATAAAATCATTTTGAGACAATAAAATCAAATTATTAACTAACAATGCTATATACTTCAGTGCAACATATAAAATAGCAACCCTATAATAGTTGTTACATTTAATATATGTAAATGTCATATGGGACAGAGGTAATCTATACTAATAAATGAAATGCCTGTATCTGTATTTGTCCATGCAACTTTCATGATAAACTAACAAGACCTATTGATTTAATTTTTGGTAAGAAAACTCAAAAGATTTTCACTTTTGACACATTGTCATCCAGAGGGCATTCAAGATCACAGAAAAGCATTTTTTTTTTTTTTTTTTTTTTTTTTTTTTTTCAAAAAAAGATATTAGAAACAATTTTATATTGGATTTCCTATATTCTTCTTATAGATTTCTTATAATATTAAAACAACCAGAAATCAATAGATTATTGGATTTTGAAATTTTTATATATATATATATATAATATATATAATATAATATAATAAATGCAAATGTCAGGGTCACATTTTTTCAACTTTACTCCTAAAGGCCGTAACCCAACATATCATACTATATTGGAATCAGGCCAATTCTGTGAGCAAATTAAAAAACATTCCAGGTCAAATTAAGACCCACAACCCTGAAATTTTGGATTCCCAAGTTTTAATAACTGCAATCATTTCCAGTGATTTTTTTGCAAAATATTTTTTGTATGATAACAATTTTTATAATTTGAAAATAATTTATGGAAAAATATTGTTCAAATTTAATAAAATTTGATATGTACTTAATACATAAAGTGTCATTGTTGGGCTGAAAGTCTAAGAGCCCTTCACAGGAGCTAGCTTAATTACCACCAGATTAGGTTGACTTTTAAGATAGTATATATACATATCTGATATGTATCTAATAAAGGACAGGGTTTTTTGTTTTTTACAGATTTCCATTCATTCTGAATTTCAAAAATTTGTTTCTCATGTGATTACACCTACTTAATTTAGATAACTTTTGTGTTAAATCTACTACATTGTTTAATAAAAAATAATTGTACTTTGTCTAAGAAAAGAAGTTTGAACACCACCTCCCCATATTGTACATGGTTTGTATTATGTCAGAAAAATATATTAAAGTATTAACAATGTTGTCATATTTAAAATTTATTTCCCTACAGGCAACACTGGGTATCCTGACTAGTAAGTAAGTAAATAAGAAAAATAACAGTAAGTGACCATGCAAAAACAAAGTTTTAAAATTTACAAGTAAAACATAATGAAGATTTTCTAGAATAAGCAAAAAAGCAAAAAATATTCCAAACTATAGAAAAGGCCTTTCCAGAAAATAATAGCATAAAAAGACTAACAGTTTACAGTGTTTTAATAATGAAGTAGACACTGTTTATAGTAATAAAAAAAAAATACAATATGTACTGTAATCCTACAGTAATGAAAAATTTATGGCGTATTTGTATAAAACATTTTGTTCTAATAAATTCAAGCTGGAAAAAGAAAAAATTAAATGACAGAAACCATTACAATAGTAACAGACAACAACCACATAATGAACATTAGTAAATAAAATTTTAAAATAAATAAATAAACAATATTAAAACTATACACCAAAAAGCAATCAATGCACAAAACAAATAGACAAATAAATACAACAAAATATAATAATGGATGACATACAAAAGTGTCTTTTGCTTTATTGATATTTTAAGGGCCATGTCAAATTTACAATAGAAAAGTCTTGCAACTGGTTTGATAATAAGCCCTACTTAGTTTAATATTTTTGACATATTTAAAAGTTACTTCATGGAAGTACTTCATTTTTCTTTGTCAACAGTTATCAATACTGATACTTAACACTTGAAAACTTACTTTAAAAATATGTTTGGTGATGTAGATAATTTGACAATATTTAATACAGAATATAACTAATTGAAAATATTGACTTTTCTATTATACTTGGAAACTATAGTAATATTTAACAATGTTGAAATATTCACTTCTACTTTGAATATTTTAACCCTGATATAATGCCATCTATGTTTTTGTTAAAGTTACCATTAGAAATTACTATATAAGACTATTATTTATTATTGCTTTATTTCGGTAAATAAAATTCAATTCATAAACATGTTCACTGCTACTGAACCCTTATATAATACCATCTGTTCTATATAAAAGGGCATTCATCTTAAAGTGCTTACCTAAACTCTAGGTAATTATAATGAGAGGAATATAAATGCACTTAGACCCTCTCTAATACAGCCAAGTGTCAAGATGCTAAAAAGAGGGAATAGAAAATAGCTTTGAAAACTATTTTCTTTTTTAAACTTCAGGCTATACTACCCCTCTAAATCTGGAAAATAATAGAATTAAATATTTATTTGAGATATTTATTAACTTTTAGAAGTTTCCCGGAGTATCTGAGATCTCCTGATGAACCTGAAACTCCTCTCTAAGCCACACTGAGTTTAACTCTTAACGTCCTATACTGCCTCATTCCACCCGGACGGAAGTCACATTTATTTTCCTAATCTACCCCAAATGATGAGTCTTTGTTTAAATGTAATATTAAACATATTTAAAAGTCTTTGATTTAAGGGAAATAACAGGTAACTTTTAATGAAAAGGACATTTTTAGCCATTTTTTTAATAAATGCTCTGGACTTAGAAAATTCTCAACAGGATGTTAAGAGTTAAACAAGACAGTGACCCATAGAAAATAAACAATAAAAACAAATAAAATGTCCTTTTGTTTGTTTGTTAGTTTTGTTTTACGGCATATCAACCTCAGTGGGTCATTTAATGCCAATAAAGTTTTGAAATAAAGTCGTTCTTAATTGATACTCAATTCTTTTTATAAATACATTTTTCTATTTAACCCATAGATGGGACCCTAACAGGTAATACCACTCCGGGTTAGAGTGGACCAGGGAGCAATGGTGATGAAGGGGTGCTCCACATTCCCCAAACCTCCAAAACTGCAACCTCACCATCAAATAGAGTTTAACGTCATTCCCAGGATATGTACACCCCCAACCACTGCCTTCTAGCACCCATATGATAAAAAGGGGTTGGGGCTTGCCATAAGGGCGATAGGGTTGGAAAAATCATATAGGTGCTAGGGCTTGACGTGACCAGCCGATTGATCAGAGGGGGCCTCTCCAACCACCCATCTAGCCCAAGAAAGGGACAGCTCAACCACCTGAGCTCTATCCTAAATCATCTACGGCCAACAGGTGGCCTCATTGGGGGAATTTAACCCCTCTGCAGAAGTGCAGTCGGTGCATTCTAACGCCCCAGCCAACATGGCGGTAAAATGTCCTTTAAATACAAATAATTATCATAATTTTAATAAACTCTACATCTGTTAATAATGAGCATTTTACAAGTTGTATACCATATGGGTAAGTAGCACTAGGTAGTTAGGATAGTCTGTTAAAGGTGTCAAGTATCAAGCTGCAAGACTTCTTATAAAATTGACATAATTAATAACAATGGACACTACATTTTGGATATCAACCAAAAAAAAAAAAAAAAAACCAACTATGAAACACAATGGATGAAAGCAGGAAGAATCTACAGTAATGAGCTTGAAACAAAAAACTAATTAGTGAAGTAACAAACTGACATACTTGCAGGGATGGTGTGTGGGACTTTCTCTGGATTTTTGTCGAAGGTGTTTTGTTTTTGGGATTTTTTTTTTTTTTTTTTTTTGTTTTTTTTAAGTTGAGAAAGAGAAACAAAGGAAAAGGAGGAAGAAGAAAAAAGAAAAAATGTATATGAACAGGGATAGAAAATGGAGAAAGAGAAAGAAAAAGTAAAAAAAAAAAAAAAATTTCTTTAATTTTTTAAAATTCATAACTGGAAATGAAAATACACACACATACATACAAAATCTTTCCTAAACAAGTCTTTATTATTTTTTTAAAAATTTTTTTCAAGTCCATATACAAACAATTATTTTAAAATAGAAAGTAGGTTTTCTTTTTAAATACAAAAAGGTTTTCGATAATTTTTTCTTTCTCTTTTCTCATAAAAAAACAGTTTGACAATTTGAAACATGCAAAATACTTACGGCAACTTTTGCATCATCCTATCAAGAGACAGCAAAAGGTGTAGTTGTACAAGAGAAATTTATACCTTTATTATTTTAGGTGTATTTATCTTAGGGGTTTGGAGGTTGGAGGTTAGACTTGACAAAATTAAATAATTTCCTATTTCTTATTTTTTAAATTCAATATTAGCTTCAATTATTATCAATTTTTAACAATACTGTTGTTTTGTATCACAAATCTCAGACCACCATTCAATGGTTATGAGTAAGCAACAAAGATTTAGATAATAAAGAATAAATCTCCAATTAGATTTAAACTTGTATCCTTTTTGTGCAGGAAACCTACCTGTCAGGGCAACTGCCTTACCTATTAGGTCACAAAGGCAACTAACTTCAAAAGCTAACCATACATATTTTATTCTCTCCCTTGAACACCTGAATTTGCTGCCATCTTCACATAAACTAGTAATATTAGTGGTAACATTTTTTTTTTTTAATTTATTGAGATGGAATATTATTGATTGTTATCAATACTGTTTACTAATTTGCATAATCTAAAAATAGTTAGAGATTTGGTTTGGTTTGGTTTGTTTTGTTTTGTGGCATATCAACCTCAATGGGTCATTTAATGCCGATAAAGTTTTGAAATAAATTCATTCTTAATGGATACACAATATTTTTTTATAAACACATTTTTCTATTTAACCCATAGATGGGACCCTAACAGGTACTACCACTCCGGGTCAGAGTGGCCCAGGGAGCAATAGTGATGAAGAGGTGCTCTACATTCCCCAAACCTGGCACCTCACCATCAGATAGAGTTTAACCTCATTCCCAGGACATGTAGATCCTTAGCCACCACCCTCTAGCACCCATATGACAAAAAGGGTTGGGGCTTGCCATAAGGGCAATAGGGTTGGGGGCAATCATATAGGTGCTAGGGTTTGACATGACCAGCCGATTGATCGGAGGGGACCTCTCCAACTGCCCGTCTAGCCTAAGTAAGGGTCTAAGTGGAGTGTTGCAGGTCATGGACTGCTCATCCACCAAGATTCCATCTTTAAGCATCATGGGTCGCCACCCACGGCCAACAGGTGGCCCCATTTGGGGGGAGTCTTACCCCTCTGCAGAGGTGCAGTCGGTGCATTCTAACACCCCAGCCAACAGGGCAACTAAACTTTAAGTGGTTATTAATAGGACTCAAAAGCATATTCATAGCATATTTGTTTTTGGAAAATTCAATTTGGCAGGCCATTTCTATACAAACACCAAAAATTCAAACCATCAATTTTAAATTAGGATAACTGGTCTCTCAACATTAAGCTTGACAAGATGGAAAACCCATCAGAAATGGAACACACTAAGAATCTCTTCAATGTATTGCTCACCTAGTGAGCTTCATTGGATAAGTGTGAACTAACTGAATGTGCATCTGGTGTTATTACTCCCATTGCAAAACACAAGATACAATATTACAAATAATCAACATGTTAGACTGTTCTAGAAAACTACTAATTGAGTTGACATTAAACAGTTATGAACAGTCAAGATCTTGCATTTACCAATCATCATTATGTTGCGCTAGACATACTAGATTCCCATGACTTTATCACTACCTGTCCCTATTAACCATTATCCCTGGGAGGTACTCTGCACAGTATACAGAATCCATACAGAGTTGATTGATGTAGGATTTAGCTAGTCAGTCAATACTGTTGTGTCCATGCATAAGCATCCACAGGAAAATGTTTGTTCTTGCTTGTCCAACATGTTTGTCTCATTTGGATGGTTTGTGAGATAGGAGGTAAGTTCCCATACAGATGCTTTTTGTGGAGGGCTGTTTTCAAGATTTATTCAGGACTGCACACAGCATCTTTGTGTAGTTCTCATCTAGCTTTTTCTCTAAGCATTTCATTAAAGTCCAAGTAGTGCAGTCATAGAGTAGCACTAACACAGTTATAGAATGTCCTGATCAACGGAGGAACCATGAATACTATGATAGGCAAAGATGAAAATAATAAAGTTGCCCATCAGGGCACTTAAATATGATAAAGCAACAGTTATCTCTAGGCTGCAGGTTCAATCCTGGTCAAGGGCAACAGTAACATAGAATAATAATTAACACTTGCACCCAGCTATGGTTAGCGGAATGAGAACAGGATACCTCTATGGATTGAATAAAGGGTTGGGTTCAAAGTTCTGTGAAGGCTCCTGATTACAACAAGATGGTTTCACAAGAAATATCTGAAGAAGGCCAGAGGGCACATTGGCCGAAATGTTGTACAGATAACAATAAAGATGAGGACAATAGTCCAAATAATCCAAACACAAACTGTTCACCATTCCAAAACTGAAATTATACAGCTGGTGCTCAAAGACATACCTCCCACCCACTCACCACAACTAGCACTTCTGTGGCAGCAATTCTAATTCCAGATCATTCTACAAGACTTTGTATTTATCATTTCCATATCTCAATTTTCCTAATGTGTGTGTGTGTGTGCATGTGTGTGTGTGTGTGTGTGTATTGTGTGCATAATATGTGTGTGTGTGTGTGTGTGTTTACTTAGACATTAAGCTTTAGAACTTTTTGAATGTAATGCATAGTTTTTCATTAAAAATTAAGATGTATATATTATTCTTGGGGATAACACATTTTACCTTTTTTGTCCTTGTGCAGTAACTTGTAACAATGTTCTAAAATAGAATGTTTTCACACAACAACTTTTATTATATTTTCAGTTATTGTCTTTTACTCCACATCCAGCTATGATGAAACTTGTATATTTTCACTAAGTTATTCTGCTTAGAAAATTAATCTATAATGACTATATTATCAAATTGTAATGAAAGTTCTGAAAAAAAAAAAATTATATATATTATATATATATATATATATATATATATTATTCATCAGTAGTGCTTAAACACGATAACTGAAATACCATCCCTATCCAATAATTAATTATTTTCATAGAAGTAATATACATTTTTTTTAATGTGTGAACACATTTTCATTTCATTTCACTTGAAAATAACATTTTTGAAGAAGTTTCATGACATTGCTCTTTAATATTGCCCTGATGATAGTTAATATATCCAATATATATAAAATTGAAACATTCAAACATAGGCAAAACTATTTATTAATTCTTAAATAAACACATCTGATATTTGTTTTTATATTTTCCATACTTACATACCATTGGATTTATATCCATTTCCTTAAATATATATATATATATATATATATATATATATATATATATATATATATATATATATATATATATATATACACACACACACACTCACAAGATACGATGAGTAAATTATGGCCATTTTAGATTATTCATTTTGCACATGTGCTTTGTTTGTTTCAGGTTTTGTCTACTATACAGCAAACTAGAGTCAGTTGGGCACTGTCTGTGAGGAAAGCAGCCCCATGACGCAATTCACTCCTCTGAAAATTTGAAAACAGCATGTTGTACTGCTTGGCATTCATGACAGAAACTCCAATACGAAGGTTTCAGATTGTTTGGGTGTCAACCTGAGGGCAGTACTGAAGATTTGAAAACAGTTGGATGAATCAAATGGTAATTATGAAGGTACGACAGCCCAGAAGTCTCACTCTGATTATTCCCATAAGAAAAGAACTAAATTTCTTGGTAAGATCCAGGTCATGGTTGACAACAATCCCAACAAGTCAATCAGGTCCATAGCCAAACATGGGAATGTCAGAGTATCTTATCAGACAGGTAGTGCATGAAGACATTTGCTATCTCTCATTCAAGATGAGAAAGGGCCAATTTTTATCACAGGCCAAGAAAGACAAGAGAAAAGAGTGCACTATAAAGTTTTTCAACACTCTCAAGCACCCCTCGAAACTGAACATGCTTTGGTTTTTCTTAGATGAGAAAATTTTCTGCCAGGATCAGTGGTGAACTCACAGAACAACAATTGGCTTGCTCTGTAAATACAAGATGTACCAATAGTGATAAAAAGTAAACACCCCTGTCCACATGATGGTGTTTGGGGTGGTCACCAGAGATAGTGACATTATGCCTCAGACTCATCAGAGGAGGCCTACATCAAGTGCCTGGAGGAGGTAGTGCTGCCTTGGATTGAGAGGGCAACTGCAGGAAGAACCTAAGTCTGGCAACAGGAGTTTATGTCATGCCACACAAGCAGGAGATCCCAGTCTTGGCTATGAGAATATTTCTGGCTGTATAGCTCCCCAGATTGCAATACCCTTAATTATTATGTGTGGGATGTGGTTGAGCAAGAAACCAACAAAACTCCATGCGACACCAAAGATAAACTGAAGGCAAGCACAATGGCAGCATTTACCAATTCAAACAAGGAAACTGTCGGAAAGGCTTACAGGAGATTCTGAAGTCGTCTGTTGAAGCTAATGGTAATTTCTTTGAATAAATTTAAACTATCGTATTTTAAGATATTTTCATGTTATTTTGGTAGATATATATGATAAAGGTAGATGTTAATGTTATTTTCATTTTTTCATAATTTAGAGGACAATTTACCCATTGCACCCTCTGTGTGTATATATATATATATATATATATATATATATATATAATTAATAAACTTATAAATTGGTGTTGAAAAGCCTAACCAAGAAGAGAATAACTTTTTTCTTTTTTTTTTTTTTCTAAATCAAATTTTTTGGGAAAGGTTAAAGAAACTTGAGAACTGATATAGCAAGTATGTTGATGTGCTGGATGAAGATGTAGAATAACATGTGCATTTCATGGCTTTAGGTCATTGCTTCTTAGTTTGGTTGAGAACTTTTCAACACTTCTTCATGTATATAAAATGATGATAAAATTTAATGGTTCTAATACTAAATCTGAGTTAATGTAATCCACTTATTAAATGCATCCATTTCCTAAACAGCCTATTAATCTAAATCTTTATATCAACTTTTAAATATTATCATTGCAGTCCTCATCATTATTGAATAACCAAGACCAGTTATTGAAATAAACACTTGTATTATTATATAACTTATTTCTTGAATTTTAAAAAAAAGAAAATTTAAATACTTTTCCTAAATCATCAAATTATACTGACAGCACGGATTCCCATAACTCTCTCTCACCATATTGACTTCGATTTCTGTAGATGAAATATTGCTACTTAGGTATGCGAATCCGTTTACTATGTGAACTTGTCATCAAGTTTGGAGATGTCTCCATCTTGTTTAAAACACATTAAATTTTATCTGAGTTCATATCAAAGTCAATGCCTCTTGCTGCTTTCTCTACTAGGCTTTGTAGCAGTGATTAGGCCTGTGCAGATAAATTGTGAGAAGTGCTAGACCATCTGCATAGTCCACATCTGTAATAGTTTCTGCAGGATATTGCATTTTCCTTCATTAGATCTAATAATGTTCAGAGTATATAGTCTAGGCATATTATAAATAGAAATGCTGCTAATGTATCTGGTTGTAAGACTCCAGTGACAATTCCTAAATACTTATCCATTATAATGCTTAACTATGTTTTTTACTTTAAAAAAAACATTCAGTGCATGTTATAAGTTCATCATTAAGTCTGCAGTCTTATTTAATATAACAAATATATACTTTTAAACATAATCTCCGTATAAACGGACACTGGTGAATGTGAATTATATAGATAGAATATTGTACAGTGAAAATTTCAGTTCAAAACTCAAATACTATGTGCTAGGTTATTAATTCCCTCTGTAAGTATAAATAATTATTCCATATTGTTTTAGGAAAAAATAATTGTACATATACACAGGGATAGAGAAACATTCATTTCTTATTCACTTAAAGGCCACCATTGACAACCATTAAGTTTAATGTAGAGTCAAATCCTATTTATAGAATGTGTATTATAATTGTAAGTAAATAAAGAGGAAATAGTTTATAATTAACATTCAATAGTTATCTACATTGAGAAATAATAATAAGTAAGTACATATCTCACATTACTACTAAGTTGCATATGAGGTTGGAAATTACTTCATTTATAAGTTAAAGCATTTTAAGACTGCAGTGTTAATAAAAATCTCACTATAATCTTCTATTTTTCCAAGCTGTATCCCTATCAGTACTACTGTATGGCTGCACCACTTGAACTTTAACAAAACGTTTACAGCAAAAGCAAGGATACTGTGTGCTGTCTTGAACACATCCTAGAAGCAGCACCCCACAAAAAAGGAGCTGTACAGCCATTTGCCTCCTCTAACACAAACCATACAAGTAAGACTAACAAGACAGTTGGAGAAGTAAAGACAAACTCATAAGTGACATTCTCCTGTGGACACCTACACGTGGACACTCCAATGTTGGCCTACCAGCAAAAACTTACATACAATAGCTATGTGCAGACACTGAATTCCGTGCTAAGGACTTGCCAGCAGCAATGACCAATAGGGACGAGTGGCGAGAGAACGCCAAGGAAATCCATGCTATTAGCACAACTTGATGATGATAATGCTATATGATGTTTTGTACTTGAAAGCTTAGACATTTCAGTGCACATGTATCCATAGGGATAGAGAAAAATATTAAAAATCTAAGAAATTTTTGTTTGTGATGTAAATAATAATTGAAAGCATATCATATTCAGGATATTACGACATCAGGAACCACAAATCTGAAATGAGCACTAAATAATGACGGACATAGACATTCTAATGGTTAAGGTGCATTTAACGTCATTAAAATTGATATTATAGTAAACAAGTATATTGGAATGTGAACCCATATTGTGGACATACCAAAAAGTCCAATGAGAACATCTGGTAAAACAGCAGGAGTGATGCTGATCTGTAAAAAGTCATAATCTTAAGGAGAGGGTGGGGGGATAAAAAAAATAAGAATTTTTTTTTTAAAGTTGAAGGATTTTAAAATATTTGGTTAGACCACCTAAAATTATATGAAATGACGATGATCCCAAGAGTTAAAACTGGGCATTTCTGAGAAATACATTAAAATTTTAGTTTCAACCCTCTTTTTATTATCCAGTAAAACTTTGGTCAAATCGAACTTAACAGACTTAAATTCCACCATCGTATGTCACCCTGCCGAAAGAAGAAGAAAAGAAAAAAAAAGAAAAAAAAAGAAAAAAAGAAAAAATAAAAAAAATCAGGATATTAACCGAATTTAATGAAATTTTCAGTGTTGATATATTAATGAATAAAAGATATAATGCACCAGTTATTTTATTTAAAAACTTTTACATTTTTTCACGTTAGTTAACTTAGAACCACGTATCTTTTAGAATCTGTGTTACACCTCAAAGATATGTGGTTCAAAGTTAACGGACCTGAAAAATTGTAAAAGTTTATAAATAAAATAACTGGTGCATTATATCCTTTATTCATCAATATATCAACACTGAAAATTTCATTAAATTCGGCTAATTCCCTGATTTTTGGTATTTTTTTTTTTGTTTCGGCAGGGTGACATACAATGGTGAAATTTAGGTCCGTTAAGTTCAATTTAACCAAAACTTTTGTTAAATTCCTGACCTTATTGAGCTTTAGTTGGATTATTGATAAACTTTCAAATGTGATGACAAGTTAAACTTTTTAAAAAAGCAAGCATATGATTTACCAAGTAAAGCAATTACAATAAATTGATTCTGTATAAAAATGTCTTAATTAAAGTAAATGCTTGTTTTAAAATATATCTTACTTAAAATATATGCTTTGAAAACATTACTAAAATATATATTATAGCACTATATTGCATTACTACAGAGGATATAAAGAACAAGATCCCAGTTGGCCAGGAGCTGTAGAATACACCGACTACACCTCAGCAATGGAGTAACACCCCTCACCAATGGGCCCACATGTTATTTAGGGTTAAAAGAAAGTAGCAATATTAAACTAATTGCAATTAAATTATGGTGCATTACTATAGAAAATCTAAAGGCCAAGAATAAAGGCTTTGTATTGACTATGTTAAAATGTCATATTTTATTAATTTAGTTCTAAAAATGATTATGAAATGATTCTCTGCTATTTATACTTTTGTATATGGTTGGAGGCACATGGTGTAATGGTTATCATCATAAAAAATGGACTCGGCAACCAGAGTTCAAATTCTGGACAAGGCTGTTTGAATTTCATATAGCACTAATACCCTTGGGAAAGGAATAAATTCAACTAAGGGTAAAATAGTAGAGTAGAGTGAGCTCTTTAACCATTGTTAGCTAACTAATCTAGGAGAGGGAAATCCCTGAATTCAAACTTGTTAAACGCCATTTAATAAATTGACCATGTACCACATCCTACTCATGTGGGGAGGTTTGTGTATACACACACACACACACGTGTGTGTGTGTGTGTGTGTGTGTGTGTGTGCTTTTCCAAAAGAGAAACACATACACATGATTTACAGACAGTTTTTTTAAATAACATTTGATCAAACTTCCTGCATATCTACTAATTTCTTCTTTCTCCATTATTTTACAACACCAGCCATGCACTAATTCATATTACTTAAACTAGGAACACACACACTAAGATATGTATATATACACACACACACACACACACACACACACACACACACACACCCATCCACATTGTCCATAAATAAAGTGCAACCCTAATAATTATTTTAATAGGAAGTTATTTTTCTTCTAAACCAAAGATACCACAATTTTATTATTTCCAATGGAACATTATATAAAAATGTATTATTTATTACTAAACTCTACAACATTGAAACTCTGTAACCAAAAATAAAATGACAAATATATAATATTTTGACTGCTAAATGTAGAGTTTGTGACAAATTATTTCATGACCATAAATCAAAGATATACTTATACATGAGTCTATACAGTAGTTGCAATAGATTTTTAAATAAAATTAAATAGGACAAAGAATATCAAGTGCAGTTTTTAAAAAACAAACGTTTTTGTTTTTTTCCTCTTTGATACAAGGGTTTACTTTCCAAATATATTTTTTAGAAAGTGTGTCAATAAAAGTTGATATTATTGGGCTTGGTTGCAGTTATCCAAAAAAAACAAATGAACACTATTTCTGGTAAGTGTTCAGTAGTAATGACACTTGTGTCTCAGCACTGAGGCATTCTCTTGTCTGCTTCTGTGACCTGGATGGGGGGGGGGTCACTGTTTGGGAATGAAGTACTTTCTATGTTAGCCAAAACACTGGGTCACATTGTGATTGTAATCGAGAAAATCATTCACAAAGTCCAAGCTTGACTGAAAATGTTCAAGGCATGCCTTGAAGCTATCTTCTGTAATTCACAACTATTAGTAACAGGTTTTCCTTTTATAGATTTATTATTATTATTATTTGCATTCCTCTAAACTTTAGAGTCTAAAAAGTAAAGCACTTTCTGTACTGCAGGAAACCCTAATTTGCTAAACTCATTTACAGCCACATGTGACTGCCCAGCAAGTTATTGTATTCAATTTCTGTCCAGTAAAATATCCTTATTAATATATAACAAACTAGAAACTATTGATAATCTAGTTTTCTAATGCCTAGCTGTCTATATTACTATTCCCACCCCTTGTCTTTTTTTATCACTCACATCCTATTCAGATGGATGGATGTTTCCTATAAATTATAAGTTTATTCATCTTACAATCAAGTTACACTGAAAACACCAACATTAAACAGTGATGAGCCTGTTCAGTTCTGAGATGGATGACCACTTACAAACAGCTGTAGTTGACTAAGCAAATCTTAGTAAATGACAATTTTAAGTTTGTCTGAATTCTATGATGAGTAAATTTTCCTTGACAATATCTCTCAGGACAAATGGAGGTTACTTGGCAGTGTCCATTTCCTCTCTAAAGTAACATGTGACCAGGTTACATAACATAAGCAATCAGGAGTAATCCTTGACCTGGGACTTCCTTTTTACAAGGCTAGAAGACTAACCTGCTCTTTCTAGGGGAAAAGTAATGGATTCATGCCTTTTCCAAGGATATTAGTGGAAAGTGAATGCAAACAGCCACATGATATCTAAATTCAGAAATAGTAACAGGTTGATATTCAGAAATATTTTAAAAGTTTTTATGCATTGTTTTTTTTTTTTTTTATTAATTATATATTTTTACCAACCCCCTCCACACAAGTAGAATGTGATAAAAGATCATTTTTTAAGCAGATTCAACAGGTTAGAAATTTAGATTTGTCCTTCTAGATCGGTTGCCATACCAAGTTTAAAGACCCCCAGCCTGCCCTACTATTTACCCATATCTGAATAGAGAATGGATGCATACCTTTCTCAAGAGTATTAGAGCTATGTGAAATGCAAACAGCCTCATCCAGAATTTGAACTTTTTAAAATTATTTATAGGAACAGAAAATATTAAAACAAAAACAACTTTTCTATTTGATCACTTGAGTGTTTTATTATTTAGCACACTGTGAAATGATTTAGACATTAGAATAAAGACCCCCTCACACACACACATACATAGTAGTCCATGCTTTTCATATGCATGTATTGACATTGCATTCTGTAGATGAGATATTATTACCTAGGTATGTGAACTGGTCTACTAATTTACAGGCTTACCATCCAGTGTAGATATGAACTGTTTTATCTGAGTTTACATGGACACCCATGCCTCTTGCTGCTTTCTCTAGGCTTGCAGTAGATTTTTTTTTTTATTAACAAAAAAAAAAAAAAAAAAAAAAAAAAAGTAAAGTCGTCGGAGGTGGCCTAAAGTCGGTATCAGCTAATTAGTGAGGGAGTCTATCCCCTTTTCACTAATGCTAGACCAAGGAGATTGTTTTTGTGTCATAGGGGGAGCCCCACACCTACCATCAGCTCCTTTACCGCACAAATCCCTGTGCTACTCATACGCTGAGTTGGCGAGGGCTGGTATCAAACTAGGAACCTTGTGGTTTCTAGCCAAACGCTCTACCGACTGAGCTAACCCAGCCAGAGTTTTTATTAATAGAATAGTTTAATTCTACCTTATTGTTACTTTTTAAGTGCTAGAGGTAAAATCCATAACTTGATCCCAAAATTCAACTCTCATCAAACTATTTTTTTAATTTCATACTGTTTGCTCTTGTAATGAAAGAGTGTTCCGATAATTCGGATTAGAGCTAGTGATAAAATAATAGTAGCAATGAAGAATGTATTGACCCAGAAAAAATAACATAGAATAAGAAAAAAATTGTTAATAAAATAAACTTTCTCTTATAATTGTCTTTAATTTATAGTTTATAGTAAAATTAGTAATAATGTAATAATTTGTTTACTGTTTACAAACTGATTTTGATAGAGAATGAAATTTAATTTCAGAGAAATCAATTTATTGATTCTTACATAAACAGTAACTAAAATTAATTCATGATCATATATCATTGTTCAATCATACCAGGTTATTATTTTAGGAGTTGTCCATTGTGTAATGCTTATCAGCAAAGGAAATGGACATGGTGACATGGGTTCAAATCCTGGACGAGGCTGGTTACATTTCACATAGCACTAATACCCTTGGGAAAGGTATGCATTCAATTATCCTCCCTCCAGCAATGGGTAAACAGTAGGGCAGACCAGGCTCTTTAAAATTTGTATGGCAACTTGTCTAGAAGGGAAACTCTGAATTTGAACCTGTTAAACTCCACTTAATAAATTGACCTTGTGTTACATCCTGTTCATACAGAGAGGTCAGTAAATACTTACTAGGTTATTATTTTCATCTTAGACATCATTCTCTCATGTCTTGCAACTTAAAACTATGTCTATCCATGAATACTGTTCCAAGCAACATTTGATAGATTATAAAAGCAGTATAAATTCTCTTTTTACTTTAGTTGTCTCATGTTTGGCATAAAGTGTGGGACATGCACAGCTTATGTTATCTGCCAATTATAGTTAATTTCTATTTTAGTTCAAAATTTAACTCTTTTCAAGTATGGACAGTGTGTGAAATGATTTCCTAAACTGTCTTTAAGGCCCATGATAATTCAAAATGGTAAACAAGAATTTCAACAGTGTAAATGAATAAAAATAATCAAATCATTTCATTTTAATTTCAATTCATTTTTAAAAAAAACTCCAGTTTTGACCAGGGGTCCAGTGGCTTCAGCCATTGGACTATAGAAGTTAACGTTGATCCCAGGGGGCCATCTCCCCAGGCAACACCAGCCCCCTTGATTTAAAGGGGCAGGACTGGGATTATTGTCCAGTACCTGAGGCACCCCCCTTAAGGGGGGAATGCCGACGGGATCAACACATTTTTTGCACCTGTCACCCATGAGCTTCAGTTCATGAGTGGTCTCACAGTAATAGGGTCTTGTGCCTGACTCGGATACATGGTAAATAAAATCATTTCATTTTAATTACGTTTAAAAACTCAAGTAAATATTTTGTAAAATTTTCTATTTTCTCTTCTCCAACTCTAATCTAAAAAAAAAAAAATACTGTAAAATATCTTCTTAAAATGATACAGCTTTTGTGGATAATTTACTTTATTAAGGTTAATTGACTGCCTATCCCAAATAGTTAATTATTCATGGCACATGCTTGATATACGTACATACACACAGGTTGACCGTGATTCAGCTTGCTTTTTATGATCAGTGAAAAGCTGGATTAGTGATTTTATATATAAGTAGTTATTTACTAAGCTTAGCTTAGTACAATTCCTGAAGTATGGGAGCACCCAGTGAAAAATCAAACCCATTAAACTGCTAGCCTGGTGTCCTGTATTTTATATATTAGATAATGTTTATATTCCAGATGTTGTTTGGATTGATTTTTTTTTTTTTTTTTTTTGTTATTACTATGTTTCAGCAGAATCATTTTAAAGCCTTCATCAGGTGTTTACAAACCATATCAAAAGATGGAGAGAGAGAGAGAGACTTTAGTGGTAATCACAGAATTGTTGGTGTTTGTGACTTCCATCTTCCCTGGAGGACATTTGTGTTTATTTGTTCCCAAAAGGTATTTTCATTACTTCCAGTTTTCACAGCCTCTGTGAGAGATTTGGGAAGTTTTTCTCTTCAGCGGGATAAGTGTTTTCTTTAAGTCATCCCAATAAGAAACTGACTCTTATGAGTTCATGTGTTTTAAACAAGATGGTAAGCCTCTCAAATTAGTAGACCAGTTCACATACCTAGGTAGTAATATCTCATCTACAGAAAGTTAAGTCAATATATACATAGCAAAGGTATGTAATATAGTGAAAAATTGAAAAAACACAAAATGAGTGATATTTATTTCGCCAACGCTGCAGTGTTTCGATCTGTTTCAATAGATCTTCATCAGGGCTTTTGTTAATTTGAGGAAAAATAAATTTATCACAGAGAATAAGAAGACTGTGAGAGTCTTTTGCGTTGTCGGTCAATCTATTTATAAAATGTTGAATGAAAACCTAGCGTTCTTTTGGATGTTTGTTATATAATTTCAAAATTAAGAAAAGTATGTATTGCTATAGACAGATTATCAATAATATGAGAATCTGATCTCTCTGATAAGAAAAAAATAACAATTCTTTAAAATTGTAGCTGTGTCAATGATACTGTATGGCTGCACCACTTGGACCAATGAAACACTTAGAGAAAAAGTTAATGGGATACTGTGTGCTGTCTTCAATAAATCTTGGAAGCAGCACAGAACAAAAAAAAAACAACTGTATGGCCACTTATCTCCTATCACACAAACTATCCAGGGAAGATGAACAAAATATGCTGGACACTGCTGGAGAGATAAGGACGAAGTCATAAGTGACATTCTCCTGTGAACACATGGACACACTAGTGTAGGCAGACTAGCAAAAATCTACTCTCTGTGCAGATTCTGGATGCCATGCGTAAGACCTGCCAGAAGCGATGACTGACAAGGAAAGGTGACGAAAGAGAGATGAAGATGATATTACATATCTTGGACTCATCAAGATGAGGACAATAGTCTGAGATGTAAATAATGTAGGAAAAAAAAACCCTCTTGGCTTAGGAAGAAGCAATTGTGGTATGTGCAGAGATGCTGATGATACGGGTCCTGCGTCCCTGATGCATAAAAATCTAAAAGGACGCAGTAAAATTGTATCCATGCGTCCCAGTGTTCTTTTCTTCCCCCACCATTTCCAGCTAACTGTAAATACATTTCAATATTTTCTTGGAAACGAATTACACTGTATGGGATACAAGGTAAGTGTCAGATGGCTTTAATTGTTCATAGATAAAAACGCTACAATTTATTAAGAAACTTTAGTTGGGACCCATCAAATTTCCTGGGGACTCATTCAAATCAAATCCATGTGTCCCAGGATGCACTAAATTAAAAAGCTATCAACATCACTGCATGCGTATTTATTTTTCATCTAATTATGAGTTAGTATTATCTGCATTATTCGGACTATTGTCCTCATCTTCATTGTTATCTGTACAACGTTTCGGCCGATATGCCCTCCAGCCTTGAAGAAGGCTGGAGGGCATATCGGCCGAAACGTTGTACAGATAACAATGAAGATGAGGACAATAGTCCGAATAATGCAGATAATACTAATCATCAAGCCTCATCTCAAACATTCAGAGAAATAATCATGAGTTCATGGTCATATGTAGATTTCATGTAACTGAATGTCTACTTATATTGTTTTCATGTTTTTTTGTCTCTTTTTGTTTAGTTCTAAAGTGTTGAAAGATTTTGTTGAATAAAACTATCTTTAAAAAAAGTGCTAAGACTTTGTGTTGTGACTAATGATATTCTGTTTTGTTTGTTTTAGGCAAAGCAAACTGCTTATCAGATCAAGGATTGAAGAGTAACCTCTATATTTAAAATGTGGAATTACCTGTGTTACACTGGTTGCTGTGAGGTTTGACATAATAATAGCTTAGACTGATCAATATATTTACTACCATCTCTATATATTCATACCATTGTATCTACCTTCATCCTTGAGATTTACTTTGTGTTATGCTAAGGTGTTAGGAGGTATAGACTGATTGGTTTGGTTTCTTTGTTTAGTCACATATCAACCATTGTGGGATATTTAATGCAAAAGCTATCCTTGTAGAAGAACTGAAGTGGTACTATTTAACCCATAGCTGGGGGGATGACTGTGTTCATACCTTTTCTAAGAGTACTAAACCGAAAGTGAATGTAATTGCGTGACTGGAGCGCAAATTCGCTTACTATGCAGTCCATCACATTAGCCACTACATCATGAGGACTCTCTCCCTAAGTTAACTGAAATCTACCATTCCACCCATGCACATATGAGAAGGCAAACTAGTTAAAGAATTAACTCTTAGCTTTCCACCATGTTTTCTTTCTTTCACTGAAATACTATGAAAGTATTGAAATTGTAACCAACAATTGTGTTCCTTTTTAATTCCATAAAATGTAACTATAATTAAAAAGAAAACATCATAACATTAAATTTCCACAATCAGATATCATATTGATGCAATTAAAAATGGCAGAATGCAGTGACAGAGTATAAATATCAACACTTATTAAGAAGTCCTCAAGATTTCATATTGTCTAAATATGAAAAAGTTCTGTTTTTTTAAATTTTTACTATCAAAGGGAAAATTTTGTAATCCAATATCTAAGAAGGTCAAAGCACTAAAAGAGGAATTACTTTTATGTAAAATATTTATTATCAATTTTTAAATGAGTAAAGTATTTTTTCAGTAGTTAAGTTTATCTATTCAATCTATTTTGTTAGAAAATATTATTTGCATAAATCAATTAAGCCTTGGAATTTCTGTAGGTTCAGCTAATCATTATTGATTTTTTTTAAATTGTGGTTTGCTATTTCTGAAACAGAGATGACCTTTCTTTTTATACAGATTGTATACCTGAAGAAGGCTGTAGAATGAATTAGCTGAAATGTTATGGCAAGAATAAAATGAATGAGATCAATAGTCTTAAAAATTAATCGAATAGTTATAACTTCTCTCAAAATTACAGAAATATATATATATATATATATATATACACACACACACACACACACACACACACATATTTCCACCCAGATATTTTCACTTTAAAATGTAATATGGATTGTTATCAATAAGATAATTGAAGATATTGAGTGTAATTATATATTATCATGTAATAAAAGTATGTTTTTCTACTCCAAAGCTTATTTCATGTACATATCTAAAGACTATCACTCCATTCTATTATTATTTTTATATATCACTATCAATATTATTTAACTGTTCCCTGTGTTTCAAATAAAAGTATCAAGACTCAGGCAATTTTGAGACATTATTATAAACTGAAGCTGCTTGCAGAACTTTTCAAGTGGAAGGAAATGAAACAAAATCTAAGTGTACTACTCAAAACTGTTTTAAGTGTTTTAAAGGTGGTGACATGTCCCTTGAAATAAAGCCTAAAAATATGGGTTTATCTTTTATAATAAAAAATCCCTAATCTCTAACGGTTCAAAAAAATGTTTAACTGACAATAAAGATTTAAAACTAGTTGTGATTCAAGTCTTAACCTCTTACCTAGCACAGGTACTTGAGCTGATTTAAAAATTGATAACCAATTTTCTGTAGGTTTATTTGAATATTTTTGAAAATCTGATTCAATCTCTCAACCTCATTTTTTATTATTTTTGAATAATAGTTTTCTTTTGATTTTACCATCCATTTCAAAATCATATTTTATCATGTCACTTTTATACTTTAATGTGATAGATGCCCTATCATTAAAAATTGTAATTTGATGTAATTGAAGTTATGTAATTTATTAAGACTAATACCTAAAAAAAAAGAAAAAAACATACATGCAAGAAACTGATATTTGTTTTTTTGCTTTACAAACAAATTTTAATTGAGTTTCTTAATATTTTGATGTTCATTTATATTATGTTCTGAATATGATGGAATAAAATTATTGAAATATTTAAACGATCAACTACTTTCTTCTAAGTCAATCAAATATGTATGTTTTTCAGAGTTAATTTCAATTATAGTTTGTTTGGTTTTTAATGGAAGATCTACTTAATATAAAACAATGAAACTGTGATATTTCACATTTTCGTTATATGAATATATCAGATCCAATAAATGGAGAACCTGTTTATAACTTGACTACAATACAAAACTGATCCTTCATATTTTTCAAATTATCTATATTTTTCAGAGTTACTTTGATTCTTAGGTTTTAAAATTGTCTGAAAGACAAGGTAATTTGTTGCACAACTTGAAAAAAAGAAAAAATAAAGAAGTTTTTTTTATCAATTGTAATTGCACATTGATTGTATAAAGTTTCCTTAAAAGTACAGTGGTGTATCTTGACTTACAAGTTTAATGTGTCCTACCCATAAATCAATTTCCTCTTATACCAAATCAATCCCCCCCCCCTGAAATAAACCGAAATGCCATTAATCCATTCCAGACCCCCCAAAACACCATAATTTTTTCCATTACATTTTTTAATAAAAAATTAAAAATTAAAAAAAGAATTGTATTGTATTAAAAACATCATAAAATATGTGCTGTAATATGTTTTAATATTTATTTTCATTATAAATAATAATTCTTCTAGGAAACTTATTAACATAAGCATATCTGAAGTTTGCTTTTACCTCAAATTTTAGCTCTCAAAACAAAGCAAAAAATTAACCAAGTGACAACTCATAATTTGTGACACTCATAAGTCAAATTACCACTGTACTAAAATTTAAGAGCTACTATGGCAGCTTTTCAATAATGATTACACAGTAGGAAAAGAAAAAAAGAAAAAAGAAAAAAAATGGAAAAGAAAAGCTGCCAAGAATTTTTGAATGAATTTAGTTGTGGGTTGCTGAATCCAAAAATGATATTAGTTTTACTGAATTGGCTCTAGTTCATAAATTATGAGGTTACACCAATATACTATTATTATCGTCCAATTTTTCAAGCTACAAGCAGAAAGGTTTTTCTTCCATAGCCAGCCTTTTCAATGCCAAAGTAGCTAAAATAAAATGACCTACATTAATTCAGGAAACAGCTTTGACCTACCACTGACCTCACATAGACATACCACATGATGAAAACAGACTTAAATAAATTCCAGCATTTCCAGATCTGAAGTCAGTTCAATGACCAAACATCTAAAGACAAACTTAAATCTAAATTTATATTTGTGACAATGACAGTAGCTCAGAAGGTTACAAGAACTGGATTCTTATCTATTATCTAAAAAAATTTAAAAAATAAATAAAAATAGAGCCACTCTAGCAAAACTGATACTGCCATATTTGGAATCATCACCCTAAAGAATATCATTTACATTAAAACTAGTGTTGACCAGTGTTATTGTTGATACTTACAGTGGCCAATTCATCATCTTTGAAGTAGTTCCCAAGTTCCTGAACACCAATGACAAAATTACTACAAAGAAAGAAAGAAAGAACATCTTTAGCTTTTACATTTATTATAATCAATATGTAAAAATATTTAAAATAGATAAATGTTACATAAGAAAAAAAATTAACAATATTAAAAAGCTTTAATAATTTTTTTATTTTAAATTAACAATTAATAAATATTTTTTATAATTACTGACATAAAAAAAGCACATGAAGAAAGTTTATTTGTGATTCAAACCCTTAACTTTACTAAATTCAGATTTTAAGAACCAAATGGAGGATAAAACTGCAGCTGCAACAATTAAAATATTGAGAAATGTAACAAAGACAAAAATGCAGACATTGAATCATAAAGAAATTTTTTTTTTTAAATAAAAATAAAAATAGAAACAACTTTTGAGTATTTTTAAAGCAGCATCCTACAAGAAAGCAGCTGTAAGGCCATTTGTCCTTTATTACACAAACCATCCAAGTAAGAACAACAAGATATACTGAATACTACCGGAGAAGCAAGAACAAACTCATATGTGATGTTCATGTGATGCTCTCCTGCGTATACACACACATGGACAAACCAGTGTAGGCCAACCAGTGTAAACCTACATATATCAGCTCTGTACAGATTCTGGATGCTGCGCAGATGACCTTCCAGGGGCAATGACCATAGAGACAGTTGTAGAGAAGGAATCATGAATAACCATGCTGCTAGTATGACCTGATAATATTGTTTGTTATTTGTTACAGCTATCATGAAAAAGTTGAAATACTGTAAATTTTCCAAGTAACACTCCTCCCTTAAAAATCAGAAATAACATAATACCTATACAATAAAGATAATATGCCTCCCACACACAAAAAAGGAAATCTTTCAAGTGAAACTTATCAGGCTCGTGTTTTTCATTCACATAAATTCAGCCACAATTGTCACAAAGCAAAATTCATCAGGAAGGACTAAACATTGGATTATAAACAATTATGAAACAATGTTGTTTTTAATCACAGCTATATTCTCATGTTATTTTAATAAATAGACAAAAAATATGTCCTTAGTCAAATTTGGATTTTCTGCTTATCTGTTTCTTTCAAATTTCATTTCATATCTATAATTAAAAATAAATGCATAAATACTTATTTACAGCTTTATAATAAAAGTTATTACTTCATGGGGATCTTAAAATTCAGGACATGATTTAACTTAACATTTATTGTACCTTTAACTCAGTTTGAATTTCTATGGAAATGAATATTCAATTATCTTGGAAAAAAAATCCTTTCTTTTTAATATACATAGGACAATCATTTTTGATAGGTTCCAAGACATATCTCCAAAAGTGGCTAAATCCTCATAATAGGAATATACTAGATAGATCCAAAAATGTCTTCCTGTAAATTAAACTATTTTAAAAATGTAGCAGTAGAGTAGCTACTGTATGGCTGCACCACTAACGAAGCGCCTAGAGAATAAGCTAGATGGGAGCTGCACAAAAGTGCTGTGTACAATCTTAAACAAGACGTGGAAACAGCACCCCACGAGAAAATGGCTGTACAGCCACTTGTCCCATATTACATAAACCATCCTAGTAAGGCAAACAAGGCAAAATAATTTATTAATTTGTGCTGTTCCCCCCTCAGGATCTGACGATTCAAATTAGAAAGGCTTTGTTGAGGGTATTCAATTTTTTATTTTATATTTTAATAATAACTATTATTCAACTCTCTAATCGTGAAAGAGCTGGAGATTGCCCCTGAAGTGATTATTATTATTATTATTATTATTCTCTGATAAAATAAGCTGTAGCTGCATCAGTGCTATTGTATGTCTGCATCACTTGGACTAATGAAACGATAGGAGAAAAAGTTAGATGGGAACTACACAAGGATGCTGTCTTAAACAAATCCTGGAAGCAGCAGCTCACAAAAACTCAGCTATACAGTCACTTGCCTCCTAGCACACAAACCATTTAGGTAAGATGAAATGGACACTGGAGATGCAAGTAAGTGACAATCTCCTGTGGACATATGGCCACAGCAGTGTGGGTCAGCCAGCAAAAAAATACATTAATCAGCTCTGCTTGGATACTGGATGCTGTACAGAGAATCTTCCAGGAGCAATGGCCAATAGGAACAAGTGGTGAGGAGGAATCATGGAGATCCGTGCTGTCAGCACAACTTGATGATTATTGGAGAATAAGAAGTCAATGACAATTTATATCTGTTTTGAAATATATTTTGCAAAATAGTTTTTAGTTTAAAGTTATGAAAAATAAAGTTTTGCTGATTAAGACAAATGAAACAGTGTCATGATGAAGTAATACTATAATATCAGAATAATATTTTTGTTATTGTTTAATGTTTATAGCTATTTGCATAACTATTTTTTTTTGCCTTCTTTATTTTAGTTTTTTTCATTACAACTATTCAGGCTATCAGTAAAATGTACAAATGAGAAATAAAGAATTTGGGATCAGAGTACTGTGTTTGTACCTCAGTTATGTTCTTGACTTTGGGTAGGGTACAACAAAAAAAAAGAAGCAAGCCTGGTCCTGAATATTCTAACACCAGAGCAGTACCTCCATATTGCCCCAAAAGGGAGGGTCAGAGTAGGCTGATCCTACTTTGACACTGGTTAAAAGAACTGAACAAATTTTGCCTTTACTCGTGGGTAGCCTAGTGTGTCCAATTGTGGTGTGATGGTTAGCAAGCTAGTCTTGTAGATCCATTACAACTGAAAAGCAAGATTGATCTTTGCTGGACATCCCATACTTGCAACCTTGGAGGCACACGATTTAACGGTTATTGTCAAAAGAAATGGACTCAGCAACATGAGTTTAAATCCTGGACAAGGCTGCTTGCATTTCATATAGCACTAATAGGAAAGGTATGCATTCAACTATTCTTCCTCCAGTTAAATTGTAGGGTGTACTGGGCTCTTTACCCATGGTTAGGCAACCAGTCTAGGAGAAGGAAAACTCTTCAAAACTGTTAAACTCTGCTTAAGAAATTAATCATGTTGGTACGTACTTGCAACCTTGTGTCACATCCTACCCATGGTGAATGGGTCGGATAAATACCTACCCATAGGTCCTCACATTAAACTGACCATGTGTTGTATACTATGCCACATGTAGTATAGACAAGCAGATTGATGTTTCCATATAATACTGGCCTTGTGCTAAACTAAGTTAAGCTTTGTAAATGACTACTACACTGCCTGTAGTTGAATATCTAAGAAATTTATTAACTCTAGTTGTGTTTTGTAAAAAGCAATAAAATGAATGAAACTAACTACAATGGTACCTTGACTTAGGAGTTTAATTCTTTCAGCTTGTAACTCTTATATATCAAATCAATTTTCCGCATTGAAATATACTGAAATTCCAATTAGACCCCAAAACCCTAAAAAAATTTTTGTTACATTTTTTTTAAATAAGAAAAATAGCATTGTATTGTATAAAAACAATAAAATAGAATGTAATGAATTATGTGCTGTAATATGTTTCAATATTTATTTTTTTTATAAATGATATTTTTCTTTGGCGTAATAAATTTGGAAACTTAAATGATTTTAGTGAACTTATCAATTCTTAACATCCTGTTGAGAATCAGAAGCCCAGAGCCCTATTCCTATAAGGATTTATCAAAAAATGGCTAAAAATGGCCTTTTCATTTAAAGTTACCTGTTATTTCCATTGAATTAAAGACTTCTAAATATGTTTAATATTACATATTAAAGTCTACCTTTTGGGGTGGATTAGGAAAATGAATGTAACTTCTGTCCGGGTGGAATGAGGTGGTATAGGATGTTAAGAGTTAACATAAGTGTATCTGGAGCTCACTCGTACCTCAAATTTTAGCTCTCAACACAAATCAAAAAATTGACCAAGTGACAGCTCTTAACTCAGAAAACTCGTTAGTTGGAGCACTTGTAAGTCAAGGTACCACTGCATATCTTTTCTTGCTTTCAGTTTTTAACAAAATGATTAATGGAGCATTTTAATAGAAGGAAATAGGAAAAATGATCATAAACAGGAAACCAATAAAAGAAAAAGAAGAAAAAATTGCTATTAATGGGGGACAAATTCATATTGTATAGGATTAAGGATTTGGTTTTTATCAGCCAAATCAAGTGTTAAGTAATGAAATTGTGTTATAGTAAGGGTAACAACATCTGCTCACTCTTAAGCAGCAACAACAACTCTTTTCATCCAAGCTGTGCACCTGCTCATTTGTCCACTTACATTCAAAGTTATGAAATGCAGATGTCAGATCAAAATCTTCCCAGTTGTTCATTCCATCAAAACTCACAAAAGAATTCCAGCTTCTCTGAATATCACTACAGATTAACAAGATATAATCTACACATCACATTTCTAATAATACCATCCACACCATCACCATCAATGTTCCCTCTTAGGTTGTCAAGGCCTGCCTTAGTACCAAAAAGATTGTAACTAAGGAAATTGTGAACATAAAACCCATGTTTACTTTTAAGACAATTAAATTTTCTTTTTATTAACAAGAAAAAGATCTCCCATTCCAAGTGAGAAACTTAAATTATTTTTCTCATATATATATATATATATATATATATATATATATATATATATATCTTATTTTGTTAGCCAACTTTCAGCCTTCTTCAGTGAGGCTTAGAATATGCTGACTGTATCCTCTGCAGAAGGGTAAGACCCCCACTTACCAAAAAATGTTCTGGTTGGTTTGATTTAGTTTCTTTGTTTAATCGCACATCAACCTTAATGGGTTATCTAATGCCAAAGCCATGCTTTTTTTTTTTTTAGAAGAACACTAAGGTATCTAACATAGAAAGACATGATAAAAAGCAAAAATAGGATGAAGAACAGACTAGCCTAAGATTAATAATCAAAATATTTCATCTTAGAATTCAAATAAATTCAGACTATTACTAGGTAGTTAAAAACAAAACAATATACCCTAAAGATGTGGAGTCGGAAAGTGACAATATGATTGTAGGTTTGTGACCCAGTTTAGATTTAGGTCTATATAGTCAAATTGGTTTTCCATAAAAGACAATCTCCCAGGATAAAACATTAATTTTTTTCTTTTTTCTTTTGGGGGGGGGGGTTACTTATTCCAATTTCAGAGCATCCCATCATAATGAAATGGTCAGCAAGATAATCTCACAGATGCATTAATACTGAAAGAGTGATTTCAGTCCTTGCTGAATGCCCCATACTTGTGACCTTGTATCACATCCTACCCATGGAGAACAGGTCCATCCCATCATGATGTAATAGTTAGTAACCAAGTCTCAAAGATCCATTACTACTGAATAGCAAGTTCGATCCTTGCTGGATGCACCATACTTGCAACCTTGGGTCACATTCTATCCATATAGAATGGGTTGGGTATTAAGGGCGTTCAATCATAGTGTAATGGCTAGCAAACTAGTCTAGCGGATCCATTACTACTTAATAGCAAATTTGACCCTTGCTGGATGCCCCAAAATTGCGACCGTGTTCATCACTCCTACCTGTAGAGAATGGGTTGGATAAATACCTACTTATTCAAATTTCATACTCCTTTATTGGCCAAAAAGTATCCAATCTAAAAAGTTACAATAAAAGAAACAACAATAGGATGAAGAAAAGACTGCCCAAGAATATAACTTCCACAAGAGTATGTTAAACCTTATTGATATAATCCCATTTCTTATATTTCAAATTCTTTTAGCAGAACTAATAGGTTTTGAGTGGAGATAACAAACAAAACAAAAAAGAACAACTTTATAATTTGCCTAGATTTAATGAAAGTCTTGTTATCTACATTACAATTTCTACAAGTAATTACATGCGTGAACATAATTCCATTCCCAATGGATATATCTATTATACAATACAGTAATATGAGAGGAAGAATTTACATTTGGACTAATGTAAACTATTTTTCTGATTCTTAACTATATACAATGTATGATCAGAAAAGATCCAACCATTTTGAATATCTTGATAAATTTTTTGATCTTGAAGTAACTTGGTAACCAATCAGAGGGATCTTAAATCTCATGTGTTAACAGACATTCTCCCATGGGGTTACTCAGTCAACAGTAAGATACCATAGAGTGAACATGTATACTGTGTGACTGCTGTATTCATGATTGTATTTTTTGGCAGACATTCTACAGTCCAGATTTGGTTTGCTGCAACTTTTGGCTTTTCCCAGATGGGAAGAGATTTAGGATAAAAGAGAAAGCAATGAAGCAGCTGATGGTACTCCCAAGAGAAGACTTTGCAGACAATTTTTAATAGTTAAAGAGTTACCGAGATAATTATTTGAAATTCCAAGAAGAGTAATTGGGAAAAGACTAAGGTGTCATTCCAATAAAGTCATCATCAGGGTGGCCTAAAGTCAGTATCAGCTAGACAGTGAGGGAGTCTATCCCCTTTTCACTAGTGCTAGACCAAGGAGATTGTTTTTGTGCCTGAGGTGGAGCGCCACACCTACCATCAGCTCTTTGCTTTACCACACAGATCCCTGTGCTACTCATATGCTGAGTTGGTGAGGGCTGGTATCAAACCAGAAACCTTGTGGTTCCTAGTCGGTCACTACCGACTGAGCTAAACCCGGCCATTCCAATAGACAGTCTTTTTGTTTTGCGTTAAATTAAATGCATGGATAATTTCTGAATAACCTTGTATTTGTAATAATGCCCTCAAGAAAAATATGAATCCAAATTATACAAATGATTTTTCATCACAAATAAGGAAACAAAAATTAGTGATTACAATTTGATTACAATTATTAAGTGATTAATTTTGATGCCAATTGTCATTGTTCAATATATGCTTAGCTCTAAACTACCAGTACTTCAAAATAGCAATTTTATCATGTTCACATCTGATTACATTTTATTAAAAAATCATCATCATCATCATCATCACCAGGACATGCTGACAGTACAATATCCATGACTCTCCCTCACTATATCTCTATCAGTCATCACCCCTGGCAAGTCTTCTGTATGACCTCTAGAATCCATACAGATCTGATTGATGTAGGTTCTTGCTGGTCGGTCTACACTGGTGTGTCCATGTGTAGGAGTCCACAGGAGAACATCACTTATGAGTTCATTGCTTCTCCAGGAATGTCTTGTTTATCTTACTTGGATGGTTTGTTTAATAGGAGGCAAGTGTCCATACAATTGCTTTTTTGTGGGGTGCTGCTTCCAAGATTTTTTCAAGATAGCAGACAGACTTTTCACAACTATTAATTTTAGCTTTCTTCAAAATCCTTAAAAGAGATTTTTTACATCTACATTAGAATGACCTGATTTTTATATGTTACTGTTATACATTAAAAAAGGTACATTGTCGGAAGATCTTTATTAACATATTATTAAAATTCTTTAAGAGAATATATCAATTTCTAATCCAATTTGTATTGAACAATAATAGTGTGGTTTTCAGAATCGATGCTCACTCACAATTATTATAATTTCTGAAATCTTAATTATGTAGTACTTCCCCTTATTCATTTGCAGTTAATTATAAATTCTATAAACAGGATGTGACTAAATGCTAAGCTTAATGGCTGCCTTCAGTGGCCTTTAAGAAACTTAGAGCCTAAACAAACTGTATATATATATTAGTTTAGTTTTCTCAATTACACGATTCCATATTTTATTAAGTTATTTACACACAAAAAAAGTAAAAAAGATACAATCAAAAAAAACTTGTATAAAAGAAAAAAAGAAACGTGCAAAATAAATTGATATTGCAAATTTAATAACCATTAAAAACTTCACATATATAAAGTGCAATGTGCATGTGTGCCCACATTGCATTTTATGTTCCGTTTAAAAAATGTAATGGTAGAAAGGTGGATTGTGCCAGAAAGCTATTGATAAAAATATCTAAAAACCCAGGACCATATGACCTTTAGGCACCCCTTTTGTGATCTAGATTCATAAGGACATGTTTTTCATTTACACCATCAAAATCCGGTTGTTAGGGGTAAGGGTTAGGGTTTAGTTTTATGATTTAAAAAAATAATACTAAAAATCGTCTGTTAACAAACAACCGGATTTTGACAGTGTAAATGAAAAACATGTCCTTATGAATTGATATCGCAAAAGGGGTGCCTAAAGGTCATATGGTCCAAAACCCACTGCTTAAATTTAGATATAACATCTAATTTAAAAACTTAATTTTCTAGACGTTACATTTGATTTAAATGATATCACATGGCAATAATATAGAAAAACCAATAAGCCACCAGTTTACATAAAATATTAAATCTAATCACCAACCAACAATTACAAAACATATTCAAAAGTCAATAGCATACAGCAGAGTAGAAACTAATTCTAGCAATGTTAATGTTTCTCAATAAAGCTAAAATGGAATACAAAACAGCTCTAAAATATAACGGGATAACCAACAAACTAATTTATACACTAAACAATAATAACAATGCACCAGAAATAGAAACATAATAGGATTTAACATTCCATCCCCTACTGTTAAAAAAAGAATATGTTGGGAGAATATTTTTCTGTATTATCTGCGTTATTCGGACTATTGTCCACATCTTCATTGTTATCTGTACAACATTTTGGCCGATGTGCCCTCCGGCCTACTTCAGGTATTTCTTGTCGGACTCGGGAACCTTCCTGTCATAATCGGGAGCCATCACGGAAATTTGAACCTAACCATTTATTCAGTCCACGGGGGTATCCTGTTCTCCACTGTGGACTGAATAAAGGGTTAGGTTCAAAGTTCTGTGATGGCTCCCGATTACGAAAAGAAGGTTCCAGAGTTCAAAGTTCCGTGATGGTTCCCGATTATGACAGGAAGGTTCCCGAGTTCACAAAGAAAGTTCCAGAGTCCGACAAGAAATACCTGAAGAATGGCGTAGGGCACATCGGCCGAAACGTTGTACAGATAACAATGAAGATGAGGACAATAGTCCGAATAACGCAGATAATACTAATCATCAAGCCTCAGCTCAAACATTCAGAAAAATAATATTTAAAGAAGACTTTAAAAAATCTGCAATACTCAACAAATTGTTTAATAAAAACAATTTAAAAATTAGTTATTGTTGCAGCAGCAGACATAAGGTAAAAATCTTGAATGAAAAAGATAAACAGAATGCCAGATGCAACTGTAGATATAGAGAAAGATGCCCTTTGAATGGTAATTGTTTGATTGATAATGTTACATATGAGGCTGCTGTCAGATAATGATAACGATGAAAGAATATACATTGGTGCAACTCAATTCAATTGGAAAAATAGAATGTATAATCAAAACTTCAGCTTTACCAACAGGAAAACATAAATAAGGTTATAATAATTGCAGATTATGTCTAGAACGAAAATTATGTATTCTGGAATATATACCAAGAATAATAAATTGTTGAACAAGATATTTGAATTGATTTATAGGTGGAGACATTAATAAATTTCTTCTGAGTCACTTACCCCCCGGATTGATTTCAAAATGTATCAAGCAATATATATATATATATATATATATATATATTATATATATATATATATATTAACGTACGTGTGTATGTCACATGAACAAACATTATGCCACATGATAAATTCCTAACACTTTAAATACAGGTGATAAGTCACTTTTTCTCCTATTTCCACCTGATAATGGTTTGATCCACATGAAACTAAGTAACAAAATTTAAGAATACATAATTTGGATATTTTAGTTTTTAGCCTGGTTCTGGCATAATAGAATCATGCACTTTTTATATTTGCATTTTATCTTTTTATTATTTCATTGATATTATAATTACAATATTATATATATATACTAGAAAAAACATAACCCATTGGCTCACACAATGAGCCTTGAGTAGATAATTGTGATCAAGAAAAAAGTTAGTTTGCAAAGCAAATTAAATTGGAAAATTTAATAATAAAAAAAACATTAAAATCATGTAAGATTTCTAAAAAAGGGAGCGTTTGACCTAATTTAAATGGACCTGAATCTTGGAATTCTATTAAGAGCCGAGAAGCTAAGGGCTAGCTGCTGGTGAAAATTAACATATAAATGAAGTGGGAAGTTCAATCCCCTTCTCACACTCTCCTATCTCTCTCTTTACACTCACAGAGAGAATAACATATATAAGGAGTAGATATACCTTTAGAGAGGGGGAAAGTGACAGGCAGAATGTGAAGTAAGAGACAGGTCAGTTTTTCTACTTAATTGCCAACTATGACTAATTAAAACCAATTAAAATAGATTTTTTTTTTCAAATATAACTCAATCCAAGAACAAAGGAATATTGTGTCGTTAAACTCAATAGGAAAAAAGCCTTTAGTAAACAATCATTGATTCACTCAACTTTAGTATAATAATATATGCTCCCCATCCCCCTGGGGTTGAGCACTTTGGGGGGGATTTCGCTGACGACCGCCAACTAAAGCGTAAACACAACGCTCTCCTTTATACGGGATGGAGCACTCTACGGCGGCCTTTACATACATAGAGATGTGTGTATTAAAATAGTTAAAATCCCCTTCGCATTCTACCATTTTAAGCAACCATTCAATTGTTGTTTTTGTTTTGTTTTTTTCTTTTTCCCTTCCTCAAAATCCAGTGTGGATTCCTTACAAGAAGTTGAAAGCTAATCTCAAAGCTGTTCACTAAAACTCTTAAATTTTTGTATTGTATGACACCACACTTAGAAAAGGAATTACAGTTATATACAATCACCGATGAGGGAGTGGGGGGGGGGGCTTTCTATCCACTCTTCTCTATTTAACTAGCAATTCCTTTATGTAGAAAATTAAGAATAAGCATTTAGAAACCTTATATTAACACTTTGCATTTATAAAAAAACAAACTTAATTACTTAATTGTTTAATGCATCAAGTATGCAAGATGAGCTCTAAAAGTAAATGATGGTAGTTTGTCAAAAAGTCAGTTTTATAATATGAGCTTTAGTGTAGAAATAGTGGTTAGCAAACTCATCTTGTAGTCCATTATTATTTTAGTGAGTTTGACCCTCAATGATTACCTCCCCCCCCACACACACACACTTAAACTTTGTTGTCAGTATATTTTTACCATGTAAACAAAATATTATTTATATAGATTTAACTCAATAGAAAAAGAAAAGTCAAACAAGCCACAATTTTGACAGTTGGAAAAAAAGTGAATGAGTGAGAATAATAAATATTGGAAAGTACTCAATATGTACTTGTAGAGCCAGTTTAGGGAACTGAATCAGTGACAGAAATTAACTACCCAGGTGTCACCAAAAGGATCTTCAAGATAACAGACAGAATAATCCTGAAGATCCCTTTGGTGACACCTGGGTAGTTATGTGTGTGTGTGTAATTAAAACTAGTCATTTTGTCTTTTTTACTTTAGAAAAAAAAAAAAAAAAACTATAGTAATTTTAGAGATTTTTCAAAGGAAATCAACAGTTTAAATATACTTAATTGCCTCAATATTAACTCTAATGTCTGCTTTATAATAAATAGAGAGTCACATATTTCCTAACTGGTAAATGTGTTCTAGTCATTTAAAAAGTCAGGATTTCACATAAATAACAGAACCATTGGTACTTTTGCCCTTCGAACTTCAGGTATTCTATGTAGTTATTTATTTAGTTTAGTTTAGTTGTGTTACAAAGCCAGAAGTATGGACCAGATGTATTAGTAATTGTCTGTCTAGGTATCTATATATAAGCAGAAAAATCAGATAGGACAAAGTTGATTATTGACTGAGAAGATGCCAAGTTTGTAAATAACCAAATTCAGAAGCAATTCTTGGGTGACTGGTGTTGAAGTTGAAATATTTTTACAGATTTCTAATAAATCTAAGTTGTAAGATAAATTATCAATTTCATTGATTGTAATTTGATTAATTTTTCTTTCTTGTTATATTTTCAGGATATATCTCTACATTTACTAACCGTTCCGCAAGAGTAGGAGGTGATACATGGTCAATTTCTTAAGCAGAGTTTAACAGGTTAGAATACAAAGTTTTCTTTTTTCAAGACTGGTTGCTAGAACAAGGTTAAAGAGCCCAGTCTGCCCTACTATTTACCCATAGCTGAAGGGAGAATAGTTGGATGCATACCTTTCCCAAGGGTATTATCACTATGTGAAATGCAAACAGCCTTGTACAGGATTTGAATATATTTTAAGTTATTTGCAAATTTCATAATATAACATGATATTTTAAGTATTAAATGAGTCACATGACTATTAGTATTATGTGGTTGGCATAATAAATCACCTCAATCAATCTGGTGCCAAATTGCAAAGTAAATTTTGTTTCATGGCAGCATCTCACTACCAATTCAGATCTTTTTACTTATTTATTATTCAAAATAGCAAGAAAAAAAAAGTATCAACAAAGTCAGCTGTTTTTGAATATGTCACAATAACAGATGAGAAATATTGTCAGATGATGATGATTGTGAAAAATCACATTGCACCAACCAGAGAATCAAATTTAAAGATACATGCAATGTTGAAATGCCTTAGATCAATATAGGAACAAATAGTATATTTATTATATTGCTATATGAATAAAAGAATACCTTTATTCATATAACAGAACTTCACTGCACACAAAAAAACAGAAACTATCCTATAAGGTAACTCAGCAGTGTCCTGTGTGACTACTGCATTCACAATGACTAAAATTATATTCTTCATATTTTGTGCATGAATCTTTAGTAAAACATTTCAACACAAAGGTTAATCAGCTCTTCTATAATCCAGATTTGGCTCACATCAATTTCTGGCCTTTCCAAAAACTAAAAATTGCAGTTGTTATGGATGCAATTAAGAAAATAATATAACTGATGTCAATCCTAAAATAGGACTTTGTAGACATTTTGAAAAAGAAAGTACTTAAAGGAAACTAATGTACCATTGTCATTAGTAGAACATTTTTTCATTGATATTAAATGGTTGAGTACTTTTTTTACAGACTTTGGTTGACTGGTTGGTTTACAGCATGTCAACCCTTGTTGGGTAATTTTATGCTGAATTCAATTTAACAATTATGGTCTCCAATTATATATAACACAAAAAATGTATCTTCACAATCATTTTAAATGGGTAAACACTTCCTACTTAATTACAATATCAATGTTTTAAGAGCCATTCTATTAATGTTGTTTAAAATCATTTTAAACATTACCAAACATATTTGTCTCATCGATGGGACCCCAAAAGGTTCTATCACTATGTCAGAGTGTACCTGGGAGTAATGGCAATGAAGGGGTGACTCCACACTCCACAGAGATCCAGAACTGAAGCCTCACCACCTAATGCAGCTTAGTATCATACCCAGAACACTTTACAGTGAAAATTTCCTAATTCACCTAATAGCTCCAAGTTAGGCTTAGAATTTAAAATAATGTTCCAAATGTAACAATTTTATATATCAATTTAAAAAAAGAAAAAAAAAAATCAAAATAGATTCAGATATAAATTTATTTTTATTTACCTGCTTGCATTGTTGAATGATTTTCCAGTTTCGATCATATGGGAACATTGTTTCACCAGCTGAAAAAAATAATAATCAACATTAATTATTTGTACTAGTAGGACCAGTGGATATACCACAGTATGATGATTTAATTATTACAACATTTGATATGTTTACTTAAGAGCTATTACAAATAGTTCAATATGCAAATAATAATCTTGACTTAACTCTCACTCACTCATTTTTGTTTTCTTTCTTTTCATCTTTTCATTATGTCCAATTGAAACAGATTAGTGTTATCGCTTCCACATGCACCCCCCTCTATCTTTCCCCTACTTTCTTTCTTATATTTCTTCTGTATTGCATGTCATTTTCCTTCTCTTTCTTTCTTTCTTTATAATAAAAACAGAATGATCCATTATTTAGTTAAGGTGACAACATTCATAAGAAATAAGAATTCAGCGGATAAGCAACACCAGATAATCAGGATTTACATTTTTGCATTTCATCTTGGAGAATTTGGACAGACTCATTTTTAACTAGAGGGTGTTGCAAAATGATAACGATCAGAAGATTAAGGAATACAAGTATTAATATATTATTAGTATAAATTTTAACATTCACACACACAAAAATCTATACGAGAGATACAAAATATATATGCCACACAACCTTATCTTACTATTGAGTAATGAGGAATTCCATTGTTATGGTAACCCAAGTCATGATATAGAAATTCAAATATATTTTCCCCTGTGCAATAATTAGACAAATCCAACTTCCAATCTTCTTTTTACCCTCTTACTATAACTTTCTATACTTCAGTATCCTTCCTTCTCTACATTACATTGTGTTCTCTTTCTCTTTTTCAATTTTTTTGTTTTCGTTTACTATAAAGTGTCCTGATGTTCCGCATTCTCACTTCACCAATACAACTGATGTCAACCATCTCCATGTAAGTAATCACATCATTTATGATTGGAACTATACTAGTAAAATAAATACAAATTAACCAAAACAGTTTATTTACACCAAATATTAAAAGTCTCTTATTTCCCTACTAAACATGAACAAATAGGAAGATATAAAGATTGTTATTCATTAGCTTATTTGTATTATTTAGATTTTTTCAGACTGTTGTCCTCATCTTTATTGTTATATACACATGTCAGCTGATATGCCCTCTGCCTTTCTTCAGGTGTTTCTTGTTGAATTTAGGAACCCTCTCGCGAACTCAGGAGCCTTCACGCAACTTCAAACTGAACCCTTTATTTGATCCATTAGGGTAGATTGTTCTCATTCCATTAACCATGACCGGGTACAGGTGTTAAGCTATGTTAAGTATTCTATGTTATTTTCTAATCATATGAAAGTTGTAGGTTTAATCCTGACTACAGGCAATAATACTATACAAAATTTTCCCATGGAAATTTTGCATAGAATTTTCTCATTTTAACATTAACCAAATGCAACTAATTTTTGCAACATTTTCCATTCACATAAAAAAAATAAATAAATAAAAAATGCAGAAAATTTACAGATTTAATTCCATGTTCTTTTTTTATTGTTCTAACACCAGTTCATAACTTTTTTTATTTACAGAAAGTGATGTCAATATAAGCAGAAGAAAGGTATGGATGGCTATAGTCAGATTATCAATCATACGGAAATCTGATCTCTCTGATAAAATAAAGTGAGAATTCTTCAAAGCTGTAGCCATATCAGTGCTACTGTATGGTTGCACTACTTGGATTAAAGAAATGCTTAGAGAAAAAGCTAAATGGGAACTACATAAGGATGCTGTGTGCCGTCTTGAACAAATCGTAGAAGCAGCACCCCACAAAAAAACAGCTATATGGCCTCTTGCTTCCTATCATGCAAACCATCCAACAAGATATGTTGAACACTGATGGTAAAGAAAAGATAAACTCATAAGTGACATAGAAACACCAGTGTAGGCCAACCAGCAAAAACCTACATCAATCAGCTCTGTGCAAATTCTGGATGCCGTGTAGAAAATCTGACAAGTGTGGCGAGAGAGTTATGGGAATCCATTCTGTCAGTGTAACTTGATGATGATGATAATTATGGTGATTTAAAAGTTTCAAAAGTAATGTTTTTGAAGTAGTCATCTTTGCTAGAAAATGCATCAGCAAAAATCCTTTAAAGGAACTGAAAACAGATTGGTATCCACAGCAGTAATAATATCGGTGCTGAACGTCAGTATAGGGTTTTAAGGGAGAAAAAAAAATTATCAGGATAATTGTAAAGCTAAGCATAACTTACCAAATCTAATGCACCCCCCCCCCTATTTCTAGGACAAAATTCTGTCACAGATGTCTCCAGCAATATTTATAACTTCCTGTTGAAATGTTAAAACATTAAATGCTTATATGAATTTCCCATTAACCAACACAAATGCTTCTATTTTATTCTATAAACAACTTCTTAACTTTTCAAAATATTTAGACAGCCATTCCCCAGTATGTATTCTTTATAACTAATTGAATTATGTATGGCACTTGAAAACAAAACAACTTTATGGCATTATTTACATCATTTAACATCTCAGAAACCTAGATAAATACTATCAAATTAATATAGACCCACTGGAATTGGTTAGAAATCTGAAATCCTATACAAATGCAGGAGGCACTTTGTGTAATGGTTACCATCATAGGAAATTGACACAGCAAGATAAGTTCAAATTCTGGACAAGGCTGTTTGCAATTCACATAGCACTAATGCTTTGGAAAAGGTATGAATCCAACTATTCTCCCTCCAGCTATGGGTAAATAGTAGGGTGGACTGGGCTCTTTAACCTTGGTATGGCAACCAGTCTAGGAGAAGGAAAACTGAATTCCAACCTGTTAAACACTGCTTAAGAAATTTACATTGTGTCACATCCTGCTCATGCAGAGGGATTGGTGTATATATATATATATATATAGTGTGGGATTGTCACTGTTTCAGCTTTTACTAGAACGGTGAGAGTGCTCAATATAGAATAGAGCTGTTATATAATATAATAAAATAAATATATAAAGGTTTTACATATCTATTTATTTGGTGACAACTTTGTCACCAAATAAATAGATATGTAAAACCTTTATATATTTATTATATTATATATATATATATATATATATATATATATATATATAAAGGGATTTATAAAAATCCTTGTATGAATCTATAAGTTTGAACCTACATGAGCATACAGTATGGATGTACAGTGAGATTTTGATGATCCCATTGTATTATTTGACATTATATATATATATATATATATATTACACACACACACACACACACACACACACAAATCTGAAGCTAGTTCCACCAGGCTTAATCAAAATTTCAGTCAATTCCTGGATGGTTGCAGAAAGAGCAGGGTATTCTCTTGTTTGACAACAATGATTACATGAGAAATCAGTTGCAAAGAGAACATTCCAAGATAGCATCATTTCTGGACAGAATAACATTGAATAAAGACAAAAATTGAATCCAACAAACCATACATGGACAGGTGTGAATAATGTAACTTATAAGAACTCAAATCTAGACAGAAACCTTATGATATATACACTGGAATAAGAGTAGGCCAGAATGGGCTCTTTAACCAGACTAGGAGAAGGAAAACTCCAAATTCCAAGCTGTTAAACTTCACTTAAAATTTGACCTTGTGTCACATCCTGTTTGAGGGGTAGGGTTGGTAAATACATACACTGGCATAAGAAAAAAAATTAAAACCTTAAAGGTTTGGACCATATAACCTTTAAGCACCCCTTTTTCGATCTCGATTCATAGGAACATTTTTCCATTTACACGTCAAAATCCAGTTAATTGTTAACAGAAGATTTTTAGAGTTTTTTTTTTTAAGTATAAAACTAACCCCTAACCCTTAACAAACAACTGGATTTTGACTGTGTAAATGGAAAAAAATGTTCCTATGAATTGAGATCGAAAAAGGAGTGCCTAAAGGCCATATGGTCCAAAGGTTTTAACTATACCAGGTCCAGGGCAACATTTGATTTATGATCACAAAATCATTAATTTACAGAATTAATTTTTGAAACCAAAAATGAGATTAAAAAAGACAATAATTATTATTAGTAGTAATAATCACTTGTATAATAAGAAAATTTATGGATATAAATCCCTTTTTATGAAAAACTGGATTTGAAATTTACCTTGTATGGACTTAAGGTGTTTAAAATGGGAATCAACTGAATATGTATCTCCAAAATACACAATTACCTCTGGTCTATAACAGTTGCTACATTGTATATATATTTAATATATTAAATATAACAATTATTATGTTTCAGAGCTAGTAACATTTTTAAAAATGTAGCCTGTATTTAAAAGAAAGAAAAAGAAAACAAGTCAATTACACTGTATTGTCAAGGTTATACTTCAATTCCTTTTTTTTTAATGTTTGTCTACTCTTTTCTAATTTAACTACAGCAAGTCCTAACCACTTAATGTTCTTGATAGCTACTTGGAAAGTGTGACAGAGTTAAACAATGTAAATTTTACCATTAACACAATGATATAAACAAAAGCTCCTACAGTGATTTTGTATGACCAAAAAAAAAATAAAACCAACCATGGCTTGCCACAAAGTTTTCACATTCAGTACTAGAACTGTTTTGTTTTTTTTCTTTAGGTTATCAAAAAAAAAGCTTTTATTTGTATGGTAAACAGAAGACAGAGAGAATTATGCTGATGTATATCCTCCATCCACTGTGCATTATTATTGATTGGCATTTCTTTTTAGGGTTCTATTGGAAATTGAATTACAAGATTTAACAATGGACAACAAGCAACAACAAACAATGATGAAAAAATTAAAACACACACACACACACACACACACACATATATATATATATATATATATATATAGCTGCTGACAGCCGAGAGGTTAAGGAACCGGGCTGATGAAAATTCAGTCAGGTTTTGGTCCCGGCTAGAAGTAGTTGCTGGGTCTAGCCATACTGATGAGATGTGTAACAATGTCGGTGGATGAAATATATATATATGGATGAGTTTAGTCTAAGAGAGGGTCACACAAAAATTGCCTTGATGGACCCCTTTAAAAATGAAGGCACCACAGCAATGAATAAGTGCAAAGCAGCATTTTTTTTTTTAGAATTTGTAGAATTTATGTTTTTTATTGGTAAAAATAATATTAACGTAAAATCTTTTTTTTTTAATTAATAAAAATAAGCAAAAAATGTTTAAATCAAATATTTCTATTGACAAAGAACAAATTATGAAGACTGAATATTTTTTTAAATCTTATATCTTATAACTGAAATTCAAATTTGAAGCCAATTTTAAATAAATATGTATATATTTATATAGAATTACTTCCGTAAACATCTTTTTAGTCTGGTATGTCTGGAAAAGGTTAAAACTATTTCCATATTTTCCATTATGTTAATAGTGTAAATCATCAAAACAAACTATTTACCAAGATAAAAATGAACTAAGAATGAAAATATTTTGTAACAAAAGACCCACTTGTTCAAGCAAGTTTTTCATTGCACCTCTGAAAGTTCTCTTTTGCTATAATGTGAAACTATACAATCTTTTTTCTTTTAATGTCCTCTACATCTTCAAATGTTTCACTAGAGATGAATGTTCAGTTTAAGAAGGAAGAAAAAAATCATACAGAGCTAGATTTAATGAATATGGAGGATGTCACACTTTCACAATCCTGTGTTTTGCCAGAAACTGATGACCAAAAAACAAGAATTGGCATGGACTCATCTAGAATTTGTATAGACATCACTTTATTACATAAGTTACTCAGCTGTACACACATTTTCATTTAACCTTTTTTTAAGTATAAAAATTTAGTTTCTATACTTTTTGATCATAGAGGCATTTGGTGTAGAGTAAGAAATGGATTCAGTGAGCAGAGTTCAAATCCTGGATGAGGCTGTTTGCCTTTCAAATAATGCAAATACCCTTAGGAAGGGTATACATCCAACTATTGTCCCTCCAGCTATGGGTAAATAGTAGAGCAGACTGAGCTCTTTAACCTAGGTTAGGTAACTAGTCTAAGAGAAGGAAAATGCTGAAGTCGAACCTGTTAAAAATCGCTTAAGAAATTAACCTTGTGTTACATCCTACTCATGCAGTGGTTGGTATATATATATATATATATATACACACACACACACTTTTTGATCACAATTTATTTAATGTATTAGCAGTCACTGAATGCATCAATTGCTGTTGTACATCTATATGACTAATTGCAAACCTGCAGGACTTAACAGCCTAAAAGCACCAAAATATATTTTTGTGAAGATTCTCTGGCAACCATTACAACTGTAAATAAGATGATTTTGAAGTCTTTATTTTATGGTGACCAGAAAGGAAATGAAAACAAAAAATCCTAACTTTGGTTTTTGACTGGGATTTTCAGAGGCTTTTATTTACAAAAGGGTCAATACTGAGATGCAACCACAAACCTAAACACAAGGCCTGAAGTTTTATTTTGAGGGAACAAAACTGGTCATGCTGCTTGCTTTGTTCTATCTTAGCTAGTTTCATTTGCTAACCAATCTATGCCAATAAATACTGTTGTCCATCATCTTTTGCAGCCTACTTTTACCATAATGCCTTATGCACTCCTGGTTTGATAACCTACTTAAAACCAAGCGTATAAGGAAAAAATGGAAAAATGGATGAGAAAGGTGAGAAGAGATAAGAGAAAAAAACAGAAATTCCTCAACAAAAGAGAAGCAGAACAAAACTTGGGCCTTTTCATTACCCCTGTTCCCTCTGCTACATATAGAGCCACCAATTGTCATCCAGGTTTTGAGGATTAAAAGCAAACTGATCAGTCTCTCTAAGTAGCATTCCCAGTCATTTACCAGATTTTAGTGGACATTGACAAATTTGCACCTTAATCCATTAAATGCGCAATTTTTCGCGTATTTCTGGTCCAATCTTAAAAATGTTTAAAAGAAAATAAAAGTCTTTCTAAATATGTATTTTGTATATGTTTCTATCCATTGAATTATTCTTTAGAGCAAGTTAAAACAGTATGTTGCTTCTAACAGCCAAAAATGTAAAAAAGGATTTTTTTTTTTTCAAGACTGAATTTTACATGTTATTTTGTTTTGCAAAATCAAAGTGATCAATCTTTATCAATATTCTTGAAATTATACACTCAATTAGAAGACACCTTAAACTACAACCAGGAAGTTGTTTTTCTTTTCTTTTCTAACACAGGGAAGTGAAAAAAACAAGCAAAGTTGACAAAGATTCCCCCAAAAAGTATAAAGTAAGAAAAGTAAGAAAAAAAAAAATCTCATTAATAGAATATAGTCTCAGAATTATTTTGATGAAATTTTGATAATGTTTTAACATCAGGCTTTTTTGTAAAAATTTTAATTAAAAAAAACAAAAAAACAATAAAACCCAACTTTTAAGCTAATATCAAAATGTAAACAAAACTGTTCAGCCCACACCAGATCAGCTTTGTATTAAAAACATTTAAGTAAAGAGGTATTCTATTTCTTGTATGTAATACAATATAGCAGGTATTTGAAAAGGTATTTTTAAGTTTAAAGTGTTGTTATTTATTTAAATTAATACTATATATGTGTATACATACAGTATCAAAATGAAAATGTTGACTCATCTTGTGATGAACTCAAAAAACAAAAAATGCTGATATCCAAAATCAGTTAAATGACAGGGAATGCTACAATTTTATATGGTTAAAGAAAAAGGTCCAGTTTAGCATTATACTTACATTATAAACTCTGCATTAAAATCTTTTTAAATTTTGGAATTTTTCCAAAACTAATATTAAACTAAAAACATATTCTGGGTTCCCATTAGTAACTAAAGAAAATTCATGGTCATAGTTCTAGCCATCCTTGAGTTATTCCAGCAGACAGACAAAAAAACATTTAGTGAATTATAACAAGATTATCATACATTTTACTATGCTACTAAAGTCCCAACTACATTGGGCAGGACACATCTTCAAGATGAGAAATCATTGCCTTCCCAATATCACACTCTACGGCAAACTCTCTAATGGCCATTGTGACAGAGGAGCACCAAAGGACTGCTTGAAAAAAATCCCTTGCTGTCTATCACATCAACCATCACTGATGATCAACCCTAGCTGAGAACAGTGATACCTGGCATCTCACCCCTAACTATGTTGTCTCCTCCTTTGAAAATAACTCTCAAGAACAAAAGGCACAGGAGGAAGAAGCACAACACAATACCATCAAACCCTGACCAGACCTTCAGCTTCAGTCACTGCAACAGTGCCCACATTGGACTTATCAAGCATGAACATGTCTACAGTCTATATAGACCACCCCATTAATCTTTATTCACAAAGCCAAACCATGATCATACATTTTACAAATTATGGTTTTATGGTATTTATTTTTGTCTTTTTCTCTTCATTAAAATAATAATAAAATAATGTTTATCAAAACACCATCAAGTGAGAATCTACTGTATGTTAAAAGTGGTTCAGAAAATATAAGATTAAAAAAAAAAAGATTAATAATATTGAAAACTTCAGGTAATCCTACTAGTTATAGCATTCCCAGTTGATTTTTTTTTAGGTTATTGTTATTTTTTAATATTAGTTATATAGAGCTTTGTAAATGGAGTTCAGAACTGTTTGAATTATGCAAATATCCCCAGTGCAAAAGTGAGGAGAATTTAAAGCCCTGAAATTGAGGGTACATGATTTTGTTTAAAAAAATGTCAAATCACAGACTAATTGAAAACCAGAAATTTAGTAATTTCTTCACCATTTCTTTATTTTTGGAACAATTTTGATAAAACTTTGCATTCTTATGGAAAATTGTATGTTCTTTCGGATTCTGCACTTAAATTTTATGCATCTCCATGCTAGAACCCATTATTTGGGGAATAAAAAGTACGGATATCAAGATTTGTTTTTTTTTTTTTAAGTTTACCACAAGATTATTAAACATTTTTATTTTAATATGGCATATATACACATATATAGTATTAATTTATATAAATAACATCACTTTGAACTTAAAAATAACTTTGTATTACTGCTATGTTGTATTACATACAATAAATAGAATAACTCTATAATTTTATTTAACAAAGTCTGCATGTAGCATGTACAACTTTGTTTAAAAATAATACCATTTTAACTAGCCCTAAAAAATAATGCAAATAACACATAACACATAAATGTTACATATTTAGAAAGATTCTTTTATTTTATTTTCAACCATATAAATATTTCTTAAATTGGACCAGAAATAAGCAATGAATTACTATTTAAATTTGTATGGTCTGGATAAATGATGCCTAGCTGAGAGGTGTTTACGTTATGGAAGGGACAACTAAATTTGAGTTTTTTTTTTCTTCAAAATCAAAATTTTCAAAGCAAATCCCTGACGGTATACAATCGTTTTTATTTTACACATTATATATGAAAATAATTCTAAGGATGTCTCCAATTAGGCATATAGTGCTTCTTTTTTTTTTTTTTGCTTATTTTATATTTTTTGAATAAATTGCATTTAACTTTGTTTATCAAAAATAAATTGCATTTAACTTTGTTTATCAAAACAGCATCAGAAAAGATAAGATTGTTTTTTAAATGATTAATCTTGGAAATTTCAGGTAATCTTACTAGTTATAATATAGTTTCTACACAAAAAATAAGATTAAATTCACCAAATAAATTTTAAGTGGGTCAGGTCGATTAAAACTGGTAATCAAATTAGCCCATGTCCACATAATACAATCCTATTAAGTGGTTCATATGTACAGAAAAGGCTGCACCTTCTACACTGATACTGTACAAGACATAATTAAAGGCAGCAAAGTATATTTGAATTAAACAATGAATCATGAAAAAGCTAGAGACAGGTGCACTAGCTAAGTGCTCAAACTGGTAAAAAGATAATAGGTGACCTTCGTTAGATCAATGTTCATTATCATAAGTAATTATAATTATTCACTGCTACAATATACAAATCATTACTACCTTAATGGCATATATAAGACTTTTGAAGAAAAAAAATATATATTTACCTTTAAAGTAAATATACTGATAATTTTGGAGGTGTGGGTGGTCTTTTGCTTAACAACACTGTGAATAGATTATCATGAAGACAAGTTTAAATTCTGGTAGAGGCAGTTGGCATTTTTTCACACTATCTGGTATCTAAGGTAAACCTTCCAGTCTACTGCAGCTGGAAATAATTATCGGGATGCTATTTCCCCAGGCAGCACTTCCATCTCCAAGTGGGAGGTTCAGAGACAATCCCTTAAGATGCTTAAGGTGCATCTCAGAGGGAGCTGAGCTATTTTTGGCACCACTCACCTGTACATACGAGAATTCCCACAAGAAACATGACAATTACATTCTACTCAAGAGGGCTGGTAAAATCATATTTTAAATTAATAAATCCATCCAGCTATGGGTAAAATGACTTTGGTTGGCAACCAGCTTAGAACAACAATTTTCAATTAACAATCAATAGTGAAGCCCCTTGAAATCCTCTTTGGAAAACCATGAATTAACTCTCCCCTCAGCTATGGGTAACAGCAAAAAAAAAACATGGGGATAGTAACAGTATTTACCCAACCCATTCACCATGGGTAGGATGTGACACAAGACCGAAAGTATGGGGTATTCAGCGAGGATCGTACTTGCTATTCAGTAGTACATCACAATGGAATATCCTCTTTACTAAGCTTTGCTTAGTTGTGGCATATGGTCGCATATATGGAACACCCAGTGAGACTCAAACTCACTAGTAATAGCTTACTAGTCCTGTTTGTCACAGTAGCATCACTGGTATGATATGCTCTATGCTCCACAAGGAGTCTGCAGAATTAAACAATAACATTAATTTTAAGACTTGAAAACTTTATCATATCTACAATATCTAAATGTAACTGTTTATATAGCAAAAAACAATTCAGTCAAATATTGTTTAGGAAAACTGAGAATCAATATAATCTATACTATCATTTTGCTTGTTTATATTTATAATTGTTACTCTTTTCTATGACGATCAGCAGATTGTACCAAAAGTTTTGTGACTCCCCTCCACACACACCAAAATATAGCTCCTAATTAAGTAAAAGTAATTAAGTCATCGGGGTGGCCTAAAGTCAGTATCAGCCAATCAGCAAGGGAGTCTATCCCCTTTTCACTAGCACTAGACCAAGGAGATTTTTTTTTGTCACACCTACCATCAGCTCCTTACTTTACCGTACAGATCCCTGTGCTACTCATATGTTGAGTTGGTGAGGGCCAGTATCGAAATAGGAACCTTGTGGTTTCTAGCCGAAAGCTCTACCCACTAAAATAACCCTGCCCTTTAACTCCTAATTAATCAACTGTAATTACATGAATAAACCACTGGAAATGAAATAAAAAAATTTTATTATTATTATCATTTTTATTAGATATAATAATTAATGCTATTGTATATTATATTATTAAAACAAAAAATAATAAAAGTTAAAAGTTGCAGGGGTGACAAGACTTTCGGTCGACGCAGTAGTATCTGGCTCTTTTGAGACAGAATCATGTGTTTTTAACCAAGAAATCTACATAATAACAAAGCAGGAAGGAATTAGGAGAAAATGAGGTAAGTTAGGAGATAAGAAAGCTAGAGGAAAATGCAAAGAAAACCAGGTGAAATGGAAAAGAAAAATAGAGAGGATGGAGGGAAGAGATGAAGATTAAACAACAACCAAGAGAGGCAGACTTGCTGGTTGAATAGCAAAATACAATGAGTAAAAGACTGAAAGGCAAGAAAGTTGGTTTGTTGGGGTTCAATGGCATATCAACTCTTGCAGGTTATTTAATGCCAATTTTTATACATATATATACAGAGATGCTGAAAGGTACACGTGCTGCGTCCCTGATGTACAAAATCTAAAATAATGCAGTAAAATCATATCCATGCATCCCAGTGTTTTTCTTTTTTCTTCCTTCACCATTCCAAGCTAACTGTAAATACATTTCAATAGCTTCTTAGAAACAAATTACACAGCATATTTTACAAGGTAGGAGTTAGATGGCTTTAGTTGGGACCAATAAATTTTCCTGGGGACTCATTCAAAGCAAATATGTGCGTCCCAGGACACACTAAACCAAAAGGCTATCAGCATCTCTATATATATATATATATATATATATATATATATATATATATATATATATATATATATATATATATATATATATATATATAATTTGCTTAAGTTCATGTGTATTAATAAATTGGTAGAAATATTTTTTTATGTTGGTTGCATATCAACCCTAGTAGGTCACCCAATGCCAAATTGTATTTTTTATATATGATTTGTAAGAAAACAGTTTGCAAATATTTTTGTTTGGTTTGGTTCAGAACACTAAAGTTTTATTTTACTTATAGATGGGACCCTAACAGGTACTACCACAGAGTAGGGCTGGGAGTGATGGAAATGAAGATGTACTCCACACTCCCCAGAGCTCCAAAATTGAAACCTCAGCATTAGATGTAGTTTAGCACTGTACCCAGGACATTAAATTAGTAGAAATAATTTTTATGTTAGATTTGTCATTAATTTCAAATTGGTAGGCAGAAGGTAAGTAAGAATGAAAAGGCATAGAAATTGCAATACAGTAAGATTCTTTATAGAGAGATAGAAGATAAATAAGAAGAGATTGCAGTAGAAATATTTGTGTATCATTTTGTCTTTTTTTTTTGCATATGAAATTAATCCATGTTTGCATTAACAGAGATAAAACATGGACAAGCAACAAATGTTGGATTGGATAAGGGAGATGAAGAGAGGATACAGGCAAAGACATGATATAATGGATAATCTTAGTTGTCAATACCTATAGAATTCTGATATGCCAAACTAGCATAATTATTAATATTATTAATTCTGTAAGATGAATTGTCAAAGAAAATCAACCTCCAGCAGAAGCCCTGAATAGAAGTCAGCCCAGAGAAGTTGGTGGTTAAAGTAGAAACAGTTAGCAGAAACCAGCAGTAAACAGAAGTTATCACCTATCATCAACTACCATCTCTAATCTGTCTCTTTCCTCCATTATATACCCAAGTATGAGTATGAAAAGGTGGAATGAAAACATCACACAATGCTGTTAAAGAGAAAACAATTTATAATATAATCATAGCTGATACTGATCAATATTTCGATTTTACAAAAATCATCATCAGAGCTCATTCACTCCGTGGTGTTTGGGTCGGAGAAAAATGTCAAATCAGTTCCCAAACAAAAAACCTTAATTCTGAAAAAAAAAAGAAAAAGAAAAAAAAAAAAGTGAACTGATTTGACATTTTTTCTCCGACCCAAACACCACGGAGTGAATGAGCTCTGATGATGATTTTTGTAAAATCGAAATATTGATCAGTATCAGCTATGATTATATTATAAATTGTTTTCTCTTTAACAGCATTGTGTGATGTTTTCATTCCACCTTTTCATACTCATACTGTCGGATTCATTTCCTTTCTTTTAACTTATACCCAAGTATGTTAGAAGGGTATATAACATATGTTATCTTGAAGTTACTTAGGGCATCACATGCAATCATTTTGATGACTTGTTAAGTTTGTACACCAGTGACCATTCTCTATGTGGTCTGGATCTACACACTAGTGACCTAGCTTCACCCATACTCAAGGTTGGTCTTCCATTCCAGTTTCCAAGTTTGGACAGGGGGTGCCTGATTCAAGTGCCTCTCAATATTACAATTACTCCCATTACAAATATGTTTGTCTTTTTTCAAAAAATTACCACACCATGATAATAAATATGTGAAAGTGATCTTTTAAAAGTCATATTGACCAGAAAGATACAAACTGACTATGTATATAGTAATATCACAATTATTCCTCCTTTAAAACAGGATCATTAAAACAACAGAAATCTCTAATAATAAATGCAAATATCAATGTGTCACATTTTTTCAATTTTAGTCCTAGAGGCTGTAGCTCTACATATCATACAATTTTGGAATCAGGCCAACTCTGTGAGCAAATTAAAAACATTCCAGGCCAAATCCGGACCCACAATCCTAAAATCTGACTTTTTACATGATTTTTTGCAACAATTTTTTTTTGTACCGTAACAATTTTTATAACTTGGAAATAAATTTAGGACTAATCAAAATTAATTGAAAAATCCAGCAAAAGTCACCCATGAAATAAAAATAATTGTTTATACAGATAGTAAGGACTTAGGTACATCAAATTGTCTTTAACTCTTAACGTCCTATACCACCTCATTCCACCCAGCTGGAAGTCATAGTCATTTTCCTAATCCATCCCAAGTGATAGCCTTTGTTTAAATGTAATATTAAACATATTTAGAAGTCTTTAATTTAAGGGTAACAGGTAACTTTTAATGAAACAGCCATTTTTACTCATTTTTGATAAATGGTTATAGGAATTGGGCTGTGGAAAATTCTCAACAGGATGTTAAGATTACTATTATCTGCATTATTCAGACTACTGTCCTCATCTTCATTGTTATCTGTACAACGTTTCGGATACCCCTGTGGACTGAATAAAGGGTTAGGTTCAAAGTTCCGTGATGGCTCCCAATTATGACAAGAAGGTTCCCAAGTCCGAAAAGAAGGTTCCTGAGTCCGACAAGAAGAAGGCCAGAGGGCACATCAGCCGAAATGTTGTATGGATAACAATGAAGTTGAGGACAATAGTCCGAATAACGTAGATAATAGTAATCATCAAGCCTCGTCTCAAACATTCAGAGAAATAGGATGCTAAGAGTTAAATGAATTGGTAGCAAAAGAATTATCATCAAACATTTAAAAGGTAAGCTTAAACATTAATGCAATACATAAATGAAGCAATCAATTTTCAGTTCTTCCATAGTTCTTTCCATTGCTTATCACATAGCTATTTGTATTGTCCCTGAATAGGAAAACCAAAAATGTTGTTTATCATGCAAGCTTTGGACTATAAGTTCCAAATAGACAAATTATATCATTATTTTAATGAAAACTTAATTTTTAAAAAAGATATTGTTAAAGTTTTATAAATTTTAATATGTACTTAATGCATGATGTGTCATTGTTGGTCTTAAAGTCTAATTAAGAGCCCTCTGCAAGAGCTAGCTTAATTGCTGCCTAATAGGGCTTTTAAGCTTGTAACAATATAAGCTTGTTAGGCTATTTTTTTTTTAATTATATAAAACTCATAATGGATAAAAAATTGGGCAATCAAAGTTTTGCAACTTGAAATTGTTTGCATACCAAACACTTACTATTTAACTTGCCTCAGTTTATGATTGATCATGAATTTAAAAAAAGAGAAGAAAAAAAAAAGAATTTTGACTGTAACAAATACTTTTTTTGCAAGAGAAATAAAATGAAAAATTGTTTCTAAAATACAAAATATTTCAATTTTTAATTTGTATCATAAAAATAAAATGTCACAAGTGATATTTGAACCCAATTAGTACACAGACGCATTAAAATGTCTTTATTCAAAGCTCTAGGAGCTATTTCCCTCCACGTCCGTTCCTTCATATCATTTAGCAAGTTTGGCCACCCCTGCTCTAGAGTAATACAATATAGTTTAATTGCAATTACTTTGATACTATTTGCTGGTTCCTTAGATCAGCTACATGAGAGATTGTTTATTTCACATGAATGCCTTTAGAAAATCTACTTTGTCTGCTGTATCATCAGATTTTGACAACAATGATTAATAGAAAAAACAGAATAAGTGATAATTGAGTATTTGGGCAAACCACTCTCCCATAACTACTGCCCAGTCAGTACCAGCAAAAAGCTGTTATTACCATTGTTGATTTTGACAAGAATTATAAATACTGACTTTGGTTGAGTCTATACCCTTTTCACTAGCATTAGACCAGGTGAGATTATTTTTGCACCACACCTACCATCGGTTCCCTACACAGACCAAAACCATGCTACTCATACGCTGAGTTGGTGAGGGCTGGTATTGAATCTGGAACTTTGTGGTTTCAAGGTAGATGCTCTACCAACTGAGCTAAACCAGCCCTATATTTCTACTAACATATTCCATTTATACAATACAATTATAAAAAACACCAAAAATGAAGGCAGGATTTGTATAGCACAAATGCTAAAAAAAATGTTAACCACCAGAGGAGTCCTTCCAAATGTCTGTGAATGAACAAAAGTATTGATTTTTGTGATCTACACAAGAAAGAAAGAACAGTCAGAAAGAGCAAGTTGTAGAAAAAATATTCTAAGCCAATAATTGTTTTACCTTTTCTAATCTGGCCTCAAGAAGTTCAATGTCATTTTCTGCATCTTCCAGAGATGCCCTGAAAAAGAGAAAAAAGTTTGGTTAATATTAAACATCTGATTAGTTTTTTAAATTTCAAAGAAAGCAAAATATAACAATAGATAAAAAGATTTAAAAAATGGAAGAATATAAAAAGCCTTGGTAAGGATATATATATATATATATATATATATATATATATATAGTATTTGATAATTTGCTTTTGAAGCATTGTTAAGTATATTATTATTTATATTTTTGAAGGCAATTACAATGCGTATATTGGATAAAATTCGATAATTATTGAAAATAATCATGACAAACAAACTCGGCGAATAACACATGCGACATGTGGAACATGACATATGAAAATCTAAAAGGACATAGTAAAATCCTATCCATGCATCCCATTGTTTTTCTTTTTTCATTTCAAGCTAACTGTAAATACATTTCAATAGTTTCTTAGAAATGAATTACACAGGAATTGTTACAAGGTAAGAGTTAGAAGACTTTAGTTGGGACCCATAAATTTTCCCAGGGACTCATTCAAAGCAAATATGTGCATCTCAGGATGCACTAAACCAAAAAGTTATCAGCATCACTGCGTATGTTCAAAAAGTATCAAGACTAAAACTGTATTTATCAAGACAGAAATTAACAATTAATGTAATGTTAATTTTCTTCAAAATAGTCCCTTTGTCATTTAACACACTTATTCTGGTGAGTATAGTAATAGTAGTAGTAGTAGTAGTAGTAAGTAAGTAGGTGAAGTGGCCTATTGTCATATCAGTCAGACAGCAAGAGAGTTCATGTGATCAAAGCACCTCTGCTATTTTACATGACATGAAGCTGCACTTTCATCATTCTTTTAGCTTTCTTCAAATCTTAATGTTGAGATGAATTTCCAGTTTAAGAAACAAGAAAAAGATGCATTGAATTAGGTCTGTTGTGTCCCAAGCACTTGCAGAATCCTGTGTTTTGTCAAACAATGCTGTTCAAAAAGTATCAAGACTGGTTTCATTTTTTTTTTCAAATTGATACTGCTTCACCTAGATATTACCACTTTATTATTATATATATATATATATATATATATATATATATATATATATATACCAACCCCTCCACATGAGCAGAATGTGACACATGGTATATTTTTAAGCATAGTTAAACAGGTTTGAATTTAGAGCTTTCCTTCTCCTAGACCAGTCACTCAACCAAGGTTAAAGAACCCAGTTTGCCCATAGCTGGAGGGAGAATAGTTGGATGCGCATCTTAAGAGTATTGGTGTCATGTGAAATGCAAACAGCTTCATCCAGGATTTGAACTTGGGTCGCTGTGTCCATTTTCTATGATGATAACCATTACACCATGAGTACCTCCATTATTTAAGTTGCTCAGCAGTGCATATCTTCATTTAAATTTTTAAAAGATTCAGTCTTGATACTTTTTGATTACACCCCAAATCTGTAGATATATTTCATTAAAAAAGAAAAAAAAAGGTATGCATTGAGGAAACCTATAAAGTCAAGTTTGGTTTCATGGGTTATTTAATGCCAAAGACATCCTTGTAGAAGAACAATAGTGGTACTATTTAACCCATAGCTGGAAGGATGAGGGTGTTCATACTTTTCACAAGAGTATTTGTCTGAAATTGAATGTACAGGGTGACCAAAAAAAAAAATAGAACCCACAAATTTTATAATGAAACTCTTAATTTTAATTTTTTTTTCTTTCAGAATATAGTCAACTTGGTGCTTAAAATATTGTAAAAATATTAATTGTACAAAGAATGAAGTCCAACAAGTTTATTGAAATTTTATAGACGTTGATAAGATTAAATAAAATTTATTTGGGTTTTGTTTTTTGGCTAGAGTTTGAACTCGCTTACTGCAATGTAGCAGTCTAGTACGTTAGCCACTACACAACATGGATTCCCTCTATTAAGTCAGTAAATAAAACAAACAAAAATCTTAAAAATGCTTGTCACTAGTTGCATGCCAAAAGAATGAACAGTTTTTGAATTGATTACTGACCTATGAGGAGGTAATAATAGGTGTGGCGCTCCACCTCAGATGCTAAAAAAAACAATCTCCTTAGTCTAACGCAAGTGAAAAGGGATAGACTCCCTAGCTGTCTGACTGACACCAACTTTAGACCACCCCGATGACTTTACTTTTATTGACCTATGATGAGAAATGTGTTTTTGTACAAATCATATCCTTAGAACTAATAAAAACTAAAATTCTATATATTACAAAACTTATATATTATCAATATTATCATAGTCTGCTGTTACAATAGGAATCCAATGGGTCACAGGTTATCTAGTAAATGATAAAACTGAAAATAATAATAATATAATCAACATATATTATATGTTGATTTAAAAACTTTGTTAGCAGAGGTTTGTAACCTCTTTTCATAATGCTTCTTTCTCTTAGCAATTGCAGATAACATAAAAATAAACAGTTTCATCCTCTCAATGGCAGCTTTTTGGCTCATTATTCAGAAAAAGAAAAAAAGGAATATAAACTCCAAGTAATTATATTTAAATTATCATATTTTTTATCTGCAACCAACTGTTACCCATTTTAACAGAAGACATATTCAAGACGAAACTTGATAGCATTTCTTTAGTTTCTTCATGCGTGGATTCCAGAGAATTTTTTTCTTTTTTTTTTCTTAAAGTATGCCTTGCATTACCACAAATAACTGACATATATTCCTCTAGAGGAGATGAGTTTGTTATTTGATACCATTAAACAAAAGAAAAAGGGATTTTTTGGGAGGGGGAGCTTTTTTTTTTGCTTTTTTTTTCTGTTTTTTGCATTAAGTTTTAAGATTTTGTTACTTTCTAGAAAAATATTTTCTGAGCAGCCAAATAGTAACTTTCCAGAAAAAATTGTGAAGAGAAAGAATTTTTTTATCTTTTTTTTTTTTTTCTTTTTTTTTTTAAGATTCAGATATATGAAGGGAGGTACCTCTTCAAAGTGAGAACCAAATAAGTAGTGCAAGGAGGAGACAAGGCAGAGAGATGGTGCATAAAAGAGGAAAGCATGAGAAAATAAACTGATAGAATTTAAGAGTGACAAAAAAATTGCAAGCAATAAAAGGTACAAAATAAAGGATGTGAAAAAGAAAATTTCAATTAAAAAGAATACAAGAAAATAAGAGAAATTAAAAAGTGGAAAAAGAGGAGAGGGAACGTATATGAGGAAGAGAGGCAAAATAAAAAAATAAATACATAAATAAATAAATAAAAACTAGTGAATCTGAAGAGAAAATAAAAGGAAACAAGAAAATAAATAAAGTAATAAAAAGAGGGAGTGGGATGAGAGAGAGAGAGAAAGATATGATTAAGAAAATAAAAAGTAGAAAGAAACAAAAAGTAAAAGAGAATGGTAAATAAGGTGCATACTATTGCTATACTTTTCTATATATCAAATTGTGAGAACAATGAAGCTAAAAAAAGCAGGGTGTGATTTCACCCCTATTTGGTGTCACCCACATCAGTAAGCAACCAACTTTCTCTACTGTCTAGCAACCATTTCTAAAGACAACAAAAAGTTGGTTTCCAAAATGTATTCTTCCATAGAAAAGTCAAGGTAGAGGCTATGAGCTTTCTATGTGTTACCCTGGGGGAGTTTACACAATGATAAAAAGTTGAAAAGGTACATAATTTTATTTTTTTAAATTATTAAAATGAAAGAATTAATTTAAATCAATAAAAGCAAAGAAAATTAGTAAAAAGAAAAAAAATCAAATGCAGAAAAAAGGAGGGGGTGGATGTTTCCCCCATTGACTATTGGGTTGACAAGGTGCAATGCCAAGTATTTTCCTCCTTCATATATCTCAGGATAATGTCAGGGTGCAATGCCAATATTTTCCTCAGGATAATTGAGGTTACCTGGTGGCACTCATCTCCTCTCAAAAGTACAACAGGTTACATTGTGATGTGACTTATGCATGCATGTCCCAACCACCAAATGAAATGTAAATATGACACACAAACTAGACATAGTTGCACATTGCCTCAATCAGTGTCAAATCATGACACCATTCTGAGTCAATCTGCCATATGGTTGTAGTTTCACTAATTTCTTTCCTGTGGGGGATTTTGTCTTTTTTTTGTCTTTTTTTTTCTTTTTTGTCAGTGCTTGCAAGCATGTTTGTTGATTTTTATAATGGCTGATAAAAAAGTATACAGTGTGCATGAAGCTGGAGGTTTACAGAAACTTTAGGTGAAATACAAATTCAAAATGGACCACAGTTTCTTACCAAGTTGTGACTGGGGATGAGTAAATAATATTAATTGTTTTTGAGTACTCCATCAGATAGATATCTATTTCTTGACAATGATTGATGTAAGTAAAAATAATATTCAAAATTAATAGATCTTACACGATTGATTCTATGACTTAGACATCAAATTTGACAGAGAAGCTTATTAAAAAATGTAATAAAATCAACTTGTCTTTAATTAAACATATAATATTCACTTGTTTATTTCTTCAGTAAAGTTGAAATTACTCCTTATCATTCTAAAATGATTTATTATTTTTTTGGTATCAGAATGTGTTTACCAGTTTTCTTCAATAATAGATAGAGAACCTCTCCGTATTTTAAAATGGATTGTATACCTGATGAAGGATGTAGAATGAATCTGCCAAAAGAGATTAGCAACAAAAAGGATAAGATAAATATTATCAACACCTAAAACTGAATAATCAAAATATATTGGTTGGTTTTACAGCATGTCAATCCTTGTTAAGCTATTTAATACTGAAGTCAATCTTCTTTTTCTTTTTTTTTTTTGACAAGCAATAATAGATTCAAGTAACTACAAATAATCTAGTCATATGATTTCAAGTATTTCTATTTGATATTAATAATTTAATCACAATTATATAGTTTCAAGTTATTTCAAGCAATTATATGATTTCAAGTAACTACTAATAATCCTTTGTAAACAATAACTTCAAGTAATTATTCTTAATACAAGTAATTTGCATACAGTTCTATAGTTTCAAGTATTCCTATCTAATGATAATTTTTAAACATACATTATCAGGTCACCCCAGGAATCATGGATTGCCATGATTCTCTTGTCACCCATCCCTATTGCCCCTGGCAGGTCTTCATGATATCCAGAATCTGCACAGAGCTGATTGATGTAGATTTTTGCAAGTCAGCCAAGACTGGTGTGTCCATGTGTAGGTGTCTACAGGAGAATGTCACTCAGGAGTTCTCCTTGCTTCTCCAGCAGTGTCTTGTTTGTCTTACTGGGATGGTTTGTATGATAGGAAGTAAGTGGTCATACAGGATCCTAACATGAACTAACACTCCAGGTCAGTGAACCTGGGAGTAATGGTAACAAAGGGTCACCACTGCCCAGATTTCCAAAATGGATGCAATTTAGTGCCATACAGTCTCGGGGGGGGGGAGATGCAACCAGTATATACTAAGCTGTACCCAACAGGGTGAGGATGGTAGGTGAGAAGCAGTAGAAACAAGAAAACTATCTCTTCATCTATCTATTGCTCAAATTCTCATTATATATATATATATATCTAATATATAAAACAGAGATTTTGGTATGTACGTGTCGACGTATAACAAAAAAACGGGAGGTCACTCAGATTCAAAATCTTGCATACACATTGATATCGTTCTAACTAAGAAAAATTCCAAATTTGGTTATTGATTTTTACTGATTAAGGGATTTAATCGATTAATCAAACAAAAATCAAACGATTTTTCGAAAGCCATAGCATAGCTGCTGCTGCTGCTAATACTTGGTCTATCAGCTGAGGCTCGCCTGACTGTTTATCAGCAGAAAGAAAGAAAGAAAGAAACAACGAAAATGTTAGCGACTCGCCTGGCTGTTTTTAGCAGCAGAAAGAAAGAAATAAAGAAAGAAAGAAAGAAACAATGAAAATGTTAGCGACAAACTAAATTTTAACGTAAAATAAATTCGTTTTTTTATAATCTTTCTAAATATTTATTTATATTTATCGTATGTTTTGAAACTAACTTTTATTGTACAATGTACACACACTTAATTTAAATTGTTGTCATGCACAAAAATTGTAGAAAAATGAAAATTGTTTCAAAACACAAGTTTACGGTTACATTTTTTAAAAATAAGATTTTAAATGTCAATAAAAATCAGTCACCAGTATAGGGTTGTATAAATGTAAATAAAAAAAAATGATAAAACGAGTTGTTTTGTAATTAATACTAATGGTTTTAAAAAAAAGTCTTAATAGTTTAGAGAACTAATGAAGACGTTTTAAAATGTAAGCAAAAATAGATATTGCATTCTCTTTAAGAATCGTTAAGAACTAGATTTGAATTGTCATGTAGAAAAAATTCAAAGAAATAAATTACAATCTATTTCTAACTTATCAAGCAATTAAAAACTGAATTTAAAATTGTCCCCAAATACTATTATTATTTTCAAACTGGAGTTTCAGTGAAACTTTTCGTGAAAAGAAGAGAAAATAATCTTGCTCAATTTATAATTTGTACGAGTCTTTATCAATTGAATTATTTTTTATAGCGAGTTAGAAAAAAATTATTTTGCTTCGGACAGCAAAAGTATGTTTTAACGAAAAATCAAATCTTATTCATATCGCAATCTTTTTATTCCTGTCTTTAAAATATTAATTTAGTTAGAAATGAAATGAAATAATCTATCTTACAAATATTTATTTGGTAAGAAAGAGCGAAGTAAAAAAACAATAATAAGCGCTTATTATTTATTAAATAAATAATAAGCGCTTATTATTGTTTAATAAATTTTATTTCGTTTATTTAATAAATATAATATAACTCAACTTTGTATATATACGAAAAAATTAAAAACAAAAGAATTTTAGAAAGAAAAGCCTTTTACAAAAATAGGAAGTTAAATTATAACTACTTATTTCGTAACTAAGTAAACATGGTTGTATTCGTATTGTAATAAAAATAAAACAAAAATTATAATAAAATACGATGTAGTTAACATTTCGTATATAAACAAAACAGTGTATGATATGTTCTTACCTTAAACATAAAATAAAAATGATTTTAATGTACGTAACTTGAATGAGAAAATGTGTTCTTTAATTTATCATAATTCTAATGATAAATAAATAGGCAGATTTTTTTTTAAATTAAGGCGGACCTGAACTTTTGGAACACCCCTCTAAAATTTTTGTTTTTAATTTTTTTTCTTCTTTCAATGGATTATTATCGATTGCACACCAATCTATCAGACTGTAAAAAAAAATTCAAAAAGTTATTTATTTTTCGAGTTTTCAGGGTGCTCAGTTTCCCGTATAAGTTTATCGTAAATTGAACCCCCTTATCGGAACCGCTAAAAGAAAATTTTATTTAAATATTTATTTTTCCTTCAATGGATTATTATCGATTACACACCAATCAATCAGATTTTTAAAAAATTCTTGAAAGTTCTTTATTTTTGAGTTTTCAGGGGTGCTCATTTCCCCGTATAAGTTTATAGTAAATCGAACCCCCATATCGGAACTGCTCGAAAGGAAACTGGCGCAAATGTGTCAAAGTTAGGGTGGCCCAGAAAAAACAGAACCCAAATTATTTATTTATTTTCCCATTAAACTTACCTTAAACACCAACCCCAACACCAACCCCTAACCCTAACCCTAACCCCAAATCCTAACCCCCTACTTGAATTTAACAGTTTTATTAAAAAATTTGTGGGTTCTGTTTTTTCTGTGTCACCTTAATTTTGATACCTTAGTGCAAATTCAGCCCAACTGTTAAGATAGAGCGGTTTCGATATGGGGTTCGATTTACTATAAACTTATACGGGGAAATGAGCACCCCTGAAAACTCGAAAAATAAATAACTTTTTTTAGTTTTTTTTTTTACAATCGATAGATTGGTTTGCAATCGATAATAATCCGTTGAAAAAAAAAATAATTAAAAACGAAAATTTTAGAGGGCGTGGGGTTCCAAAAGTTCAGGTCCGCCAAATTAAGTCACCACTTTTTTCTTTTTTTTTTTTTTTTTTAGTCCGGTCATGGACCGGGTACTTTAGCTAGTATATATATATATATATATATATATATATTATATACGAGAAATAAGAGGAAATTAATCCGACAGTATGTGGAGAAATGTAGACAAACACGGGATGTTGTAGAAAATGGATGTTTATTGTAGGTAGTGATGTCGATGTTGTAACGTTTCGGTCTGTTAGACCTTTTTCAGGACTTTAGGATAGAAATATATATGTAACCATACTTTTAAAAAATGGCACATTATAGTAACATTTTTAATAGAGCAATAGTTAAAATAGATAGAGAATAAAGCAATTTCCAGTTCAATTTTTAACCCAATCATAATTTTGTAGGGTTAGCATTCATGCTGAATATCATTTTTTTAATCATCCAAATTCTCAAAATAACAGAAACAACTATGATATATTAATGAGAATCTTTTATTCTTTTAAAATGAAGCATCAATATCATCATGGGCCAAAACAGCAGAAAACACAACAGATTTTTTTGTAACAAATCAAAGTCAAATAAACAGTCGATTAATTCCACAGAACAAAATGAATTATACAACTGGTTAAATCGAACTTAACGGACCTAAATTCCACCATTATATGTCACCCCACCGAAATAAAATAAAAATACCAATAATCAGGGAATTAACCGAATTTAATGAAATTTTGAGTATTGATATATTGATGAATAAAAGATATAATGCACCAGTTATTTTATTTAAAAACTTTTACATTTTTTCAGGTCAGTTAACTTATCTTGAGAATCTGTGTTACGCCTCAAAGATACATGGTTCAAAGTTAACTGATCTGAAAAAATGTAAAAGTTTTTTAAATAAAATAACTGGTGCATTATATCTTTTATTCATTAATATATCAACATTGAAAATTTCATTAAATTCGGTTAATTCCCTGATTTTTTTTTTTTTTTTTTTTTTTTTTTTTTTTTTTTCGGCGAGGTGTCATACGATGGTGGAATTTAGGTCTGTTAAGTTCGATTTAACCATACAACCCATGTCCCCTAATGATTGCTTCATTTGCTTATAAATTTTTACACACTAAATCTAACAATTATTTGGAGACAGAGGTTAGCAAAAGATAAGGCTGATATTTAGGAATGTATTTTTATATAAATCCAATAGAGGCATTTGTGTAACAAAGCACTCCCTTAACTGAAAAATAGCATAAGCAGCAGCAGCAGCAAGAGAAAGCCTTGTATGGATGTACAAGTGAATAAAATAAGTGAATAGTAATACAATGATTATGATAGTAAGTTAAGCAGTAGATGTGCACAGAGAGAGAAAAGTTAAAAAGAAGGGGAAAAAAGGAAGTCTGGCAGAATATGGTTACAGGACCTTCTAAGCAGATAAAATTAGAAATATGATTAGCACTAATAGTACCACCCCCCACCTCACACACACACACACAAAAAAAGGACCGGATCTACTTAACATCTCAACTGCTGGTAATGGTATTCAGTTTTATTAGTCTTTAGCAGATTTTAAAGTCAGCAGAAGCAACTTCTTTATTCCAATTTTGAGATACTTTAATGATTGAAAACTGAAAAGTTACAATAATGGAAAACAATAATAACAAGCAATAAGTTAATTCCCTGGTCAAAAATTGATTATAAAAAAGTTTAACAAATTCATCATAGAATTATTTTGCCATCTATACATATATAAAGGGCAGTTGTGCGTATCTGTATGTCTGGAGGAAACTTCGAAAATAAAACAATTAACGACAAATATATATAGACATTAAATATCACCAGGGCTTGGTTTTTGAGCAAAAATAAAGATTTGATTTATATTTTCGAATACATCTATTTTTTTTACTTTGAAATATTAATTTGAAATTTAGCAAATCGCGTCATTTATATTTTATTTTAAAAAATATAGTTAATCATTGAATTAAAATGTCTTACTATATTATTATGTGATGTCATTTCCTCTACTCTGACGGAAAAAACTCCCTAACTTCCCACCAGGCCGGATTAAAATAAGATCTTTTTTACGTGGTGATTTTTATGGGTCATCCTGCGAGGATCAAACTCGGTATTCAGTAGTAATAGATCTGCAAACGATTATTAAACTATGTTTTTTATCCTCTACCCAGGTTTTGCCGGGTAGCCGCTTCTAGTCCCATTGAAAGCAGTTCTTTTTGTGGTGTGATCATTAGGGAGCTAGAATAGCAGACCATTGCTTGAAGATTTGATTCTTACTGTGCTCCATACTTTTAACCTTGTGCCAAACTAAGCTAAGCTTTTTGGAATAATGGTTTTCTATCTCACTAATGATGGTGAGCTAGACAAGACGCTCACCATCATTAGTGAGATAGAAAACTTATAAAATATAAAAAATAGATAAAAAGGAATTTCACGTGTTTCAGCCAATGGAATTCGTATGTTGAATGCCAAGGGAAGTTTAAAGAAAATTAATTCAGTGTTCATTTCGGTCTTGATATTCTTTAAAGTGCTTCAATATAAGGTAACATCAAAACAAACAAATCATAAACTTCATAATTTCCAATGTAAATGACAGGATTAGGGCCGGTTTAGCTCAGTCAGTAGAGTGTGAGCCTGGGAACCACAAGGTTCCCGGTTCAATACCGGCCTTCGCCAACTCAGCATATGAATAGCACAGGGATCTGTGCGGTAAAGTGAGGAGCTGATGGTAGGTGTGGCGCTTCACCTCAGACGCAAAAACAATCTCCTTGGTCTAGCACTAGTGAAAGGGGGATAGACTCCATCACTGCCTGGCTGATATCGACTTTAGGCCACCTCGATAACTTTTATTGATACCAATTTAAAATGCATAAACAATAATCATTTTTTCATTAATTTGAAAGAAAATAAAGAATTTTAAGATTAATTGATTTTAACAGCATGTCAACCAGTCTAGGGTTATTTTATGCTTAAAAGAAATCATTAATTTCATGTAGTTGATTCTTAAGTCCTGTGAAATACAAATAATTTTTAGGTCTATTCAAACTGTAAATGGGACCCTAACAGGTACTACCACTCTGGATCAGTGGACCTGGGAGTAATGGTAGTGAAGAGGTACTCTACCCCCCTCCCAGAACTAGAGCCTCACCATCAGACGCAGTTAAATTTACCAATAAATAAGAAGGAAATAAATAAAAATGAAGCTTTCAGTCTATAAATAGCATGTTTACAGGTTGAAAGTATGGAAAGATGTAAGAATATCTTGTAAACATAACAATAGTAACATTGCACTTATTACATCTTCCTGCCTTTACTACAACATTTTTCTTTTTCTTTTAAAGAGTGTATGGTGAGGGATAATATTGCACATCCGACAAGAGTGTAACTATGGCAACGGGGCCTCATCACTTTAGTGGGGAGGGCCAACTCATTTGCAATTACTAATTAATTTCAATTTACATTCCTGTTAGAGCCATAAAACTGACAGGAAAGAAACAGGAGGAAAATAAATGGCATATAGTTACATATAGAAACTTTTAGTTCATCAATAGAAAGATGAATCACATAGCTAATATTATTGCTAGAAGAATATAAAGAAAACTAGTTTGTCTATTTGCAAAAGGAACGACAAAAAGAAGATTTTTCAGATTATACAATCAAGCTAAATGACAAGTTTTTACTTTTTTTTCGATTTCACATTAAATTATTCTGCTCTTTTCTACATTTATCTGAAGTTATTAAATTAGATATACCCAACTTTTTGTCTGCTTTTCATTTGAAAAATGAATTAAATTGATTATTTAAGGTCAAATTGTTGTTGAAAACTAGAAACATAAAAATCTTAAAAAAAAAAAAAAAGCAAAATAATATTACACATGTAATTTATGTTTAATACATTTAAAACTATTTTTTCGGTCAATTTTGCTCATATATAACTTAACATAGCTGCCAAAGTTGCCATAAAATCTGTGTTTACAAAATAAATTTAACCCTCCCAAATGAAAAAAAATTTACCAAAAATCAGGGAATTATCTGATTTTAATGAAATTTTCAGTGTTGATTTATTAATGAATGAATTTTATAATGCATCAGTTATTTTTATTTCAAAACTTTCTGATTTAATTAGGTATTAATTAAATTAATATATAAAATTCATTTAAAATATGAATATCATGATGTTAAGTTTAAAATGTTATATTTTTAGATTCTAAAAACATATTTATTTAATAACTACTTTACTTTATAATTGAATTCTAATAATAATTTTTCGAAAACTCTATTGAAAATCTAGTGCGCCCCCTTTTTAATCAGAACAAATATTGATGTATAATTTTTTCTTTTATAAGATAATAGCCAATTAAATAATTATCAAAAAGAGTAAAAAAAATCTCCAAAAATTATTTTTTTAGTTTTTATTTTCATTTTATTTTCTGATTTTCAGTACTTATTTTCTACCAGGATATCACCCTTAAATTTTTTTTTTCTTTCTTCTATTCACACCTTCGATCTTTTGTCTTTTTATTCATACTGTAATTAGTTTTGAAACACCCATCAACATTTTACATCCCCAAAATAAGAGGCGGTCAAAGTTAAGTGACCTGAAAAAAAATCAGAAAGTTTTGAAATAAAATAACTGATGCATTATAAGAAATTCATTCATTGATAAATCAATACTGGAAATTTCATTAAAATCGGATAATTCCCTGACTTTTGGTAAATTTTTTGACAAATTGGGTATACCTATATTAAATATGAATAAGACAAAATAAAATTAACCAGTTTAATCCACCTGTTGGCTGGGGCGTTAGAATGCCCCGACTGCACCTCTGCAGAGGGGTAAGACTCCCCCAATGGGGCCACCTGTTGGCTGTGGGTGGCGACCTATGATGCTTAAGGATAGAACCAAGGTGGTTGAGCAGTCCATGAGAAGCGATCAGAGAGGCCCCCTAGCCTTAGCACCAATATGATTGCCCCAACCCTATTGCCCTTATGGCAAGCCCCAACCCTTTTTATCATATGGGTGCTAGAAGGCATTGGCTGAGAGTCTACATGTCCTGAGAATGATGTTAAACTATCTGATGGTGAGGTTCCAGTTTTAGAGGTTTGGGGAATGTGGAGCATCCCTTCATCACCATTGTTCCCTGGTCCACTCTGATCTGGAGTGGTAATACCTGTTAGGGTCCCATCTATGGGTTAAAAAAAATTGAGTATCCATTAAGAATTACTTTATTTCAAAACTTTGTCAGTATTAAATTACCCACTGAGGTTGATATGCCATAAAACCAAACAAACCAAACCAGTTTAATCATATTCTGACAACGCAAAAAATTATTTCCAATAGACAATTATTTTAACAGTGACTTGAAGAGTAATTAAAAAATATTTCTATAATTAGAGAGATCAATAAATCAATATCAACAGATTGATATAGAGATCAATATCAACAAATCGATTTAAAGTATTTCAAGGATTCAAAGGCAATTTTTTCTAATAATAATTGTTAATATTTAAATAACATATTTTCTTTTTCCCTCCTCCTCTTACTTCTGAAAAACAAAATCTATATTTTCCACTGAATTTTTTAAGAAAAAATTTTTTGTTTGCAATAAAACTTGTCTATTTCAATTTGTTTTGTATAAAATTGTAGAGTTTGATAGCTGAAAAATATTCAAGTTCTGACCAAGAAGAGTGTGACTAGAGCCATGAAACACACAGACTATTTCACATATTTTTTTTACTCAGTTCAAAACTTTTGACACTTGTTTCTCAAGTTTTTTTTTTAACTTGAAAAAAAAAAAAAAACAACAACCTTTTAATTAATTCTTGGATCAGCCAAGAACTTTTTAGCACCTTCACATAAAGCTGTAATATCCAATAAATTCTAATGTACTTATAAAAATAATGTGTCAATTTTAGTCCCCCATAACCTCAACCACATCCAAATTAATCTTTAAGAGCTTTTAAATAACAAGCAATAAGTTTTAACTTACATGTACACAAAATAAGATACTCAATTTGATATGCTCTTTAATACAAATGGTGACCCATAAAAGTGTCACTTTGGCATAAAATATATGAACATATATTTTTTTTTAATAATACCCCTTCCCCTATCTAATGACTAAAGTATGATGCATTAATTTAAGGGGAAAAAAGTTTTAGAACAAATGACTCAGTTATTACTAAATATCATTTTTGAGATCACCATCATGATCAGTAGAACCACTAAGATTTCCCACACCCACAAAAAGAAAGTGGTAGGGGTTTAAAAGGTTTCAGAGAAGAATGACACTCTCTATGCTAAGACTAACAACAACAAAAATCAATATAAACCAAGCCAATAATTTTTTTAAATGATTGTGCCTCATCATTTTAATTTTTTTTATCAAAACAACATGATGCAAATATCTTTAGATATAAAAAAAAATTACAAGGGGAGGGCAATTGAAATATCAACCCTAACTAAAAACATAAGCTCAACACCTTTGAGCCACAGGTGTTTAGATCTTAAAACTCTTATAAACAATAATTCTCTCTCTCTTTTAGCTCATAAATCTGCAGCTCAATTATCTTTTTAATAAAATTTCAAAGTATCTGATGAAGCTGTAAAAGCAAAATATGTCATACAAATAAACGGTTATTTCCTATAACTCCAACATAAACAAAGGGGAACCACACTTGACTGATAAATTATTTATTATTCCCCTTTGTTTATGTTGGAGTTATAGGAAATAACCAAATAAACTATTATTCTCAATACTATGCTTTTCATTTTTTCAGTTATATTTCTTAACCACATTGCTGTATATCATTATCCAAAATATTTATCAAATATATATTTGCATGAGTGTATGAGAATGAGAGAGGTTTATTAAGCTTAAAAGATTGATTGTATTCATCTTCCAAATAACATCTATTTATTCTCATTTTTACACTTCAAATCATTTTTTTTTCAATTTTTTTCTTTAGAGCTTCAGAAATGGGGAGTCCATTTTAAACTTTATATCACACTTTGATTTGTTTAATATCAGCAGAGATACCAAGCATTGCCCAGGATTTAAAAAGTTAAAAATAGATCTTATCTTTTTATATATAGATTTTAAAAAATATTTTTCTATATATTTGTTTTATTACATTTTATTCTTTATATATTCTTTTTTTTAATTTTATTTTCATTACTATCACTGTTTGTATTTTTATTAGGTTTTATCCTTTATCAACGGGTTTTATTTTTTAGTCATTTTTTAATTCATTTTTAATATATTAATTTATAATTTTATATTTATCATTTAGCTTTTCTGATGAAAATGAGGGGTAAAAAGCTTTTTATCCCCCTCTCAGATAAAAATCGGGTGTGGATTTTATTGAACTTTGGACTTTGCTGGTCTCTACCAATTTTCCTTTATAAAAAGGATGTGGACTTGGTCATTCTACAAATAAACATACAGACTCTTTCCTTTATGAATATAGATAGTAATGTACCCTTAGTTTTGGTCAAGTCCTGTTTAAAGAATTGGTTCTAGCTAAAGTTACTCAACAAAGTTAAGTAGTAATGAGCCACTTCAGTACTCAGATTAGAGGATCACTTTGAGACAACAGATACTTGTAAGCAATCTGAGGTTTGTGTTCCAGACTAAGCAGAGTTTAGTAAATTTTATAGAGTAACTAATCTTTCATTGGCCTTCAAATACTTGAACTCAGAAAAAAAAAGCACAAAACACATTCAAACTTCATTCCAAAGTGTGAACATCCTAGTTTAAAGCCAATAGAAAGGCTGTGAATGGTCATTATATTAAGCCTTTCATTATTAGCATCATGAGCCAAAAATAAGGGGCTTACAATATATAGTAAAATGGTGCTGTCTGAAATATCAGATATGATTTGATCAGAGAACATTTTTTTTTAATGCTAAAAACAAGTGGTCTTAAGACAAATGGTAAATGTTTGCAATAATGGTCAAGATTTTGGAAGAACAAGTCTTTTGAGACTTTAATTAAAGTGATCCACAATATGTCAAGTAATAACAACTGACACTAAATATTTTGTAAAAATATAACAGATGGCACAGATGAACTGTAAAAAAAACTCTGAAAAGGAATTTCTTTTTTTAAATCTCAGAATTGGTAACAAAAATATAGAAACAGCTCGCCAGTAAATAAATTAAATATTGGAAATAAAATGGAAAAAAATATAATTTCTACTTGAATTTTATAGAGTTTAGGCTTAGATTGGTTTGGTTTCTTTGTTTAATGGCATATCAACCATTATGGGTTATTTAATGCAAAAACTACCCATATAGAAGAACAGAAGAGGTACTAGTTAACCCATAGCTGGGGGATGAGCGCATTCGTACCTTTCTCAAAGGTATTAGTTTGATAGTGAATGTACTAGCATGGCTAGAGTTTGAACTTGCTTACTATGATGTTGCAATCTAGCACGTTAACCACTACACCACAGGGACTGCTCATTTATAGAGTTTATTGATCCAATAAAGCCAGTATTTAGCAAGAACAAACACACCTGTTAAGAACTGGTAAAGAAATTCATAGTGACTCAAACTCGAGTGTTATGAATAAAGCAATAGTTCAAACATGTCTTTTTACACACACACACACACACACACACATAAAAGAAAATGTCTTCTAAGCAAATCCAACAAAATTTAACATTAGCAAACGACTACTTAACCTAATATTAGTATTGTTTATTTCTCCATAGGGCACACCCACACTTTACCAGGTGACTTACCATCTTGTCACACTGAAAGCATTGATGAGCCTGTTTAGTTCTGACATGGTGGTCACCACTTAGAAACAGCAGGTATTGTAAGCAGCCTGAGAACTGTATGTCATACTAAACTTTGCTTAGTAAATAACAGACTTATGGTCAAGTTACACAGTTCCCATCAGATCATCAAAGTTAAGCAGCAATAAGCTTGTTCAGTACTTAAATGGGTAGCAACTAGGAAAAAGCACTTATTGCAAACAACTTGTTATGCCAGATGAGTAAATAACAATCACTACACTTTGTCTAGTGATGCTTCCATATTCATCTTCCAATTAAAGAGAGTCTGAATTTTGCCCAAGGAGTTGGCAATAGGAAATACTGTTTACAGTTGCACCTTTTTCAAAGAAATCAATAGTGATGGGTCCTTTTCATGTCCCAGAAAACTGACCTTTTTTACCAACTGCTGCACCCTCAACCTTTTCTTTATTGGAGAGTCAGTGTGTTTCCACTCAATGGACTGTCTTTTTGAATGAGGCTTGTAGTAGCAAATATGTTTAGCCCATTTGTAAACATTTGTTGACTAAAATATGCTTCTCCATACACACCACACATTTTTCTGTAAATTTCACATGGTTTGTACTTCTCAGCTACCAAAAACTTGATGACAGACCTCTATTCAAACCTGGAGCACTTTACTTGATTTGGAACCATCTTGAATAGCCTCAAAACAAATTAAAATAATTTTTGCTATAAATCAATTCCAAACAATGCAGAGTTTATATTATGGAAAAAAAATTCTTATTATTTATTGAATGACCCTTGTCATTTTGAGAATGGTAATCAAATATTCAAACAAATTATTCAGATAATAAACTGTTTGTTCTTATTGTTCACATAACACTTTAATGAATACATTTTCCAGCCAATAAAAGAAAAAACAAATACAAACAAGTATAATATGCACACCTGATCTCTCTCTCTTTAGTAGTGTAAAACAAAAGCAGTGTTATCAAGCAGAATGATACCAGAACAATTCTATGCAAAAACAAAATTAAAATTCTATTTGATTCATATTTGTTTTGCATTACCAAAGAGAACAGAACAGAACAACAATCTCTTTTCTTACAGAGGTACATATTACACCTGAAGAAAGCCAGAGAATGTACCAGTCAAAACATGTGAACAACAAAGATAAAAAGAGTCTAATTGTCTACAGGATTGATGATGATATTGTGACAGAGAACACTAGGTGAGTGGCGGGTGTGAAGGCTTGCCGTATTCTCAAAGGAAGCCGGCTAGGCTTTGCCTGGCGTGTAGGACTGACCTAGAATCGAACCCGCATCCTTCAAAAAGTGAAAGGGCGACACATTGGCGCAGGCACCGGAGTCAAGATACCGCAGCCCCATATGTGAGCACCAGATGCCCGGATGATAGCTGCGAGCATTCCGGCGGCTGGGATTGGGTTGACAGTCCCATGTGTGGGGCACAGACGCCCGGATGATAGGGGGAAATAGTGTATAAGTAGAAGACAACACCCAGAGGTTGCATGCAGGCAGAAACGAGTGTTGCTACATTAGCTGCTAAGGATTGTGACAACGACTATGAAGCCTGCGATAAGGCATTGGACTCGCTTCTTTTTGCCCCCATCCTCAACAAAGACCTGTTGAGTTAAATATTTATTTTTCCCCCCCTCTATATTTTCCTACTATAGATATAGAATTATTCAATTCTATATCATCATCATTAATCCTGTAGACTCTTTATGGAGTATAGGATCATAACCTCACCATGCCAATTCTGCAGTTTAAATAACAAATAGGTTTTATTAGGTAGAGTTACAAGCCCAATATTCATCTAATTTTGAGTTGTTCTTCTCCAAAACTGGTTGCCAACTAAACCTATCCTACTTTGCTATTCAACCAACAGAGTGGAACAAAGAAATGGATTTATGCCATTCCCAAAGGTATTAATAGAATTCAAATTTGGCTAAAGATTTCATTTTATGTGCCATTATCTATTAGGCAATACACACCTTCATTATCTTAATAATACTGATTTACAAATGAGGACAAAAATGAAAGCACTCGTAGGTTTTATCATCAAAGGAAATGGAGATGGTGAAACAAGTTCAAATCCTGGATGAGGCTGCTTGCATTGCACAGTGCTAATACCCTTGGGAAAGATATACATCCAACTATTCTCCGTCCAACTATGGGTAAATAATGGTGCAGACTGGGCTCTAACCTTGGTATGGGAACCAGTCTAGCAAGAAAAATTTGAATTCAAACCTGTTAAACTCTGCTTAAAAATTGACCATGTGTCACATCCTACTCTTGTGGAGGTGTTGGGTAAATACATAAGGACAAAAATGGAGCAAGCACACTTATTTAAAAACATTTTTTGATAATGAAAAAATTCATTAAGAGCATAGTAAGGAGTTTTGTCCTTTGACACCTGTTTAAGAAAAGAAGTCCAAAGTTGTACTTTACACACAATGAAACTAAAATCTATTCTGTACAAATTCAATAAGATTCAACATTTATTTGATGTAAGCATCTAAATATTCTATTTTAAAGAAATAGTAGAACAAATATAGACATCATCTAGACACAAAATAGTATTATTCTCACTAGAGATCAAAGGTTAAGATTAAAATAGAAGTATAAACTATTGTAGACAAAAAGGTAAATATGACTGATGTAAGGAAAGATAAACTCCATAACAATGTTAGTCATTAAGAAACTAAGTTATTCAGCCATAAACAAATTAAATGAAGGTCACTATAAAAACAGATGGAACCAAAATGGAGCTTATAGATTTATATATATTATATCCTCTACAAATGATGATAAGGGCTCTGTTGGTAGCTCAACTGGTGTGTGTGTGTGTGTGTGTATAGTACACAGCTATATTAATCAATATACTTACCATACCATAATATAATATATATATTGGTTTGGAGGTTGATTTTGAAGGCTATCACAATGCAGGTGTAAAGAAAAAATAATAAGATAACAATGGTGTTGTTTGTTATAGTTTGTTAACCTGTAATTTAAATTACAGGTTAACAAACTATAACAAACAACACCATTGTTACCTTATTATTTTTTCTTTACACCTGCATTGTGATAGCCTTCAAAATCAACCTCCAAACCAATATATACACAATGCTTCAAGCAAATTATAAAACTCTTATATATATATTAGTTTTAAGAAGGAACTCAACAGAACAAAAAAAAAGAAATAAATGATTGAGACATAATTTTAACTGCTGGAAAAAGAAAAAAAATGATTTGAAATAATAAATATTGCAAAGTGCTCAATATGTACTTGTAGAACTGGTTAAGGGAACCGAATCCGGGACAAATTAACTACCCAAGTTTCACCAAATGGAGATTCAGGATATACATATATAAAGACACTACTAATAAGTGGCACATGATATAAAGTAATTTACACAAACTGGTTGGCATAGATACTATAAGATTGACAGAGTTCAGTAAGTAAATATTTACTGAGGTAAATTATTATGAAGTGTGCACAGTTGAGCAATTTATATATAACTCAGAGCAACATGGGATTTAAAAAGTTAAAAATAAATCTCTTATCTATATTTATATATAGATTAATAAACATTCTTTTTCTACATATTTGTTTTATTACCTTACTTATTCTTTAAATATTTTTGTTTTTAAGTTGTTTATTTTATTATTATTCTTTTATTTGCTTTTTAATTTGTTTTATTTTTGATAATTCTTAAATTGTTTTTTTAATATATCACTGATTTATACCCTTATCATATTTTTATTTAGCTTTTCTTATGAAAAATGAGTGATAAAATGTTTTAATCACCTTAGACAAAAATAGGGCTTGGATTTTATTGAACTTTGGGTTTTTTCTGGTCTCTACCAAATGTTATTTTATAAAAAGGCATGCGCTTGGTTGTTGTACAAATAGATAGACAGACATACAAAATCTTTCTTTTTTTTTTCTTTCTTTATATAGATAAACTGATGATGTCTAGACTTCATTTTTGAGTCACTGCCAATTCTAAATACCTTCTTTTTTTTTTTATCAGCACTCTCCATACTTACCAGACCTAATTCCATGTGATTTTTTTCTTGTTTCCTAAATTGACAATTCATCTCAATGGTAAGAGATTGGAGACAGAGGACATTAAAAGAAAATACAACTGTGCAGCTGCACACCATATCAAAAGCAGAGTTACTGAGGTGCTTTCAACCAATGAAAAATTGTGTTGAAGGCCAAGGAGACAATTTTGAGGAAAATTAATGTTTCATTCAATTGTACATTTCTTTCTTGATAAATACAGCTTCAGTCTTGATAATTCTGAGATGGTTCATTATCTTTAATCCAGTATTATAATTAAAGAACAAACCATTGCAGAAACAAAAACAAGTCTAATTTTGAAGAAAGGCAAATTCCATAAGAAATAAAGTTATTCAGTCATAAACAAAATGAACACAGATTGATCTGAGAATAGAAAAGAACCAAGAATATTCCAAAATACAACAAACACCAGAAGGAATTAACAAATATATAAGTAACATTTTAATTTGATAAGATATGAATAACAGTAGAAGAGGAGAGAGCTCAAAAGACCAAAAATATAAATATACTCGCATAGACTTCATTATAAATTACAGTGTACATATATATAATGATTATAGGAATTATAACCCACTAGATGAGCTCCCTGGTGTTGCTCAGGATTTTTTTAAAGTTAAAAATAAATCTTATCTATATTTATAGATTAATAAAAATTATTTTCATATATACTTTTTATTATCTGTTATTGTCACAGCCAACTACTATATATTCTTCTTTTTATGTTATCTATTTTTATTATTCATATTTGTATTGTTTCTTTTATTGGCTTTTTATTATGTTTTATTCTTTCTTATATTGTTTTGTTTTTGAATCATTTTTTAATTTATCATTGATTTATACCTTTATTATGTTTTCATTTAGCTTTTCTTATATCAAATGTGGGGTAAAATATTTTAATCCCCTCTCGGACAAAATTAGGTTGTGGATTATATTGAACTTTTGTCTTTGCTGGTCACCACCAATTTTCCTTTATAAAAGGACGTGCACTCTGTTTTTGCACAGACAGACAGACAAAATCTTTCTTTTATGTATATTAATGATACTTCTCTAATTCATAGAATATTAAGTTCATGAAGAAATCCAACAAACAATTCTTATAACAACTTTATTGTTACAAATCACCATCATCAGGTTGTGCAGATCTCCATGACTCTTCCTCATCATCCGTCCTTATTGGTCATTGCTTCTGATAGGTCCTCTCTGGACAACAGCATTCAGTGTCTGGGCAGGGTAGATTGATGTAGAGTTTTGCTGGCCAATCCATATTGCTGTGCCCATAGGATAACATCACTTATGAGTTCATCCTCGCTTGTTCAGCATGTTTAATAGGAGGTAAGTGGCCATACAGTTGCTCTTTTGTGGAATGCTGCTCCCAGGATTCATTCAAGACAGTATGTAGCATCTTTGTACAGTATCCATCTAGCTTTTTCTAAATTAAGTGTACGTGTTTGTGTGTGTTTCATAGAAATTTAAATATGAAACATTTTATTTATTTAACAATGATGTTCCTTTATCTAAGTTAGCATTTTCCTATGTGCTATGTCCAGATTATGAAATGTGCTGATGGAGCAAAGCAGTACTCTATGTGTCAATGACACAATGGTTCCCTAAAAAGAGAGGAGACATCTAGAGATGGATAAAACTCATATTGTAATAGTGGCCTATAATAATATTGACGTTTGTATTTCAAAAGGAGTGATGGGTTCTAATTACCATTTCATAATTATATCCATTATATAAAAGAATTTGGATGATTAGATAATGTCATTCAGCACAACACACAAACACTATTAACTTAATTCTGTTGTAAATTGGACTGAAAAGGATCTGTATTTTGTCAAGTTATAGTTATATCATATATACACAAACAATAAGAATTTTAGGAATATATGTCTTAGTTCTTATTATATTGTTACTGACTACCCTATTCTGTTTCACTATATATATGTTTAGGTTTAATCCTGCTCTACTGGATGGTATTGAGCCCTTTTTATTTTTGAAAAATGAAGTTAGGATAGTGTAGATAGAGTTAATATCACTTGCTGTCAGTTACTCACCTATGCTATCCTCAGATCAAGCAATTGGTCTGAGGATCACATAGGAGAGCCACCGTCGGCTGGGGCGTTAAAATGCACCGGCTGGGGCGTTAAAATGCACCGACTGCACCTCTCCAGAGGGTTAAGACTCCACCAATGGGGCCACTTGTTGGCTGTGAGTGGCAACACATGATGCTTAAAAATAGAACCCAGGTACATGAGCAGGTCTATGATTTGCAAAACTCCACTTTGGCCCTTTCTTGAGCTAGACGGGCAGTCCGAGAGGCCCCCTCCAATCAATCAGCTGATTACGCCAAGCCCTAGTACCTATATGATTGCCCCAACCCTATTGCCCTTATGGCAAGCCTCGACCCCTTTTTATCATATGGGTGCTAGAAGGCAGTGGCTGAGAGTCTACATGTTCTGGGAATGACGTTAAACTCTATCTGATGATGAGGTTCCAGTTTTGGAATGTGGAGCATCCCTTCATTACCATTGCTCCCTGGTCCACTCTGACCCGGAGTGGTAGTACCTGTTAGAGTCCCATCTATGGGTTAAATAGAAAAACATGAGTTTATAAACAAAATTGTATTATGCATTAAGAATGAATTTATTTCAAAACTTTGTCGGCATTAAATGACCCACTGAGGTTGATATGCCATAAAACAAACCATAGGAGAGAAATTGACAATTACCAAGCACCATTGATTTATGTTAGATATATATCCTCTATCACTGATATTGAGAACACTTTATAAATATAGTAAACCATATATATATATATATATATATATATATATATATATATATATATATATATATATATTAGAGAGAGAGAAATGAAAGTAAGAACAATGAAAGATAGATAGAGAGGGGGGTGAAACTCCATATTTAATGGCATCTAAGCTACTCTCTCATTTCAACAGGAAATATTCAGGAAATACTGTTATTTTATGTTAGTAAAGGCTAAAAATGAAAAGCCTCATATTCATAATAATAGGCAAAGTGTGTTTTTGGTTATTTTATCAGAAAAAAAAATTCTGTCCTATATGCTAACTAGATAATTTATTTATAAGTATGTATATATATGTGTATATTCTTACAAGTGCAAAAACAAAGCTTATGAAAAGTTAAGCATTTAAGTCTGTGTAAATTTGTGCATGACTGCACATGTACATATATATTTATACATGCATCCACATTTAGATCCATTACTGCTTAATAGCAAGTTTGATCCTCGTTGGAGGCCCCATACTTGGGACCTTGTGTCACATCATACCTGTAGCAAATGGATTGGGTAAATACCTACATGCATCCACAATTTATAGGTGCTATGAAAAGTTGAAAGAATCTTAACAAAAAGACAAATCATATGTTATAAACCTTTGCTACTATTCTTTGAGTTAGTAGATATTTATTCAATCAGTTCCCCATGGGTAGGATATGTCATAAGTATGGGGCATCCAGTGAAGATCAAACTCGATATTCAGTAGTAATGGATCAGTGAGACTAGTTTGCTAATCATTACAGCATGATAGAACACCCTTTCTTTATGAGTTAGTGTGTATGTATGTATATATATATATATCCAAGATAGTAGATAATAGATGTTAAAATGAGTAAATCATTTTGCACTTAAAATATGCACAACTTAATATGGATATAGACATGTCTCAAGACCTATTAGACCAATGAGGTGCCATGCTAATTCCTTCATTTGATCTCTTAGAGCAGGGGGCACCAAACTACGGCCCACTAAGACATTTTATCAGGCCCGCCAATGGTACTTGAATTTGTTTGTTAAAACGTACGGAACGCAAGATGTTCTGATACCATTTAAATATCATGTTAGGCTTACTAAATCTTCATGGACTTGACTACTGTAGGTAGGTTACAAAATTTCCTGTGTGTTAGCATTTTACTTGTTACTTACGTGATCCTGAATTTTCAATAGTTACGACTGCTTGAAAAACACAGGTAATTTTCAAAGAGCTACTGTGAAGCAACGAATTGGTCAAAAGTTATGAAACAAACATTTTTGGAAAGGGCAAACCCTATATTTTCAATACATAAATAGGATTTTAATAAAATTACAATTGATCAGAATGTTTAATTTGAAGTGGTCAAAATAATAATGTATTATCACTCGTTATTTTTTCAATTATCCAGCCCACTGTGAAAAAAGTTTGGTGATTCCTGTCAATAGAACAATAGAAGTTATCTGGTAATGCCCATCTCCTCTCCAAATTATATGCAACAGGTTGTATTGAGGTACATTATACAAGCAGCAAGAGACGATCCCTACTTAACTTATTATTTAATACTCAAGAAGGATTGCATTTACTCTTTACAAGTGATCCATTTTTACAGCTATTTTACATATAGCTGGGAAGGGAGAAGTGGACTCATGCCTTTACCAAGGACGGGAGTTTGAAGTGAATACAAACTGTCCCAAATGAAGTTTGAACTTAATTTGCCATTTTCATTCTTTCTTCTGTTACCATTTAGGCCACCCACACCTCCACAACTGTGTGTGCACACATACAACCTCCCTCATACACATTCCCACACAACTTGGCAAAGAAATATATGAATAGAAAAAGAAAGAAAAAAGCAATCCAAGATATGGCATTCCTATCAAAGTGTAAAAGCAAAGAATAACTCCTTGAGGAGATTGGGGGAGAGGGGTTTATGGTGTTAATTATGGTGGTGGAATAATGGATGGAGACAGAGGAGGAGGATACAGTTTCTGACTGTACAGCTGAAGCCAGACCTTGCACTCAGCAGGTCATCCAGCATTTTAGATAATGCCAAGATCTAACAAGTGATGAAGAGTGAAAAATAGGATGTGTATGGGCTACATAGGATGTCAGGAAAAGCCTGTAATGGTGAGATAGGCTTGTGGGTCGAGAAAGTGTAAGCCCCCAGAGAGGCAGAAAGAGAGAATCTCCTTGTTCATACAGTAGATATTAATCTGTATCAAGTAGTGATTTCTATGTATACTACTCAGTCTGTATGCATATTTTATACTCATAAAGAGTTTGGGGGTCTCTACATAATGTTTTTGATTATATTGAGATATTGTAGTTTATTTAAATAAGAATAAGCAATTTTTAATATATTCAATTTTTTAGTATACAAGAATAGGGAGAGTAGTCATATACTAAGCTTAATTTAGTTTGGCACAAGGCCAGAAGTATGAGATTTAAACTCACTAACAATGGTCTGCTAGAATAGGTCACTAATCATTATACCAGGCAAAGCACTCAAAGAATAGGCAGAGCAGATATATTCAAAAATATCATCATTTATCTGACTTTTTGGGGCAATACAAGTACATGTTACCTGTGTGTGTGTGTGTGTGTGTTTGAGAAATCAAAAAGAAGTGAGACCAAATCTTTAAGTTTTTGCATACTTACATCATAATGATGTTTAAATGTCTAGACAAGTCAGGTGCCATTTTGAAAATAAATTATGAAGCTACTTCATATATTTCTGTCCTATATGCTAACTAGATTATTTATTTATAAGTACTAGCAAATATATGCATCCTCCGGGTGCAAGTATTTAAGTTTTAATGTAATAAAATATTATATTAAATTAGAAAGGCTAATGAAACTAAATAAGAATGCAGATAAAAAGATTTGAAACATAGAACAACTGAAACTTACTCATCCTTCACTTCAGTCTTTCATTGCTAATTTTTTCTAATTTAACTATTTAGTTAAAATAGAAAGTAAAGAATAAAATTACAGTTATTTCTTCTTGTTAATGGATTTCTTTTAAGATTTATTGAAGAGATTTTTGCTCATATTCATTAAGATAAAACCAAACAATTAGAAATCAATAATACTAAACACATATTTATTAAAATCAAATTTTAATATCAATATGCAAATTAGCCTTCCCGTTCACATTGTAAACCGCTTTTTTGTTGTATATAAATACAATTGAATGTTATCAGTATGTAGATATGGTCAACCGTATTAATTATGTAAAACAATTTTTTAATAATTCAGGTTTAAGATAAAATAATAATCATGGAGAATGTAATGTAAATAACTAAGGGAATTGTCACTTGAATAGTAATATAGTTTCGGTTACAGACAGAAAAACTCACAATCTCCATTATAATAAGAGATGTATATATGTGTATATTCTTACAACTGCAAAAGCAAAGATTATGAGAAAGGTGAAGCATTTAAACCTAATAAATCTTTGGTAAGCTAGCAACTGTGTAGATTTGTGTATGAATGTGCATTTATACATGCAGTTACACTTAGAACTATTACTACTTAATAGCAAGTTCAATCCTTGCAGGATGCCCCATATTTGCAACTTTGTGTCACATCCTACCCATGGTGAATATGCAGCCACATTCTATATGCAAATAAAGACAGAGACACAAGGTGTTATGAAAAGTTGGAAGAATCTGAACAAGACAGACAAATCAAATTCTAAAGACCTTTGCTGCTACTCTTTGTGAGTTTGTGTGTATTTACCCAACCTCTTCGCCACGGATGTGACACAAGGTCACAAGTATAATGCATCCAGTGAGGATCAAACTCACCATTTATTAGTAATGGATCTGAGAAACTAGCTTTCTAGCCATTACACCAGAATGGGACGCCATTTTTTATGATCTTCATAAAAAAAGATTGAGACTAAATCTTTAATATTTTGCACACTTATACCAAAGTAATAATGCTTAGATGCCTACACCACTATCTAGTCCAGTCAGTGCTAATTTAAGAATAAATTATGAAGCCACTTTATAGTTTTTGAATAGCAGTTTTTGGTGGAACACAGGAATGAGCAAGTGCAGCACCCTACACACTGACCAGACCTAGCTCCAGGAGATTTTTTCTTGTTTCCTTAACTAAAAACGAATCTTGAAGGCATGGAATATATTAAAACTTCACACCATATCAAAAGAAGAGTTTCAGAGGTATTTTCACCAATATGCATAACTTGTCGCGTTGAATACCAAAGTGACTATTTTGCAGAAAATTAATGTTTCATTCATTGTTAATTTCTGTCTTGGTAAATACAACTTTTCTAAAACACTTCTCAAAAAATAATACTAAAATGCAAACCATTATTATTGTTTTTACTAATATTTCTTTCGTCTTAATTTTAGTTACCTCATTGTAACTCTCAGACTGTCATTCTGTGTGTAAATGGAATGGATTACAAAGAACTTATTCTTTATTTTCAATAAGAAATAAATTCATATTACATTTGATCTTCTGTCAACCATAAAATATAGAACAGCTATCACAATAGGATTTCTGAGATAAAAATGGATGCAAGTTTTGCTGATAGCTTTTTCTTTTCAATTCACATGTTTAAGCATGGTTATAATGGAAACAACACTCCACGAGAAAACAGTTGTATGGTCACCTGCCCCATATCACACAAACCATCCATGTGAGGTGAACGCTGGGCACTGCTGGAGAAGCAAGGATGAACTCATTAGTGACGTTCTTCTGTGGAAGCCATCACATGAGCATGCCAGAGTAGGCCGATCAGCAAAGGCATACATAGACCAACTCTGCATGGAGGCTGTGCAGAGGACCTCCCAGGGCCAATGAATGATAGGGACGGCTGGCAAGAGATTGTCATGGATATCCGTGCTGCTAGCACAATGTAATGATGATAGAATGACAGAGGAGAAGTGATAAAAAGCAACTAAATTAAAGATGAAAGAAATTAAAGTCAAAAATTAATAATGATGTTTCATCTAATAAAAAAAACACTTGATAATTTCTAATAAATGTGAATGTTAGTGTGACTCATTTTTCAACTTTACTCCTAGAGGCCGTAGCCCAACATATACTTTTTTGGAATCAGGCCAGCTGTGAGCAAATTAAAAGCATTCCAGACCGCAATCCTGAAATTTTGGATTCCCAAGTTTTAAATACTGTGATTGTTTTTGGCAATTTTTTTACATGATTTTATTTAAACAAATTTTTTTTGTATAATAATTTTTATAATTTAGGAATAAATTTGGGAAAAAAAATCAAAATTAATTGCAAAATCTCACAAAAGTCACCCATTAAATAAAAATAATTATTTGTAAGGATCTACATACAACAAATTGTCTTTAAATTAAGTGGCAGCAAAAAAATGATATCATTGGATTAATGAAAACTGTTGTTTGAAAAATATTGTTAAAGTTTAATATGTACACAATACATTAAATGTCATTGATGGTCCAAAGGCCTAATCAAGAGCCCTCCACAGAAGCTAGCTCACCATAGGGCAGCTTTTAAGCTAGTCTATAATGTTTCCATATTGTCTAAAACACTGTGAATGTAATACTTTGGTTGTTGTTGAAGTGAGTTAGTGTACTGTTGGTTTGAGCAACCAGCTAAGCACAACTGAACCAGTGTAAAGACAACTGGTACTTATGGGAATCCAGAATAGTCCACTCATACATTTGGGTGATTCCATTCCTTGAGTCCTGATTGGCTGCTTGGTTTCTATGATGTTCTGAGGCTTCATAAATAACCTGCCATTTTGCAGTAGTCTTTGCAGCAAAACAGGTTTGTATTAAGTTATGACTGCTTGCTGCCTTGTCTATTCGACGGTAATTGGAACTAGTATGATTATTCTATAGTTGTGTATATTTCTTTACATTCCTAAAGCAACACTAATTCTAAACAAGTACCCAGATTTCTCTTGCATTTTATCCAAACTTTCAAGTTCTTACATGATGACCATTAAATAAGCAACATGCCTAATATTCATGACAGAATTAAGATGAAAGAAATATAAGTCAAAAAATAAATAATAATGACAATGATTTATCTCAACACAATTTAATGACCATTACATCTTTAAGATGTGTTTTGTGCAATATTAGCAACAATTATAGCAATTTTCATTCCATCATACTTATGGGTGGTTTTTTGTTCAGCCATAATTAACCACTAAAATATTTGTCCAGCATTCTAAAAGCTCTCAGAATTTTGCAGAAATATCATCAGGAAAAACATTCATAAAAATATATTTACTAACCCTTTCACACAAGCAGGATGTGACACAAGGTCTAATTTTAAGCAGAGTTTCACAGGTTTTGAATTCAGAGTTTTCCTTCTCATACACTGGTTGCCAAGATTAAAAGAGCCCAGTCTGACCTATTTACACATAGCTGTGGGATGATAGTTGGATGCATACCTTTCCCAAGGGTATTAGTACCACAAGGTTCTGGGTTTGATTTCAGCCAACTCAACACATGAGCAGCACGGGGTAAAGTAGGGAGCCGATGGTAGGTGTAGCACTTCACCTCAGATTAAAAAACAAATCTCCCTGGTCTAGCATAAGTGAAAAGGTGACAGACTTCCTTGCTGTCTGGCTGATACCAACAATAGGCCACCCCGCCTACTTTACATATTTTATTAGTGCCATGTGAAATGCTACCAGCCTTGTCCAGGATTTGAACTTGTTTTGTCGTATCCATTTCCTACGATGATAACCATTAAACCACAGGCGCTTTTATAAATATGAACAAATGAAACATGCTTTTGAAAAAATGAAGTTATTATCATTGAAAAGAAAAAGTACTATATACAATGAGAAAGATAAATATATCAAGAAGAAAAAATAAGATGAGTATTTATTTCAAACTTTATGTCAATTCTTAGAGAAATGCAAAAATCTCACAAAATTTCTTTTATTCACAACATATCTATCCAAATAAAAATAGACATGCATGCATACACAAGCAGAAAATCTGCTTTTTGAGTTAATAAATTTTCAGGAAATTAACTCTTTACAGACTGAATTCATTTTTAGATTTTATCAATTTTAAAATTGATACAGCAAAACAAGTTCAAATCCTGGATGAGGCTGGTAGCATTTCACATGGCACTAATAAAGTATATAAAGTAGGGTGGGTGGTCTATTGCTGGTATCAGCCAGACAACAAGGGAGTCTATTACCTTTTCATTTATGCTAGACTAGGGAGATTATTTTGAGGTGGAGGGCCACTCAAATTTAAATAAGGTATACTCATCTACAGCCAATTAGTATTGTTAGACTAGCTGGTAAACAATGTAAAAAAACACAGCAGGAAAAGGAACATATATTATCTTATTTTTCATCATCTTGAAAAGGTAACCATTACTTAGTTTAAAATTACAAACAGCATAAAACAGAGAGTATCAAAATGGATACTAGTGAACATATTATACAAAAGAATTTAGCTTAAAATTGATCAGGAATGTTTAATTTGTCCAGAAAGTAAATAAAATTGCCATCTACAGGAAACCCACCTCCTCCACTTGTGAAGGGAGTGGGACTTTTTGGAAAGAAAACTAAGGCAGGACTTATATTTTTATCCCGGGCAATGCTTTTGCTAATTATATACCTCACATACACACACAAAAAAATAATGTCACAGGACCACTTAGTACCTGGATCAAACACTACTCAGCCATAACAATGCTGCCACTTGATTACAGGTCAGCACCCACAGCCCACAGGTGATCCCATTACCTCTCTTCAGGGCGTAATTCTGTTCTTAGATGAATTGAGACCTTTTAGATGTGATGATAATATATATAAGTATATCAATAACTGTGCAACACAATTGTATATTGATATCCAATGAGTGAAGTTTGAAAGCCCAGTGTCATTATATTTTGGTATTTTCAACATTTTAAGTTACTTTTAAAATAAGCTGGTTTAACTTGAACTAATAATAAGAAAGTCAATGAGTGATTATGTGTTTATAATATAATTATACCACAATTTTTATCAAATATATACCTACACATACATTCCATGGAACTTCCCATGGAACATTGAACAATGTTTTGTGTCTATTTTGAATGATACGAGATGAGCTGAGAATTATTTTGGGTTTTTAAACCCAACTCTCCCTATTTTTCAATCAGGCTTAGGGATAAAAATTTTTGACAGAGTAATTTACTACTTAGACTGCCTTACAGGGCTTAAAGGACTCCAACTGCCTTGCTATTTAAAGTGGATATATGCTTTTGAATGTTTTGGCAATAAATTGAACTCAATTTATGCTGCTACTCAACTCATTACTTACACATAGGTATGGCCAAAATTTCACATCTTTTCTAATCTACCATAAATAAAAATTCAACAAAACTCAGAAAAAATGAATGAAACTTAACATAATTTTTGCTGTATTACTATTATTAAGAGAAAGAGATAAAAAAAACTTATATATAAAAATTGTTTTACAGTCTTTAAAATGAGAGAATTCTATAAATCAAAATATTTATCTGTTAAAACGGCACATTTTTGACATTTTTTTCTCTTGAAAATGTGCACTTTTTAATGTGATTTGTTTTATTTTTATAATCATGAAGTTAATAGATTTTTTCATATGAAAGTTTAGGCTCTGTTCTTGAGGAAAAAATTAAATAAGTGACAATTTGCAATTTTATTCTTTTATAAAAGTTTTAAAAAAGGGCAAGGTATTGTTGTATTGAAATTTGGCCATACCTACATATACAGATAAGATCTATAAAACCATTAAAATCCTGTTCTGTACTACATTGAAAAGTATATGAATCAGTAATGAAAAATATATATATATATATATATATATATATATATATATAGGTCTAGTTTCATTACAAATTCATTACTTTTAGTCCTTCTGTTTGCGAGTTTTAACAATTCAGATCTGGCTACTAGCTCCTCTTTCCCCTTGGGACCAATTATGTCTCTAAGTGGTGGATTTAATGTACATAGTCATATATGATATCTGATAATATAGAATGAGATTCTATATGTACATAAGTACATCAATAACTCTGCGGCTTAATAAAGAAAAATGCTTCTATTCTACACAAATATTTTTTTCAAATCTTCTTTGTAATGAAACAATAAGTAATTTGACAATAGAATAGATTGGTCAATCTATTCAAATTCTACAAACTTTTCAGTAGCACTAGCATGTGTACAAATAGTGGATATATATATATATATATATATATATATATATATATATATATGGTTGTGCATGATGCCAAGGAGTGAATAAGTGTATGTATATTTATGTATTGATGAAAGTGTGCATATGCGAAGCAATAATAAGAAAAACAAGAATATTTTTACATAGATCCCATATGTAAGCAAGTGTCTGTGCATGGCTGGAGATAAGTATACATATGTATGAATGGCATTTAAACTAAATCCCAAGTCTGGTATGTGAACAGATGAAGGAGTGTGCCCAAGTGCACAGAACATGAATAGCTGTTTATCAAGAGGTGTTTACACATTGTTGTGATACACACACAGAACAAAACTACCACTCCAACTACCTTATTTATGAATCTACATGTATAATATGATCCCCAATTTAGACGCTGGAAAAGAGGGTAAAAACTTGTATTTATAATATGACCCCAACAGTTTTCAAGAACTTGATAGGTTTATGTCAAACCTCAAAGTGGTTTATTTTAAGTTTGTAGGCAACTTCATATTGAGTTTACTGTAATGAATAATATAATATTATACATAAATATACAAAAAACAAACAAAAAGCATGACCAATGACTGTATTTTTTAAAAACCTATTGGGTTGACTAAAATGTTTGTTTTGTGTTTATTATTGAATGGCATTAGAGGCATCTAATTTTAGCTACTTTAATTCAAAAAGGTTGATTTTGATCCTATTGTGACAGTTGTCATATTAAAATGCAGTTTTTTTTTTCAAATTGTGAAAATTGTCATTTTTTATTACTTATTCCAACATTCAAGATAAAAGAAAATTAGGACCATATAACCTTTAAGCACCCCATCTGCAGTCTCAATTCATAAGGACACTTTTCTCATTTACAGCGTCAAAATCCAGTTGTTGGTTAGGGGTTAGGGTTTAGTTTTATAATTAAAAAAAAAAAAAAACTATAAAAATCGTCTGTTAACATAAAAAATGTCCCCAAGAATTGAGATTGCAAAAGGGTGCCTAAAGGTCATATGGTCCGAAAATTAAACAACATGTTTGGTATTTAATGCTTTTCGTTTTAAGAAAGATAAAAATGTAAAACTCAAATGCAAAAAAATAAGAAAAAAAAAATTATTTGTACAATTTATAGAGAAGATATTGTTAATGATTGCAAATTGCTACCAAATCAGGATTAATAAAATAGTAATGCTGATAGCTTTTTGATTTAGTGCTTCCTGGGATGCACATATTTGCCTTGAATGAGTCCCTGGGAAACTTTATGGGTCCCAACTAAAGCCATATAACTCCTACCTTGTAACCTATCCTGTGTAATTCATTTCTAAGGAACTATTGAAATGTATTTACAGTTAGTTTGAAATGGTAAGGGAAGAAAAAAGAAAAACACTGGGATGCATGCATATGATTTTACTGCGTCAGGGACGCAGGACACATACCTATCAGCATCTCTGATAAAGGTTGATAGCAATCAAATAAAAACATGCATTATTTGAGAGTCATCACTGTGGGGCTTCCACAAAAAAAAAAAAAACATCTATTAGACTTTTTCTATATACTATTCACTGCTAAAATATAACAAAAAGATTGCAGGGCAGAATGATCACTACTAATCACATACCAAAGACCAATTTTCATGCCAGCAAAATGAAACGATGTGTATGGTAGGATCGAAAAGGGGTCCATTTTTACACGCTCCTTCCAGAAAACCAAATGATCTATTCAAATAATATGCACCAAGTATGATAAAAAAAAATATAGACTGAATCTTTAAATCTTTTTAATTTAAAAAATTTAAATGATGACAAATAAACAGCTGAACAATTTGTATAATAAAATGATGACATCTAAAGTCAACAGTGATGCTGATAGCTTTTTGATTTAGTGCTTCCTGGGACACACATATTTGCTTTGAACGTTTCTTAATAAATTGTAGGGTTTTTATTTATGATCTGGAGAAACAACTAAAGCTGGATATGATTTTACTGCATCCTTTTAGATTTTTATGTGTCAGGGATGCAGGATGCGTACCTATCAGCATCTCTGAGTCAATACCAATTCTTAATAGATTTGATCATCAATTTTTTGAAAAACACAGGATTGTGCTGCAAACACAGCAATCTCTAGATTTACTTAACATAGCTCCTGCGACTTTTTCAAAAATGAAAATTCATCTCAAGAATAAGATTTGAAGATATGGAAGACATTAAATAGAAATACAAAAGGTGCACCATATCAAAAGTGGACTTTCAGAGATACTTTGATCAACGGAAACCTTGCTGCATTTCTGTCTCTATACATTTTGCTCCCAAGCATCCCAAATTAGCTAAGAAAAAGGACATGATATTCCATCATGATAATGCTAAACCACACGCTTCTTTGATGACCAGGCAAGAAATTCTTACAATTGGTAAGTTTTAACTCGGTCAACAGACATTGCACTTTTGGATTAACATTTATTTTAGTCTTAATGAAAAAAAAAAAATTAATTCTTTAGAAAACTGCACTTGAAGCAGTTCTTTGTTAGAAAGAAAATCTATAAGATGGAATTATGAAGTTGCTGGAAAGATGGCAGTTCAATAAAGTTAATCTCAGTAGAGCATCCACCTAGGAACCACAAGCTGCTGGGTTTGATACCAGCCCTCGTCAACTCAGTGCATGAGTAGCACAGCTTGAATCTGTGTGGTAAAGTGGAGGAACTGGTGGTAAGTATGGTGCTCCACCTCAGACACAAAACCAATCTCCTTGGCCTAGTGCTAGTGAAAAGGGGATAGACTCCTTCACTGTCCTACTGATACAGACTATAGGTCACTCTGCCTACTTTAATTTTTTTTTTTTTAAACAAGGTATAAAATCTCCATTATATTGAGATACTATCTCCAGTTGAATAGCCATTGACTCTTGAAGTTTATCCAGTTTGATAGGACAGGTAAATGCACCTCATAAAATTTTACAAATAAAAGTAGGTAGAGTGGCCTATTGTCCATATCAGCCAAACAATGAGGGAGTCTATCCCCTTTTCACTAGAGCTAGACCAGGAAGATTGTTTGTTGCTGAGGTGGCAGCTCCTAGATGCTTTAGATTATCCAAGCTGTGCTACTCATGCGCTGAGTTGGTTGGGACTGGTATTGAACCCAGAACCTGTGATTCCTAGGCAGATGCTCTACTAATTGAACTAAACCAGCACTATAAAATTTTATGATATATTAATTTTTTTTTTTTTTAAATTATGGGTGTGTGCTCACAATGTCATACATATATTAAACTGATATGAGACAGAGCAAATACTACACTGAACCCAGATGCCTTAGATGGTGTAAATAGAACAAAAGATCAAAGATGAAAGAGAGAGAATACAATAGGAAATATCTGTGTCTTTCTTATTACTTTTTCACATACAAAACTCATCCTTATTTGTAGAACATTTCGATAGAAAAAAAAAGATTGGAAGGAATAAGGAAGAGAATGAGAAGATACAAACAAAAAGGTGAGAGAAGAGCATAATTATGAGATAATAGAAAATCTTAGTCATTAACACCTGTGGAATTTACACAGATCTTGATAGATGTAATAAATATCTATATTATAATGACTAGCAAAAAAATGCCCCCTCTGAGCACAAGTATTTAAGTTAATATAATTAAATATTATATTGAATTAAAAAGACTAATGAAATTAAATACAAACACAAAAAAGATTACTTATTTTTACTTTATTCTAATTGATTTCAATATAAAATTATACAAAGGATTGCTTTTAATACATTTGAGAATAAAATAAGATTAGAAATCAATCACACCAAGTAATTATCTATTAAACACAGTTTTGTTAAAACCAGTATGCAAATTATTCACACCTTTATACTATTTAAACATTTATTTCTAAATGATATATAATACATATTGCAGGATATTAAACATTGATAATATAGGCTGTTTTGAGGTAAATCTATCTCCGCTAGACCTTAATAGAGACAGTGTTAATAAATAAGATGCTAATTAAAATTTAATAACAATAAAGATGATTATTTAATAGCCATTGAAAATCTAATATAAATAACTATTGTGAAGGTGGTGGTGATGTAGTTTCGATTACAGACAGACACACATAATCTTCATAATAAGATATGATATTTGTATGATACTGTAACACAGCAAAATGACATATCCTCATGGGGTTTTCTTTATTAATGTTAACAGCATTAAAATGCTCTCAGAGAATAAAGCAATTTCCTATTTCCTATTTATAATGGAGTTGGGACTGCATTCACACTTTTCCCTATCATTATAATTTTTCAAAAGGAATAACTTCAATACTATTGTAAAGTATTTCCCTTATTTATTGGCAATTAATTATAATATAAATAGAATACAAGCTGAATGTGACATTTAAGGGAGTTAGAATAAAAGTATTTTAATCACAAAATTTTTATATGAACTCTGTCACTTTTACTGAAGTTTGATTATATGTTATATGAGAAATATTCAATTATTTGCTTTTGGCACAATAGTTTGCCACCAGTATGTGAACCAGTCTTAATGCTAACATACACATCTATCTTCCTGAATTTACTTTTATGATTTATTTCATCGTCATTTGATGTTAAATCTTATACAATATTTGTGATGTCTCTGTCTGGGGATGCAATTGAAAACAAAGCCCTGTACCAAGATCAAACAAAACTTTTCTAGAGTAGAATTTTACAAGGAATCTGGGGATTAAAAAAAAATTAAATTAAAAAAACAACGAACTCCATGGGGCCTTGACTGGAAAAAACCCTTTGCGCATGTCCAATAAAAAGGACTGACTCCCTACCCGCAAAAGGGTACCGTGGTCATTCAAACTGAGGCTGTAATTGTGTCTAGTTGGTCCTGCTAGCCAGGGAGATTTTCCCTTGTTACAGGCCACTATGACCTGGTCAATAAAGCCTAAGTCATAAAGCCACCTTCTGCCTTTGTTTTTTTATTCCTTTCTCATTCCTTAAGTCCCATTTCAGCTCACCAACCCAGAAGAAACAACCAGCTTTTATTGGGAACAAGATATCAGTACCAACGAATGTAACCTAGCCCCATAATTCCAATGGTGATATTTATATCTGTCCCTGAATTAATTTTGAGTTGCTAGGAACCAAAAAATAATCCAATGAATTTGCAAATTTACTGAATTTCCATATCAAGCATTCTGTTCATTAGGAGCACTTGCATTAATGATAACACTTTTGATATTGTGTTTCCCTCCCTTTCAGTAGTATTCTAGCAATATTGGTAAATGAGGTTTAATGTGCACAAATTTCCATTGTAACATTTTCACAATAAGTACATCAAGCGATAATAGATAATGGTGACTAATATGAGATTTTAAAAGTGTATACTTAAATTTAGTCAGATACTATATAACTCAGGCAAGGCCGGAAACTGTGCATGGTTGTATATTTGTTAGTTTGGCCAGACAGTAACAACATCCACATATATAAAACAAAATGTTTGTGTATATATTTATGTAAAACACCTGAATATTCCATTAGAGAGAGATAGACGAATTGAGTAATAAGAAAATCTGTTATGATAGTAACAACAGACATCACTTGAAGCATCATATTACCATAACAACAAAATGTGGTAATTAAAGATCTGCTATAGTATCTAAATAGTATCATGAATAAGTACACCCTCCACCAATTTTTTTAAATAGTTATTTTTTTCTAAACCATAGATTCCAGGAGTTTATAATGTCTAGTAGAACATTATACAATCAAAACAGGTATCATTAGGTATTATTATCAAATTCTACAGCATAAATTTCTGAAACCAAAAATGTGAATATGCAGCAGTTTGAAACACCCTACACAAAATTATATATAGCAAATATATTTTCAAATCGAACTTAATCTTATTTTTGGTAATGAACAATACTTAATCATATCCTTTTTTTATTATTGTATAGTGTTGTTATACTAGAAATAATAAAATCTTGGTCAGTAGAGCATCCACCTAGGAACACAAGGTTCCATGGTTTACACCAGCCCTCGCCATCTCAGCACACGAGTCGCACAGCTTGGATTTATGCAATAAAGTGGGAAGCTGATGGTAGGTGTGGTGCTCTATCTCAAACACAAAAAATAATCTACCTGGTCTAGTGCTAGTAAAAAGGGGATAGACTCCCTCACTGTCTGGCTGATACCGACAATAGGCCACTCCACCTACTTTACTATCTTTGGTTTAGAAAAATATCGACTATTTAAAAAGAAAAAAAAAATTGATAGAAATATACTTATTTATAGGCAATATTGTATGTAAATCTGTTACTTAATTTCTTTAAAAAAAAATTTTTTTAAATTTAAAAAAGAATAAATAAATAAATCACCTCACAAGACTTCAAACATATCAGTGAAACTTTTCATGGGTAATAACAAGTAATATAAATTAAATGTAGATCATATTACCAACTTCCCTATTACTTTTGTCCTACTCTCTATGTATGTGTGTGTGTGTGTGTTTATGTATGTATGTATGTATATATATATATATGTATATATATATATATATATATATATCATATATAGGAAACACATGAATAATATAAGCATATGCATAAAAAAGGGAAAGATTAAAAAGGAGAAAAAAAATTAAATACTTAATATAATAAAAACACAATTATAAAAAGTTTAAATAGTGTTTCATAATTTAAAATTTCGTCTAAGATTTCACATAATTTGTTACAAATGTTTATTGTATTATATAGATATTATATAATATGTATTATAATTGATAAATAAGATTGCCAATTCTAGAAAACAAGTTGCATACGGGATAGAATAGTGAAACTAAAATCAAAAGAAAAGTTATTTTTCTTCAAAATCCTAATTTTATTTTCCAACATTTTTCCAAATGCTCTATCCATTTTTTCATTCTGTCCACTAAGAAATTTTCTGGTTCTTTTAATCCAATTGTATCCAAAAATTTAAAATTTGGCATCAGATGAAAAAATGACTACATTTCAATAACTTTCACTTTTGAGAACAATCAGAAGTCTGATAATGCCAAATTGGAAGTGAATGTTTTCTTTTGCCTCATCATTACACAAGGTTGCATACAGTGAGAAGACCGAATGAAATTTATACTTGTTACACACCTTCCTGATATGATACCATCTGGTTGGTTGGTTGGATTTTACAGCATGTCAACCCTTGGGTTATTTTATGCCAAAGACTTTATTCTATTCATTCTTGTTGGGTATTCATTTTTTTTAAACTCAATTTTTTTTTAATTCATTTTTGATCTATAGATAGGACCCTAACAAGTACTACTACTCCATGTCCGGATTCACCCCAGAATATTTTTAATTTGTTTGCAGAGTCAGTTTAATTCCAAAATGGTACGATATGTTGAATAAAGATGACACACTGACACTTATATTTATAATTAGAGATGAAAACAATGTAGAAACACTTTGCTTTATAATAACATCTCTGCACATTGTTTACATTATCACATTTAGATTACTACTTCAGGATCAATATTCTTTTTTAAATAAAGGAAGAGGTACATATATGTTCAATAAAAGAGTCACACTATGCAAAAATGACAATGTTCAAATTATACAACAGAGTTTCATTCATCTTTAACATAAATACATTTTACTAATGTTTCACTTTACATTTTTTATTCAACTCTTGTTGATTCTCATTTCACAAACTGTTTATCTAATTTACAATTATTTTACAGATATATGCAGGTTTTTTTACAGTAATACCATACACATACATGTATGTATGTTATTCAAACCTTCTGCTCAAAGCAGGATGCAACACAAGGTACATTTTTAAGTAGAGTTTAACATGTTTGAAATCAGACTTTTCCTTCTCATAGACCAAGGTTAAAGACCTCAGTTTGCCCTACTATTTACCCATAGCTAGAAGGAGAATAGTTGGATATATACCTTTCCCAAGTGTATTAGCACAAAATGAAATGCAAACAGACTCATTCAGGAATTGAACTGTTTCCCATGTACATTTCCTATGATGATATCCATTATATCATAAACACTTAATATATTTTTTCTTCCTGTCTACAACAGACACCTGAAGAAACCCAAATGATACAACAGACACATTATTGTGACTATAACAATCAAGATAGAGACAAGTTCATTAGAATATAATAATAACTGGATTTTATTGCATTAATTCATGTAATGCTTCAGGTAGTCTTCTTTCAAAGCAGAAATTGATTAAAATAAATATCTAGTGTTAACAAATCTTTTATATATATTTTAATTTAAATTTAAAAGGAGAATTTCTTTAAAGTACAATTATTTATTTTTTTCATATTCTAGTTAATTTTGTATTTCCTCAAGTAAAATGCAAATGGTATCAATGAAAATGTTGTCTTGATGTTTAGTGATAGAGTGCATGATGATTTTTAAAGCTATTTTACAGATATTTTGATAACCATAATTAGATATAATTTTGATTCAGTGAAATAGACCAAATTCTTTTTCAATAATTTTTAGCTTCAAAAAGTTGTTTCCCCACAATAAATTATCTTTCAATTTATTTGGTGATATTTATTTTAATAAATGTTAATAAATCAATTGATTTGGTTGGTGTTTAATGGCATATCAACCTTTGTGGGTTATTCAAGGCCAAATCTTGCATTTGTTTAACTCCATGTAAATTAATTGGTAGAAATAATTTTACGGTTAGATCTTCATGTGTATCCATTGGTAGAAATAATTATGCTGGTTGATTATTTTGTTTAATGACATCAACCCTTGCGGGCTATTAAATGCCAAATATTGTTTTCTTGTATACAAGACTTGTAAGCAAATAGTTTGTAGGTAAATATTTTTGTTTAGTTTTATAAACAGGTAGAAATAATTTTCATATTAGATTTATCAATAACTTCATGTGTATAAATAAACTGATAGAAATAATTTTCATTAATTTGCAAATAGATCTATCTGACCCATAGGTAAGACCTTAACAGGTACTATTACTACAAGACAGAGTGAACCTGGGAGTAATAATAATAAATAGGTACTTGACACTCCCCAGAGTTCCAGAATTGGAATCTCACCACCAGAGTTAGTATCATACCCAGGACACTAAATTGGTAGAAACCAATTTTTTTAGATTTATCATTAAGTTTGTGTATCAACAAATTACTAGAAATAACTCTGTGTATTAATAAACTGGTAACTGACCCTCAGCCACCACCTTCTATTGATAAAAAGTAGGTATACCCTAAATTAGCCAAAAATCCGTTTTTGACAAAATAAATTAAACCCCCTACAGAAAATAATTTACCAAAAATCAGGGAATTATCAGATTTTAATGAAATTTTCAGTGTTGATTTATAAATGAATGAACCTTATAATGCATTATTTATTTTATTTCAAAACTTTCTCATTATTTTCAAGTCACTTAATTTTGACACCCACCCCCCTTATTTTGGGGGCATAACATTTTTGCAAGTTGGTCATTTTCTGTACTAATTACAGTATGAATAAAGAGATAAAAGACCGAAGTTATGAATTCATTAATTGATAAATCAATACTGAAAATTTCATTAAAATCGGATAATTACCTGATTTTTGGTAAATTTTTTTGCAATCGCGAATGTTACATTAAATTTGTAAACAATCCATTTTAAGCCATTTTAAACCAGCGTCTCAGACCGAAATTGACCGAAAAAATCGTTTTAAATGTATCAAAAATGAATTAAATGTGTAATATTATTTTGCTTTTTTTTATTGATGGTCATTATGTTACTACTTATCGATTTAGACAAAAGTTTGACCTTAAATAATAGATTTAATTAATTTTAATTCGTTTTTAAAAAACATTAGCAGAGTTTAGCAGCCGAATTTTGGGCATTCCTAATAAAAAGGGTTGGGTATTTGTCATAAGAGCAGTTTAATAAACATGGTCGGGACAATCATATTGATGCTAGGGTTTGACATGACCAGCTGATTGATCGGATTGGGCTACTCCAACCCCCTGTCTAGCCCGAATAAGAGCAGAGGAGGAGTGTTACATGACACGGGACCACCCAGTATCCGATTCACTGTTCGCTCCTCACACATCACGGATCGCCACGCACGGCCAACAGGTGTCCCTCTTACCCCTCTGCAGGAGTGCAGTCAGTATATTCTACAGCCCCAGCCAACAGTGTAGTAAATTGATTCGATTAAATTAATTTTACAGGTCTAAGAGTGTGAAATAAAGCGCACTACAATTTGTGGGACAAATTTCATTTAAATACAAACACGCGTCCACATGGACAATAACAAACAAATGCCTCCCCACCCCCTGCCTAAGGCAAGTTAGAATACGATTGTAGGGTGTGAAATATATAACACTAGACTGTTGATGTTGGTATAATCTTCATAATCTTGTAATTGATTTTTGTTTTGTTTTTTGTTGTTGTTTTGTTGTTGTTTTTTTCTGGTTATAAAAAAGTTTTTGTTTTATTTATAGGGTTACTTAAATAGTTATTCGACGTATTTTGGGGTTGTTTTGCTGTTGTTATTTTGTTTTGTTTTTTTAATGGCCCATATTTAAAAGTTTGCTTTTTTGTTTTATTTTAAATTTCAGCCAGTTATAAATAAGTTCATTTTATGACAAAAAATTATTCAGCACTTCTTATATGGGTCGCCAACATGATAGTCATAAAAAGGTAAATAATACAAAATACATTCATTCATTCAAAATATACAACAAAAATCTCATTACATCATGGTTAAGTTTGTATGTTAAAATGTTACCATAACAAGTATAAATGACACAATCTTTATTAATGCGAACATTTCGTATGGGTCAACATTATTATTATTATTCATTCACAAATAAAAACTTGGATATACGTATTATTTACCAACGCCCCCACACGAACAGAATGTGACACAAGGTCTATTTTTAAGCGGAGTTTAACAGGTTTGAATTCACAATTTTCCTAAACCGGTTGTCACACCAAGGTTAAAGAGCACAGTCTGTCCTATTATTTACCTACAGTTAGAAGAAGAATAGTTGAATGCATTGCATACTTTTCCTAAAAATAAGCGTTTTGTGAAACCTCGTCCGGTATTTGAACTTGTGTTGCCGTGTCCATTTCCTATTACGATAACCATTACACAACGGGCACCTCAAAACTTGGATATAACGGAGATATCAAATGGATGGCAATAATTTATAATCCATCAATCTTTCCGTCCGGAGGGAATCACCACTGGCGTAGAGTGGCTAACGTACTGGACTGCAACATCGTAATAAGCGAATTCGAACTCCAGTTGCCCTATAACGCTCACTTTCGGACTAATGCCCATCGGAAAGGTATAACCCCCCTCATCCATCAGCAAGGATATCTTTGGTATTAAATAACCCACGAAAGTTGACATGCTGTTAAATAAAGAAAGAAACCAATCTTTGCTTCCGAGAAGCATCAATTATAGACACCACTGTTGTTAAATAGCAACAATCCAACGGGTTCACGGTAGGTGTAATAAACGAACCGTGAACCCGTTGTATTGTTGCTGTTGGATTGTTAGACTCTAATAATAGATAAATAAATGGGCAGCTTCAAGTTTCACGTTAATGTATGTTATGCAACTTTTGGGGGTGGGAGGGGGTATTTCAATAAAGAAAATGTATCCGGTAATGTACAAATACAAATACAGTCATTATCAAGATAATTTTCAGTCATTTGCTTTTTTTTCTTATTATTAAATTTCTACATTTTTGTATGTAATAACGGAAATTTATTGTTTTTTGTTTTTTAATGTGTATAAATTTGCTGAAAACAAGTTACATAAAAGTGTAACAAAAATAGTGTATTTAATTGTACCTTTCTCACTGTCATTTACGCCATAAAGAGAAAATACATATTGCCTATAATTATTATTATTCGGACATTGGAAATCCTTGTTTTTATTGTTCACGCGATGTTTCGATCATTATATTTTCTGATCTTCCTCATGTGTAAAGAGACTCGTTGGGTCACTTTATTTTGCAGCAAAAATGATATCAAACTTCTTATAATTTAATTCATTTTCTTTTTTTTACGGAAGTGTTCACACACACACAATATGTACTTTCTTTTTACATCAACACTGAATTGAATGTCTTCTTTTTTTTCTTTTTTTTTTTTTTGTATATCCCAAAAGGTATAAAATTCAATTCAACGTAATCTAATGTACTTGTGAATCTAATTAAAAAGAAAAAAGAAAATAAACAAAACTAAATGAAAAAAGGGGGAGTGTAAAAACGAAACTTCTTAAAAAGAACCTGCTGTTGTCTTGATGATGCTTACACCCACTCCCAAAACACTTACGCAAAATCCTCAGACTCTTCATACTTATTCTATATATTTTTATTTTCTTTCTTTATTTTTGGGATGCAGTAACTTTTTTAAAACCTAAATGCACAAGATGGCGACTACTATAACTTTTACTTACTTTTACTTACTTCAAGCTAAAGTTAGCACACAAAATAAAATAAAAACAAAACTTAAAAAATACAACTGTTTTAGTTTTAACCAAATTAATCAAGTTAATACCTTCGTGTTGTTTCTGTCCGGCTTAGATCCTCCTTTTTATAAGAGAGTAAGTAAGGGGAAAATAAAGTTTTGTGTTTTATCTTAACTTTTTTAAACTTAGAAGTTTTATTTTTATAATAGACAAAAATCAAGTTAATAGAAGTGGTCATCAATTTCAAATTACCTGAAACCTTCAATTTAGAATTCGGCTTAATTTATTCGTGTGGTGCGTGTACTCTGTACTGCAAATAACTTCGTTTGTAAAAGTTAAGTAATTAATGATTTTTATCAAGTCTCATATTATGACTACACCCCTATTTAAAAAAAAAAATCAAATATATTTCACTCAATAAAAATAAAATACATAAACAGCGTAGTAATATAAATTAATTAGCAAATATACTAAATAATAAATAAAAACAAAAAATACAATCTGTAGGATTTTATTACTTATACTCAACTGCACAGCATAAGGCAAATGTATGAAAAGCGGGTGGGTTCGATCATGAGGCCCCTATCGTAAAACGTACAAATGTCATGCAGGAAAATCATAAAAAAAGGACAATTTTCAAAAATCCATTTCTTCCCTTGTGTTTGTGTATCAAAAATTTGATAACATACTATACTTAATACCTTTTTTCCCTCTAAAATTTTGACCAGAAGAAAAAGACAACCGCCCAGTAACAACCAACTCTACGATGCTGTTAAAAGCTTCTCTTTTTTTAATACATATGTAACATGGTATAAAAACAGCTGTCGAATGTGTTTTCTTAAATATCTTCATTTGCGATGTTACATCTTTTAAAAACGTGTACATTGAGAAGTTAAAAGATATTGGAAAAAATGAAAATAATCATGTTGTTGGACCAGTTGGTCAAAATGTACTAAAAAGATAAACAATTTTAATTTAAAAGTAATAACAAAAAATAATAATACAAGACAGATTGACTATTGTCATGATTATAACTATAGGTTTAATTATCGCTATTATAAACATCATCATTATTGTATGCTTACTGGCAGTAATAATTTATTTAAAATTTGATAAAAAGGCATTAAGACTAAGATATATATAATATATATATAATATATATACAGCGATTACAAAATGAGGGTTCCGTTCAAAAGATTTACGATCATATAAAGTGATCACCCATTTTGTGGTCATTGATGGACCGACATAACCTAAAATTCACTAACCTGAAGTGTGGGGAGTCCTTTAAACATTCTCTGAAGTCGATGACAGGTCTCATTGTTATAATTGGGTACGTTTTCAGCAGTAATAAAGTCAATAAAGCTGGTTTAAATGTCTGCAGATCACCATGTCATATACAATAATGCTTTCCAAACTTTTTATTCCCTTTACTGAAGATAACAGTATACACCTACTTCCATGTTTACCACTAGCCCTGACGATCGTACGGAAATTACCGAGGAATACCGAACTATGATCGTTTCGATAGTTTCGGTGATTTTTACTCTTATCCGAAAAAAATTTAAATAGACCACATAAACCTTAATTATATTTCAATATAAATCGTTTTTTGTGTTTAAATTGTGTTTTTTTTTTGTTTTCTTCATTTTAAAGATCTAAAAACAAGTCCAGTTCTCGTAGCCCCGTGATGTTTCCTTATATGGATTACACGTGAACTTCACTGAACTATATATATTACCGTCTCTGCGTTTTTCGTCACTTCACGCACGAGCATCGTCTTCAGACCACATTCTTAGGACTGTAGCCGGTAAATATTTTTTTATAAAATTAGTTTGAAATTTCTGGATAAAATTTATAACGAATTTCATATTTCTGAAAAACCTAAACTCTTCCTTTATTATTGTGAATTGTGATTTTTCTTCCCCCTTTTGTTTTTATTTTATAAAATCGTCAGTTTGTATGTTAAATTTAAGCATGACCTTGACAGTTAACGTTTGTCCTTGACATAGCGTCCTTGAGTTGACCCGATCGTTTAAAGAAACTGAAAGGCTAATTTTGAAAAATCTTCCTTTATTATGTGTATCTAAACAAAAATATTAGCTTTAATTTCTTATAAAATATATATTTAAAGTCGAAATGTCATGTCATGTTCTCTATGAATTTTCGTTCTTGCCTTTTGACTTCTAAATAAGTGCTGTCTACTGAAGTGATCGACTATGGCTTTTCGTTGCCTCACATCTTAAAATTTTAAATTAATATACACTGTTCTTTGTTTTATCAACCGAGTAATTTTTCAATCTTTTTATATGCATTGTGACAAGATCAATTTGTGCATATTACTGCAAATTTTTGCTTTTTTTCCTTTCCTAATCAATTGGATGTTGTAATGTACAGAACTTATCTTCAACCTGTCTTGTCTGCTAAATTATGCTTGAATAATAACATCACTGCAAATATAGCGTCTGTATCTTTCTTTCTTTTCTTTTTTTATTTTATCATCGCATTACTTTCTCTTGATATCTTTACTGTCACTTTAATTTATAAAAATAACGAAGATAATTTTTCTTCAATTAATTGTTGTCTAAACATAATTTTTAACAATTATGATTTTTTTCCCCGTTGCGTCCAGGGTTTTTAATTCTAAATTATTTTATCTCGTTTTTATTTTTTAACTCTAATTCTCTTATTTTGCTTCTTTCTAAAAAAAAAAAAAAATTCTTTATTTCCTTCTCTTGATTTTGACAATCAAAAGAAAAAGAAACTAAATAATTGTTCTTTCTGGATGTAAATTTTCTAACACTGTCCCGTTGTCATTCTTACTGCAAGATAAACCTTTTTGTCTAAGATAAGATATCTTGTTTGTTCACTGTTTTAAAAATAAAAATGGCTTCATATTAGCTGCACTTTGGTAGTGACAGCGTTAAGTGACAATTTTCTGCTTTCAAAGTTTAAGTTAAAATATTTTTTTTAAAACTTCGTTTCATGAATATAATTATTGATGCAACGTTAGCCGATATAAATGCTGATGTTGGTTATTGCAATGACAAGTTAAGGTGTATCAGTTTTATTTTTAATTAATAACTCCTCCTTGTCATTGTTATGACAATCATTTTACCTGACTGCAGTTTCTCTGTTAAAACATTTTTATAAATGTCGATCTTCATATAATTCATTCAACATTCTCTTTTCTCGGCTTTTGTTAATTGAAATGCAGAAATTAGTTTTTAAAAAAAATGAACTGATCTTTCTTTGTAATCAATACACGAAATTCTGAGGGGAAAATCTTAATCTTATCCAAATAAGTCATTTTCTTTAAGTTGGCACTAAAATTGCATGGATTTTCTTTTCCTTTCTTCGTTGCAAATGGAAAAGCTGTCTTAATGATACTCTTGATTTTTCTTATTTTTATTTTGAGCAGAAATATTCATCTTTACTTTCACAATTTTGCAAATCTTTCTTTTGCAAAAAATTTCTATTCATAATTTGCGTAATTTTACTACTAGCTCTTTTCATTAATTCAGGAATAAATTCGGAATTACACTAAATATTTTTGGTTTTCGTCTGTGCATTGTCGATCGTTGAAAAATGGTTCCCATGATCTAATAATAATTTTGGGTCAATATGGCTAAATGCAGAAAATCTGATTGTCTCTTCTGATATTTGGTTATTTCACCAAATTGGTGAAATAAATTTAAGTAATAAGTTTAAGTATTTCCGATAAAATCGAAAAGTCGAAAAAAAAAACCCACTGTAAATTATAATTTATCGATCGATAACTTCAACTCTATTGCCAATTACAAAATCAATTGTCTTTTGTTTTGTGTTTGTTCTTTAACTAAGATTGATTTATGTAATGAAATAATTACGATTTCGCGATTTCGACTCTATAATTAACATTCTTAAATAAAGTTTAGATCGCTTTTGTTTTCCTTCTGCAAAAGCTAAAAACTGAAATTATTAAATTCATAGTACATTGAATAATAGGAAGTTTTTGTCTATTATAAATTTAAATGCCAACATTTAACAAATACATTTATTTTGACAAAATAATAGATCGGAATTCTTTTGTAAAATTAGATTAGGTTAAAATATGACTATAGCTTAAGTTTGTTTTGTTTTTTTATTTTTGTTTTTCAATGCGTTAAAAAAAGCAATTTGCTACGTGACTGCTGTTACTGTTAATACTACTACTACACCAATACTTAGTTAAGTTCTGTAATCGCTCCAAAGAGATGGGGGGGAGGGGAAAAGCCTGTCTCTTTATATCATTAAGTATAATGACGAACAAATACTGAATCTCAATCTTTTCTATACTAATATTTCCTTTTAGTTCTACTTTCTGCGGTATATATTATACTAAAATTGCTTTTGCTGGTTGCGTGATGACCTTGATGGCTTTCAACAGCCTTCACCTTCAACTACCTCAATCTTGTCAACAGCCTTGGTCACGTCCTCAAGGTCATTCTATTTATATAACCGTCCTTCACCTTACTTTTAGATACAAGTCTTTTTACTTAGTTGCTATGTTACCTACAAAATACCTTGACTCTTGTTGTACAATGTTTCTCCATAATTAGCGTATTATGTAAACTTAAAACTGTACACAGCCATTTTTATTTTTTCTCATTAGCATAATGTTGCGACATTATAATAACAGTACAGCTGACCCTGTCCTACATAAATGTCATGTTATTTAACTTTGTTCAATAATTGAAATATAGCCAATTTATTTGACTTTTTGTTTTAAAATTGTTTCAGTCTTCGAAATGTACAACTTCTCACTTGAATTGATCATGCAATTTTTGCTGGCTTTTCAAAACTTGAAATATTTTCAAATATTTTCCTCTTATCAGATTTGAACACACTCAGTAAATCTCTTCACATCTAAGTTCAGGTTTTATCTGTTAGATTTGATCTTATATTCCATTATTCTATTTTAAATTTAGGAACATTTTTCCTCTTGCATATATTATTGCAACTCTAGATTATCTGTAACATAGTTGTGAATAAAACTGATAAGTGATTCTTTTCCATAAACTTTTCTTTTTTTTTTTTTTTTTTTTTTTTTTTTTTTTAATATATTAAGTTTTATAAAGATAAACTAATACCACATTTTTTACCATTGTTATCTTTGTGCAAACAGTGATTAAATCTTATCTTTTGACTTATTTTAGTGTTTAAAATAAACATTCTTCCGTTTCTCATTGAAATTTTATCTTCTAAAGTAAAATTTTAAAAACTATCAGTTATTTCAGACAAAATATTTTTGTTATTGTTGCTTTGTTTACAATACCCCTTAGAAAATTATAATTTCTTTTTTCTAAAAGCCCATTTTAATATATTTATTTAAATTGATGTATAACCATTCATGTATAGACTGAGCACTTCAGCTGGTATAAGGGCTAGCTAGCTGGCTTAGCAAACCATTGTTAGTTCTATATTTAATTGCTGCCTTGTGCCACAACTATGCTAAGCTTAGTAAATAACCTTTCCTGTGTAGATTTGTCTTAGGAGATTTTTATCTTGAGTCATATTATCTCCGTTATCTTGAACCAGTTTAAGGTCAAAAGCATTTGATAAAGATGAACAATTTTGAAATAGACATAAAAACTTTGTTTAGATGAATCTTAATCAAAATAGGCCAAAGAACAAGGGTAAATTTTAAGTGAACACTGTTCTAAAACTAACTGAATAGCCAACTTCTTTATAACTTTTGTCAACATGGTTAAGTAACAAAGATAGATTCTACAAACATGTGTAAAGATCTAGGAAGTCTTATATTTCTTTTCAAAATCTAGTATTAAATTTATCTATATTACTAAGATTGTGTAACCCAGCAAAAATGCATCTTAGCAAGTCTTTTTTTTCTTAAGCAATAAACTTAAAATATTTAAGAATAAATTCCTAGTTCAATAATTTTATAGGGTCTTTTATTTTATTTTATAGAACAATTATCTAACAACCTTTACAATTCAAAAAAAATTAAAACTTTCCTCTCTGGCTACTTTTACAAATGAAAATTATTTGTGTGACTACATAATCTATAATTCCTTTCTAATACATCAGAATAACTGCAGTTGGTAGATCCTTTTTGTTTGTCATAGCTTGTATTAATTCATAACTGAAAAATCTGTTTTATCCTGCAAATGTGTAATATAAATAAGTACAAAATCTTGCTAAAACAGATTTTGGGTCAAAACCTTTTATGCTCAATCAAATTTTATTCCTACTGCCAGACATATTTAGTTTGTTTGTGTATAAAATGACTAAACCTAAGCAAATAATTGTTGCAGTAGTGATAGTTATATAGATGAGTTGTAATCTGCCTTTATATACTGGGTTAAGAATACACTTGGTTTGTTTTTTGGGTTTTTTTTCCCTTAATGCCAAATTTTGCTGTGATTATAAAGTAATCTTGAACAGGATTGAATGTTTTAATTATTTTTTATAAACCTTCTGCAAAACAAATTTGTGAATTAAATATATATAATTCTTGATATTTAAACGTCTGAGGATTGCTTACTACACATTAGTAACGGTGAATTAGTACCATAATTAAGATTTTAAATCTGCTCTGCTGATTTAACATTAAGCACTTTTGTATTCAAACACTTTTCATATTTGCTATTTGTCTTATATATATTTGTAAAGAAAAAATGCTTAAAGACCGGGTATTCAGTGATTATGGCCCATTTCCACCCATGGGTATCCGAGACCCTACAAATTTCTTTAGACGGATCTGAATTTTGTAACACCCAACAGCTGGAGGAAAAGACCAGTTTAGAATCATCCTAATACCAAATGAATTGGTACCCCACCAAAGAAAGTGTGTGTGTGTGTGTGTATATATATATATATATATATATATATATATTAGTCATCATGAGACCTGAGAAGGGTAATGCCATGCAAATTTCCCTACATTTAGACATCTTTAGAAAAAGGTTCTGATTAAATCAAATGAGTTTACCTAAGATTTGACTGCTATTTGTTTAAACCGATTAATTATAGATCATTGTTTGAGATTTGTTCTTGCCTAATGCTCTTTCATTAGAAACTTTGTACATTTAATATCAGGTATTATAGCTTATTAATAAAGATCTAAGAATTTTAGATGGTAAAATTAGAATGTTGGAGACTTTATAATGATGATCATCAATATCAAAGATGTCCCCATTTCCTCAGATAAAATGGGTAAACCTATATGAAACCTTACAACACTGGAAGCCTTGTATAGATCACTATTTAGCATTGCCTTGAATTGCAGTTTAACTATAGTGACATGGAAAGCCTGAAGCAACTGATATTTGCAGATTACAGCATCTTACCAAACTCAACATTTTGAATTCAACTTTGCATAGCTGTGCCTGTTTGTCTCCTTTTAGCCTTCTGTTTTCTAAAATGAATCCAGAAGGCTGCTGATTTTAAATTCAGTTGTCCTTTTCAAGAGGTTGTCTACTTAAAGCTAGATAGCTCAATCTGCCCTACTATTTACTCGTGAATGGAGATGAATTTATGACTTAAAGTAGATACAAACAACCTCATCTAAAAGTTGATCTTTGCTTACCACTTCTGTTTTCTGTGCCAATTAATCATTTCACTATCTGTACCTTTTTTTGTAATGGTATATGCCAGAAGGTATGCTAAGTAAAAATAATATTTAACTTATCTCCTAAGAGTCTAGAAGGTATATATTCTGAATTCCAATATATACTGTTGTTTAACAGTTTGAATAGCATTTTGGCAAATTTTCTGAAGGGTGGGTGGAAAGCTTTATTGTTTAGTAGGTAAATATAATGCTTCAATTGCCTTGACAAATTCTTAAGATAGAGCAGTTTAGTCTTTAGATGGCAGAAAGCCCAGTTTCAAAAATCCAGAAAGTTGATTCTTCACAAGAATTTATTCTTGTTCTGTTAGTAATAATTGGTAAAAATTTACTGCAATCAAGATTGCAAACCTGGCATTTTGATAAATGTATTATGGGTAATATACATAATTTATATAGTATGGATGCTTAAATTAAACATCCACAAGGTCTACATAAATTATCACACTTTGCTCCCTTGCAATGTTAATTCCATTTTTTTGGTTCTGATGTCATGTCCATCTGATTTTCCAAATATATATATCATTGTTTTTTTTTGGTTTTTTGGCGGGGGTCTATTGTCACTTCTGATAATGTTCTTTCAGTATGTAGGCAGTTCATGTAATATATAACTAAATCTTGTACAATCAAATTTTAAGAAATAATTCTCATGTAATCCGAGTATGAAAAAAAATAATTGTAAATATTTGAAAAATAAAGTGACCTTACTTTCTTTGCAGTCGCAGATCAGTCAAAATGGTTATCAAGAAGGTTCATTCCCGTCAAATCTTTGACAGTCGTGGCAACCCAACTGTCGAGGTTGATTTGTGGACTGACAAGGGTAAGTTGCATTGTGATTTGTTTAAAATTGTCCATAATTCTGTTGCTATTGGTGTGGAGGAAGGAGCTCATTGTAGAATGCTCAGTGTCTCCTTGTTGAATGAGCACTTTTCAAGAATTTTTTTTTATACAGAAAGTATTTTCTACTTTATCTATTAGGATGTTTTTCTTTAACTTCTACAATTTTTATAGTGGTTTACATTCATTTCAGCAATTTATCCTTAAATTATTACAGCTACATGACAATTTACCATTGCTTAGCAGTTACAATCTTCAAGTTTATTTAATGTAGAATTGAGTCTTTAAAATGATATTAAGAAATAATTAGGATTTCAATAATTTAAATTATAAATTTAAATTCTTTCATCTGTTTTATTCTGTAAGAAAAAATATTATAATTAAACTTTTTCTTTTTGTCATTAGCTAATATTTCTGTAAACTTAATGAAATCTAAGTACCGCTTACTCTGCTTGAAAAATTACTTGAATGCTTTTTATTTTTGTTTCTCCATAGGCATGTTCCGTGCTGCAGTCCCCAGTGGTGCATCAACTGGCATCTATGAGGCTCTTGAAATGAGAGATAAAGATGCTAAAAATTACCATGGCAAAAGTAATTATTCATTTATTTTTAAGACTAATTTCTTGATTTGCGGCTTCTCAGCAATTGAATTTTATTATGTATATATTTGTCCACTTTAGAACTTCTGTTAATATTCACATTTTTTATTATAGAGCTGGAAATGTTGGTTAACTTTATAAATGTCTTATCTTTTTAGCAAAAATAGGAAGATTTAAGTACCATATTCCAAATGATCCAATTTTAATTTGAATATTTAAATTTTTTTTTTTTAGTAACTGATCACAAAGCAAAAATTAACTACCTAAAAATATAATTCTGTTAAATGCATATAGATCACAAAATGATCCAATATTTCCACTTTTTGTCTTTTGTTTGCTTTATTTCTAAGTATTTTCTCCCATCTGATTTTCAGGTGTATTCAATGCTGTTGGTAATGTAAATAAAATCATTGCTCCTGCTTTGGTTGATAAAGTAAGTAATATTTTAAGAGTTTACAAATAATTTTTAACAAGTCACTAATTATTTATAATTGATATTTTAATTGACAATTTAAAACCAATCGGGTAGAGGGTTGACATGCTGTAAAATCCGACCAGGTAGACAGTTCAATATCAATCCTTTTTAGTTGATTTACAGCACATAGTAAAACTAATCAGGAATATAAACTTTTCATTCCAACAAAATTAATTTTAATTATAAGGAACAATAACTTTTTTTTTTTTTTTTTTTTATAACTATATGCTTAATGTATTTAATCCCTCAAAATCAAAGATCAAGTGACACTTAAAAGTGAATGTTTTTTGAATTTACATAAAACTCAACTGCTTTCTCTTAAAGATGAAAATCTCTATTACCATGATTTTTTTTTTTTTTTTTTCTTTTCAGAAAATGGATGAGAAAGATCAAACAGCAGTTGATAACTTTCTTCTTGCACTTGATGGTACAGAGAACAAAAGTAAGACTCATTTTTATATAACAATAAAATGAAAAAATTTTTTTTTTTAATTTAAGAAACGTGCGTCAGTAAGACTGATTCGTCGCTGAAAAAAAAACTTATTGATAAAAATGGTGTGAAATACTTGACACATTTTATTTTGTATTAATTTCTGCCACTTAATGTAATGTTGAATATTCATTTTTTTTTTTTTTTTTAGACAAGCTTGGAGCTAATGCCATTCTTGGAGTATCTCTTGCTGTCTGCAAAGCTGGTGCTGCTGCTAAGGTAACATTTTCCTGAAAATCTATTGAATCTCTAGTTCAATAATAGAGTTCTATGGTATAAGTTTCTCAAGTCCTTCCCTATTTATTAAAATTTGATTTGGACAAAAACATTACTGAAATTTTCCCTGCTATAAAAGCAGGGAAAATTGCATTTCCTTCATAAATAAAATGAATTATTTCCCCTCCTATATTTTTTCTCTACAAAATTAAATGCTAGTTTTTAGGGGATGAGTCTAAACAATATTTAAAACCTACTTGTTCATATATTATATTTTAACCAACCTGATACTATTTTCTTGCATTTAAAAATTAAAATTTATGCCTTAAATTTGCTGTTTTTTTGTTTTTGTTTTTTGGTTTTTTTTTGGGTTTTTTTTCCAAAAATGGTAACCTTTCTCCCTCTTCTCCTAGGGTGTTCCACTTTACCGCCATATTGCTGATTTAGCTGGAAACAAGGAAGTAATCCTCCCTGTACCTGCCTTCAATGTTATCAATGGTGGTAGCCATGCCGGTAACAAATTGGCCATGCAGGAGTTTATGATCCTTCCAACTGGTAAATAGTCCAATCCACTTTTTGTTTTTTGCTTTTTCTCATTAAAAAAAAAAAAAAACAAGTGCAAAATTGAATTCCTTGCTATTATTGGATTTTTTAATTTTTCAAAATTTTTTTACAGTAGGTAGGGTGCAGATTGATCAATGACATAAATTCACTTATTTACAAAGGAAAAGGCCAATTGGTATGTGAGTTGCGTGGAGTTGAGAAATCCCTGCCCCCAAGGACTAAGCGCGTTCTTGTGTCTGGTCTGTGCAGGGGGGGGGGGTATAGTGACTCAAGATTGAACTCTCAACCCCCTGATCAATTCAGTCACCCCCTGTTAGCTGAAGTGGTTCGGCCACAGAGAAATAAATGCTCAGGCGAATTCTCTCGGACAGAATGCCTTTTTCAGTGGCGAGAACAGTGTTGTTTCGATCTTGAAGTGAACTTTTGACAAATTGTGTAAGAACTACTGGGAGTGTTGCCAGCAGAATACATTTTTTTCAGTTGAAGAAACTGATTATTGTAGTTGTCACTTGAAATTAACAACTGGAAACTATTTTGGAGTCTTTTGGGAAGACTTTCACCTGCGTCTTAGGACCAACTGACCCATGCTCAACCGCGATTGGCACGGGACCCTTCTCCACTTTGGTCTCCGAAGGTCTCGTTCATGAGTTTTTCATTCTGAACCAGTTTGCCAGTCTCCCTTACTATTTATCCATAGCTGGCAGAGAAGAGATAAATTCCTTCCTTTTCCAATGACATGCTGTAAAATGTAAAACTGCCTTGTCCGTATTTGAACTTGGTTCATAAAGTCCGTTTTCTATGATAAATCTGACTTCTCAACATGAATATCTTTGCAAAAACCTTTTAAACAATTATATTTTTATCTTTATTTCTTTTTTCCTTATTTTATTTAAACAAGGCTTCAAGAGTCTTGATGTTTATAAAAAGAATTTTTAAGTCTGTACAAGAATTTGAAATTGACCCAATGCAGATTTTAGTGAAGTAAAATAGTTTTAGAAATTTGGTTTTCATCTAATGTAAATTTTATTTCTAAAGTTTGATATTCATGATCTAATTTTCCACATTTCAAGGGAATATTATCAATATTTTCTTTTAAAGGGGCCAAGAATTTTACAGAGGCCATGAAAATGGGTACTGAAGTTTACCATCATTTGAAATCTGTCATCAAGAAGAAATATGGTCAAGATGGTGAGTTCACTTTTTGAAATTGTTCATTTATAAGTTTCCATATATTTATCTTCAATCAAATGTCAGATTCTGAAATTATGGAAATTAGTCTCTTAATCTTTTCAGCCAGTTATAGTGGTGGTACTTTAATTTTCCTCTATAAAATAGCACTGATTTATTGGTGCTGGTTCAAATGGCAGAGGGGGCAGATTTTGAAAATGCACTCTACAATTTTAATAGTATTAATGAAAATTCAGATATTATGTTTTTAAACTTATTAGATATTGGAATCACTTGAGCTAGATGCAAATTTGCATTTTTTTTTAATTTTTGTTCAAAATTTAGATCTAATGTTAGAATTAAGGAACTATTTTAGACACAGTTGGGCATCAATATATCATTGTATGTTTCAAAATGGCATTTTAAGTAAAGTTAACTTGCCCAAGAAATAAAAAAATATATATAATATATATATATATATATATATATATATATATATATATATATATCAACTATTTCTTCTAAGAAGTGTTTTCAAACCTTTTTCACCTCATTTCAATGTCAGTTAAGTTTTAATATCATTTTTATGTATTAAGCTCTTATACTTTTAAGTTCAGTAACTGTTTGCTATGATAATGCAATTCTTAATTCCATATGTTTTCCCACAGCTTGCAATGTTGGTGATGAGGGTGGTTTTGCTCCAAACATTCTGGACAACAAAGAGGGTCTGGAACTGTTGAAGACTGCCATTGCAAATGCCGGCTATACTGCCGAAATTGAAATTGGCATGGATGTTGCTGCTTCTGAGTTCTGTAAGGAAAAGAAGTATGACTTGGATTTCAAAAACCCTGACTCTAACCCCAATGATTGGGTAAGTAACAGTTTTGTTTTGTGTTCTAGTTGTTAATGAGCTGTCAATTTGGACAATTTCTCCTAAAATATAGAAACATCTAAGCCATTCTAAGATTACTTTGCCTACCAATGTTTCTTGCCTCTCTTAAATGCTTGAAAAACAGATTAAATGTTTATTTTGAAGTGCAGTGGGTGGAGTGCTGAATATTGTCTTGGGATTATTTTCAGTATCCATTTTTATTTTGGTATATTGTATTTCATTGTTCCTCAACTTAATAGTTTATTTGAACATAAAGTGGTTCTTCTCTTTTGAAGCCAGTGTTTAAATTGAGAAAAAGCCTATATCTATACATAGGCTTCTTCAGTTTGACTAAGAATAACCAATTTAGAGGGGGGTGCTTTGCTAAATTGTTTAATCTTCTTTAAATATGACCACCTTTTAAGTGTAGACATCAGCTACTTTATTATTGATGTCTAATGGTATCCATTAATATAACTAAAATTTCAAATTTGAGACAGAAACTGGAGTAGCTTCCATAAGAAATCTTGTCTGTAAAATCAGTTTGTGCAAACTCTTCTGCTTAGCTCTCCAAACTTTTTGTAAAATGTTTGGATGTATAAAATAGAAATCTTTAAATTCATATCTCAAATATGAATACATAATTTTAAGCTCTATCTTTTGGAAAAATTATTTGCAAAGATTCTGATTTTGAATTATAAAGTTGAAAATCTTTTTTAAAAATACAGCTGATGTACAAATACCTTGAATATTTTTTTCTTTTAATGTTTTAGCTTACCTCTGACCAGTTGGCTGATGTTTACAAAGACTTTGTTAAGAATTATCCAGTTGTATCCATTGAGGATCCCTTTGACCAAGATGACTGGGAAGCTTACACAAAAATGACCAAGGATATGGACATCCAGATTGTTGGGTAAGTTATCCATACATTTTCCCTCTTCCTCCTGTTTTAACTTTTTATCTTGTGACTAGTAAGTAGGGGGAGGCACTTCATATAAAGTAGCAATAACTTCTTGCTTTTTATATTATTTTTTTTAACAAAAAAAAAATTTTAATTGATTTCTAGTTATGTAACACTGGCTGACCTCGTCTTCTACCTTTTTTTTTTTTTTTTTATGAAGATAGAATTATCATCATTGTAAATATTGACTTTTATCTATGACAAAGATGAATTTAACTTGTATATGACCAGTCTAGTTATTGTTGATAGTTATATAATTTGTAAGTCACCAAGATAGCTTAATAGGTCCTTGTGAAATGTCAGTTTGCTTAACTTGTCTTGGCATTTATTATCTTGCATGTGAAACTTCACCTGCTAAGTTATATTGAATCATATCCAGTTTTCATTCCATTTTTTGGAGATAGTGTTTATTTCGAGAATGTTTTTAAAGATTTTCTCATTTCACACACTATGGATAGTGCCTATTGAACAAATTTCAACAGGGATTGATGGTTGTTAATATTAATGGACAAAGTTAATTAAAATACCATTTTATTAAAGAAGGTAGTCTTGTACTAAAAACCTACAATCCCCTTGGGGGCAAATAGCTGTAAGTTAATTACCTATCATTTTAGAGTGTTTGCAAAACAAATGGAGTTTGATAAAAACTGTTGGTAATTTTCACCTTTTGTTGTCAAAATTTCTAGCATAAAACTGTGCGCATTATCTGAAATGAACTTAATTGTTATTAAGAACACCTTTTTATGATATTTGCATGTTAAAGCATGCAGTTGTATTGTTTTAGAAAAAGTTTCTTAAGATTTGTTTATTTTGCAGACTTTCAAAATAGCTACCGGCTTAGTTCAAAATAAAAGTCAAGGGAGGTTACTCTAATTGCCTTATTTGCTAGGAATTTTGACAACTAAAGGTGAAAATTACCAAACTGTCTTAGTCAAAATGTACTATGGCCCAGAACATGCATGATGGGAAATGTCAAGATTCACCTTTTTGGTTCAACGTGTTGATATAAGAAAAGTGAATTTTATAATCTGAAAGAAAAGACTGTTCTTGAGTAAGAGAAACATACTAATACTAATTCATTTGAATAATGAAATAAAAAGGGTAAAGAATGTATTGGCTGGTCTTTTGTGGATGACAAATATGAACAGTTCAAATAAACCTTCAAAGTGATTGATCTACCATGTACAAGAAAACAGTCAAAGATCCTAGATTTCTCCAGCAAGATAATGATCTAAAGGAAGAAATGGACAGTTTTTAAACTGGCCAACAAAGAGTTCATATCGCAATTCCCTTGAAAGTGTTTGTAGTTGGCTGATAAGTGCACTAAGCTTATAGATGTTTTGAAGGCGGTCATCACTGTCAAAGGGGGTACAACCAAATATTTTTTTTTTTTGTCATTAAATAATGACATAGTGAGAGACACTTTCATTACGCAATTTCATTTGTCTGTTTGTATAGTGCTTTTGCACCTAAAATTCTAATGTTTTGGAGTGACTTTGATGAGCATTTTTTATTTGCAGAGACGATCTTTTGGTCACTAACCCCAAGAGAGTACAGAAGGGAATTGACTTGAAGGCTGCCAATGCCCTCCTCCTTAAAGTTAACCAGATTGGCTCAGTTACTGAATCAATTCAGGCGTAAGTACACTGATTATGTCTTTGGGATATATTATATATTCATAATCTCTCTCTCTCTCTCTCTCTCTCTCTCTCTCTCTCTCTCTCTCTCTCTCTTCTCTCTCTCTCTCTCTCTCTCTTCTCTATTAACTTGATGCTTGTCATTCCAGATGCAAAATGTCTCAAGATGCTGGCTGGGGAGTGATGGTATCTCATCGTAGTGGTGAGACTGAGGATACATTTATTGCTGATTTGGTAGTCGGTCTCTGCACTGGACAGGTCAGTAAATAGATTTATTAAAGGGATTGATTTAATTCTTGATTTATTGGAGAAAGCTACTTTCTTTTGAAAGAAAAACAAATTAATTTGAATATAATCAAAACAGGATTCATCTTTTAAATTTACTAGTTTAATGCTGTAAGATTTGAGATCATTTATTTCTAAATTCTAACATCTTTTGAAAATAGTGTTTATTATTCAAAATGCAGATAAACTAACTTTGGAGAAACTTACTTTAAAAAATTAGTTGACCTACAAGAAACCATGTTTTGACAAGATTGAATTATTGGTACAAGATTGTGAATATTGATGCATACAAAATTGTTGCCTAGCACCAAGAAAATTTCGAATTGTCTCTTTTACAAAGAAGGTAAAACTTAGTTTTGATGTTGAGCTAATTGCTATGTTTACAAGTATAACCTTTGCAATCCACTGCAAATTTCCTTTTTATTGTAAATGTAGTCAGTTTTGTTTACTGATAATAATTAAATTCAGAATGTCCTTTACATTTTGATGTTTCCATACCAGAAACTTCTGTGGATAAAACAAAGGTTACCTATGGCTTTTTCACTATGTAAGAAGCAACTAATAATTCAACTATTTAAATATCTTAAATATTACTGCCAGTTATTTTATAATCATTTGTCTTGTTTAGTTATGCAAACCATTGCTTCTGAGTTCAGTACTCACTAGATGTGCCACAAATTGGGCCTTTCACCAAATTTTGCTGCCTCCAAAAAAATTAGATATTCTCATTGCAAGTTATTGTTGCTAGAAATCTTTTTACTTATTCCTTTCCCCAACTTGTCAGTTTCTCCACTAATCTGTTCAGTAGATTTTACATTCAGACACTGAAGAAAAAAATGACTATTTCTTTTCCTTCCAGATCAAAACTGGTGCTCCTTGCCGATCGGAACGTCTGGCCAAGTACAACCAGATTCTTCGTATTGAAGAGGAATTGGGTGACAAAGCTGTCTTTGCTGGCAAGAAATTCCGCAACCCCCTCAAGTAAGCTTCCAGCTTTCCCCTTCCCTCGTCTAAGTCAACTTTAACTCTATTACCTCTTATTCCTAAGGTTGGCAACTATCAAACCGTACATCAGTTCTTGGCATTATTTAATGACTGTACATTCATATCTTCAATGCAAGTATATGTTCTGTAATGTACAAAATATAATAAAGTATCTGTAAGCCAAAACATGTTTTCTTTTTATCTTCCTGGTAAGAAGTTTTCAAATGTTTTACATTTTGAAACTTCACTGCAGGTAAGTTGTGCATGTCAGTCTTTCTCACTCTCATTCTTCACTTATTAAATGAATGGTTGTGGGGTCAATCATATTGCAAAGCATCAATATGGTATCATATTTTCCAAAGGACATGAATGCTAGCTGAACATAAACAGTCTCAGCTAAAACTTGAACAGATATTAAAAAGAATTTCAAATAGTTACTTTCTTCACCAGATTTACTTGAGTACTCAGTACAGTGCTTAATTGCTCACTTAAAGTGCCTTGCAAGCTCATTACATTAAATTGGGCAATATTTCTTAGCCATAAAGATATGTTAAGCTGGGCCAATTTTGATTGGGCACTCGTTGAGGAATAAACTTCCAACAAGTTTAAGTATATAACTAATCGGCTCTTTTTTTTTTTTTTTTTTTTTTTTTTTTTTAACTACACAATTTGGAATAATAACTGCTGAAGGAATTATAGTTTTAGATATGAAAGTCTGAAAGAAATAAGATAGAATTGATAAATCTTTAAAAACTACCACAGTGAATCAGTAAGGTCTTGAAAACAATATAGCAAAGAATTGGCCAATAATAAATTTAATTTCCTTAAGTATAGAATAGATGTTGAAGATGCCAAATTTTGAATTAGAAATAATTTTACACTTTGTATAATATAAAATCAATTCTTTACACTATTATTTATTTTATATTTTAATTTTTCTTAAACTAGTCTTGTAAATAAAATTATACCTGTATATATACAAACAGTAAAATATTAATTTCTCTACAAATATTGGTCTTAGATATAAGAATTTATTTAATTACAATGTCAATTTTATTTTCAATTTATGATTTAAAATAACTTTTCCTCATTGTATTAGTAATTGGATGAAATTTGTTGCTAGTTTTCTGTACAAATAAGACTTAAGTGCTGGTTAGATTTGGTATTTGAAAGAATTTTCTATTTGGAAAAAAGTGAAATAAATTGACTAATTTGGAATCTTGTGGAAAAGATTAATGTATTTCAATTGGAAGGGTTTTGGATAATGAGAAAGTAGTTTAACATTCTGTAAATTAGAAAAACTTCTAGTATTTTCATTTCCATTTTTCTCCAGAAATCAAGACAAAATAAAAGAAAAACATTAAATTTTCTGACATTAAAATAAAATAAAGACAAAACAAACTAGAAAACAATTTTTTTTTAAATATCAAATTTTAATAAGAATTTTCAGTACCAATTCTGATATTCTTAAATCTTGATTTAAAGTTTGAATATTGAATGCTCTTGCATTATAAAGTGTGCTCCCCACAGAGTGCATGTTACAGTATTTTTTACTAAAATACTTTCAGATGATAACCAACAAACTTACAATAAGTGTGGGGTCAGTTAACCCCAATAATGAAATGATCTGTCTGCTGTCTAACCAAGGGAGGTAACTTGAGGTGTAGGTTTCACAATTTCAGTTGGTATATGTTCCTAGTGTTAGATGAAAAGTCTTTTAAAAGTTTACAACATAATAGTTTGACGGTAGGTGTATTATACATTCTCTAATTAAAATCGAAACAGAAAATATCAAAATTGGAAGAGGGGGAAAGAAACTAAGATTACTAATTGTTTCATAAAGTAATTTTATTTTAGCATCATTATTTCATGGAAAATCATTCTTTTCATCTTCGGTGATTTTTCAGCTTTCCAAAACGAGAAAAAAAATTATTATGCTGCTGTTGTGAAAAATCGTCAAGGTAAACATTAAAATTGAATTAACTAAACAGTAAAGTTTCAAAGTGAGTAGATTTTAAGAATTCTGTTCAACAAAATTTGAAACGTTCTGTTAAAATATTTGAAATGTTCTGTTCTGTTTAACAAAATTTGAAGCGTTCTGTTCTGTTCTGTTCAACAAAATTTGAAGCGTTCTGTTCTGTTCAACAATTTGATTTTGTTAATTTCATAATTCAACTTTTTTCTTTTAATTTGTATTCTTTAGTCGAAGTTGTAATTCAGTTTTTAAATAATTATGTAAATTCTCTGACTGCGGGACTTGACATAAAGCTTAACAATAACTTTTAAGCAATTAGGAATAAAGTAGCTTCCAATAAGTCTTGTCTCATTCTGAGAATTTTTCATGAACAGCACTTAAACCTATTTGACTTGAGCAGACAAAATCTAAATTTGTTGAAAGCTATTTACTTAAAGTGAAAGGCAGGATGAACTTAGACTGGGACAAACAGCCTCATCAATCAAAAAGGCAACGCTTGGTATGTTGTGTATGCAGGAGAGGATTGTCTATTTAAGAAAAATGAGTTGCAATTGTGGCTGAGCAGTGCCTAGAATTTAGCTTATGCAAATGATCAGTGTTCTGCATAGCAAAATTACTGATATTTCTGGGCTCTATTTAAATGGATGGATACTCTGCCTTGTAAATTGTCACCAGAGTGACTAGTGTACAAAACATTGTGATTCTCACCTCTGTATCTTAGTTGCATTCAACTGTCGTTTGCACTGTTCCTGTGTGGAATTCTTCATCTCTGCCCTGATTGTCTGTGTTCTTTTTGTTAGTCTCTGGTGCTGTTGCTCCTTGCGTCTCTTGTCTGTGTTGCAGCAGCAGAAAAACATTACTTTAAATCTAAATGCAGGCACAAATCCATCCTCAGCACCTTTTGCATGCCAGTACATTAAAATCATATTTACAATGATAGTTTCATTGAAGACGACTACAGCAGACCATTTTTGTCACATAATTGCCTCAGAAATATTTGTCCTTGTTTAATCTTTTTGTGAGGACTTGCATCCTCTTACGATTGTCAACTCTGCTCATGGCTCCATAGAGCTGACCATGTGAGAAATCATTTTAGGTAGATACTGACCTGGGATATAATGTGCTATGGAATTATTACATAATCATAAATCTCCAGGACCATGTAACTTATCACTGGACCATCTGCAGGTAAGTCATTAATGATTACATGTATTCCCATTATTCTCTACAATGAGAAACTATTTCCCTTTGCCATGACTGGATTGATCCTTGACTCTTATGTTTATTAACTTCATTACTTTCACTGGCTCTTATAGTTTGGAGTGATGAAGACAGTAACAACTTCAGCTTGGTTATCTCTATATCTCCATTTATTTTCATGACATGTCATGGCTTCTCCCTGATGTAAGAGGCACAGGTATGCAAATTACCTAGTGCCTCAGAGCTACCATATGTGGGTGTGAGAAAATTTGAGATACACTGAAGATACAGATACAAGCCAGCAGAATTCTTTCCTTAGCAGTTGGATTTCTGTGACCTGAGATTGTATGAAAAGAGAATTGCAGACGGCTAGAGTAACAACTGGAATCCATTTCAGAACTTTCATCATGAAAAAGCAGCAGACATGTCTGCTTTTCCAAAGTACAATAGGCTCACTTGCCTCTTCTACTACTCGCTGATCCTCTTTGTCACCTCCGCTCAATTTATCAGTCACCATCAGTCGAACGGCTGTCATCCACCAATCTGCTTTAGGGTTCTGTGTGAACGTTTTGCATATTAAAATCCATGATGCCACTACATGAAATTATACTGTCACCAACGGATCAAAGGGAAGACAGATTTTGTAGGAAAAAATGCTACTGTGTTAGCTTAATTGATACAATGTTTAGATGACAAAAGCTTATCGTTAGTAATGCATGATGCCTGAAAAGTATTAGTTATAAGAGAACATTAAGGGCAGGTTTAGCTCAGTTGGTAGGGTTATTTAATCATATTAGTTATATAGAGCTCTGTAAATGGAGTTCAAAATTGTTTGAATTATGCAAATATCCCTAGTGGTTGAAAAGTTATGAGAATTTAAAGCCCCGAAATTGGGGGTACAAAAAGTAGACATGATCAAATGTCAAATCACGGACCAATTCAAAACAAGAAATTCTGTAATTTCTTCATGTCTTTATTTTTGGAGCCATTTTTATAAAACTTGGCATTCTTATGTAAAATTGTTATCTTTGATAAAATTGTAATCCTTGTTTATTACAATGTAAAAATAAGAGGATTTTTGTCAATGTAAAAACCTACTCAAAGGAAAGGACTTTTTTTTTTTTTTTTTTTTTTTTTTTTTTTTTGCACTTAGATATATTATTTTGGATAAAGATCGATTATTATCACTGAAAACATAATAAATGACTAGTCAAAATTAATCAAGGGAAGATGTATTTATAAGATAGTATTTGTAAATGCGTTTTTTTTTTAAATGCTATACATATATCCCAACATTTAAACAATTTTTTCAGTACAAGCCGCCATGAAAATTAGTGCTCATAAGTTTTGATTGTGAAAATTCAAATTAATTTACCCAAATGGAGCACTATTCAATATAAAATAGACAGTTTGTATTATTTGAAAAATATAATTTCAGCAAAAAATGCCTGACTTTGCATATAAGATATTTGAACACTGTAATGAATCTAATATTAAAAAATTGCCCAAATCAGTAAAGGTGATGAAAATAAAACCAACCAGAGAATATATCTGTAATTGTGATATATGTATTCAAGACAGAATCACTAAAAATAAAAGCAAGATCCTAAACCAAAAGTCAAATCTTTTCACTGGTACATTGCGATTTAGCTGGACCAATTCAACTATCAGAAAAAGAAAATTACAATTATTAGCAACATCAGCTGTTTCATTGATTGTGTTGGACATTTCCAAATTCCAACCTTAATCAGTTTAAATCACAATTTCTTGCATTTTACAGGCCCAAGCTTAAAAATATTTATATGGTTGAAAATAAAATAATCTTTCTAAATATGTAATTTTTATGGGTTTTTATCCATTGCATTATATTTTTTTTTTTACGGAGAGTTAAAACGGTTTTTTTTTTTTTTTTTTTTTTTTCTCCACCAAATAGAATTTATACAGTAATTATTTCATAAAATCGAAGTGACTAATCTTTATCAATATTCTTGAAATTTTACATTCAATTAGCACACACCTTAAAATACAAGTAGGAACTTTTTGTAAACACCGACTTCTTCTTTTCCTCCACCGTTGTCGAAATCCTCTAGCAGCAACACTCATTTCTGCTCTCTCCACCTCTGGGTGCCTCCCTCCATTTATCCACAGGCCTACCTCCATCATCCGTGCTTCACACACGGGATTGTCAACTTAATCCCAGTTGCCGGAATGCCCGTAGCTATCATCCGGGCATCGACTCTGGTGCCCACACCAGTGTTGCCTTTTTGCATTCTGAGGGACACGGGTTCAATCCTAGGTTAGCCTAGCCCGCTTCCTTCGAGAATACGGCAAGTTTTCATACCCGCCACTCAACTCGTGTTCTGTCACAAGAATGCTAAGTTTTATCATAATTGCTCCAAAAATAAAGAAATGGTGAAGAAATTACTGAATTTCTTATTTTGAATTGGTCCGTGACTTGACGTATTTTTTAACAAAATCATGTCCACTTTTGTACCCCCAATTTCAGGGCTTTAAATTCTCATAACGTTTGAACCACTGGAGATATTTGCATAATTCAAACCGTTTTAAATTCCATTTACAGAGCTCTATATAACTAATATGATTAAATAACAATAATCCCAAATAAAAAATCAACTGGGAATGCTACAATTATGTACTTAATTTTATTGATGGTCTAATGTTATATATTTTTTTTAAATATTAGTCTGATACCCTGCAAGCTACCAAAAGGTATTTAGCAGATATATGCCCTTATAGCAAGATAAAATGTTTACAATGCAAAAATGGAAGTGAATTCATGTCCAAAAAATTACTAATAGAGAATCTCATTAAACACCAGAAATCCTGCCCATATTCCCAGCACCAGAATGGAACCATTGAAAATAGGATCTTCCATGACTTTTCAATGGCAAATTGTCTACTTCTTTAGTCAAAATTAAGCAAAAACTTATGGATTTATGCTCTCCTTACATCACATATTAGAAATCATAATAAACATGCAAGTTTGCTGATGCTTTTTTATTAGGTGTGCCAAAAAAATATTTAAAGTCATGAAAATTTCTTTCCAATGTAGTTTTATCTGCTCTGTAAATGTATTTTCACGAAAAATTAAGTTTGTATGTTGAAGTGAAAAGACTAAGGTGAACTCTAATTGAACCTCTGCACTCTTCTACTTTTTAAAATTTTTTTTTTTTTTTTTTTTTTTTTTTTCTAGAAAAATGAAACTTTTCCTAAAATTTTTATACAGAACAAATTATGGCAGTATAAATTGTGCCCAAACAGGATTGATGGTAATTAATATTAACATGCACACAACATCAGTAATTAAATCCCTAGATTTACTGTTTAACTTAGCTGGAATGACTGGTCTTCATGTCTTTGCATAAAAATGGACCCAATCAGTCCATTTGAATTTAATACCTTGCATAACTTTTTGCATTATTAACTTGTTTTCATCAGTATGAGTATCAGATCCATGTAAATATAACCTCCAGTTGATCTTAGAATTTCTTAATACATTTTTATGTTGTTGACAAAACTTTAGTTTACTTTTAGTAAACCATGGCATTACCTTTTTATTGGTATTAATAGTTTCATTTTAGGGAGTAAAAGAAATTAAGTAATCTTCACCAAATAGATTAAAACCTTTTCAGGGATGACCTTAACAAATCCTAAAAGTTTGGTTGAAATCAGGCTAAAACTGGCTGATCCCTAATTTAGAGTTGGTTGAACGTTTGGTACGATATTACTCATCAAGAGTAATGGTAGTCTTGCAGATCCATTACTACTGAATAGCAAGTATAATCCTTGTTGGATGCTCCGTACTTGCAACCTTGTGTCACATCCTACCTGTAGTGAATGGGTGTCTGGGCATCCCATTTTGGTGTAATGGTTAGCAAGCTCATCTCAGAAATCCATTCCTACTGCATAGTGAGTTTGGTCCTCACTATACCATACTTGCAACCTTGTCATATCCTACCTAGGAGTCTAAATTCTTCAAAAAATCCTCCTTTAAATAAACTAAAGATCAGAGCTTGCTTATGGTCAAGTTATGTTGAAAGCACCAGTTCCCACCGGATCACCAAAGTTGAGACAGGTAATGTGGTCAAGCAATGAGCCTCTGGCTAAATTGAAAGTTTGTTCCAGTGAAAGGCTGAAAGGGAGATTTTTTTTTTTTTTTTTTTTTTTTTTTTAAATAAAAAAGAAAAAAAAATCTGAACATTTTTTTTTACAAAATTTAAAACTTAATATCAATGTTTGATTTAAATCAACAGATTCTTTTTACCATTAATTTATATAACAATTTGTCATTTACCTATAATTTTGTGAAGAAAATGTAAGACATACTGATTCAAATTTTTTATTTCTAATCAAATAAAATTCTTGTAACTGCAATATCATTTTCTCTAAAATAAAACCTTTTATTTGAAATATGCATAATCAACTTCATCATGTACAGCATGAGTTCTTATATTCATTTCTTTAAACAGAAATTGATGCATAGTTAATGAGCTGGGCTTGCAGATCATTGAAAATGTATACAATTTTCACACTTACCAAATTAAGCTAAATAAATGACAGCAAAAATCCAAATTTTTTCTTTGTGAATGAAAGATTTTAGTGGTTGTCTCGGCTTTACCAAGTATGCTTTATCTCTATCTATAAGGGTAGTTGAGTTTGTGTATGTCCGGAGGAAACTTCGAAAATAAAACAATTAACAACAAAGTAAATATATATATACACATTAAATATCACCAGGGCTTGGTTTTTGAGCAAAAATAACAAAGATTTGATTTATATTTGTGAAGAAAATAAAATTTAAATAACAGCATAGATTTATTTTCATTTAATATTTTATATAGTAGACATTAACATGTCTTTTAATGCAAGATATATTTTTTTACATAGGGTTTTAAATGGGGCATCCCACGAGGATTCAACTCGCGATTCAGTAGTAATGGATCTGCGGGACTAACTTAAAAAATCCCCCTCTACCCAGGCGATGCCGGGTAGCCACTTCTAGTTTATATATAAAACCTTCTGAAAATCAGGTTTTAATTTTAATTTTCAGTTCATTTTATTGCTAAAAACATTTTTATTCAAAGTTTACTTATCAAATAAGACTCCAGAACAAATTATTAATGAGACTATAAACTTACTATCTTTGCAAGGTTAGCCATATTTTTGCATATTGTAGATTATTATAGGCTAAATTTTGCAGAAAAATGATTCATTTGGCAATCCAGGATTGTCAACAAGTTTTAATGTTAGAAATGAATTTTAACAAAACAGATGCTCACTATACTCTACAGATTTAAACTGAAATATATAACAGAGCTTATTAAATTTTGAAGTGAGAGAAGAAAAACGGCACAAGCCTAGATTTAGGTTTAAAATCTGCCAGCCTTGCTTGTAGAGTACCCATAAAGGATAACAGGATTATTTATAAATTGTTTTACCTGCTCAAAGCTTGTTTTTTTTTCTTGGGGGCCACATGATCAAGTTTCTAATAAAAAAAAATTCTCACATCAGAAACTTTGCTAAAGAGTCTAAGTTAGTTTTGATAAATACATTTGCATAAAGTATTCTGATATTGAAAACAGTATTATTTAGCATAAGTTATTACATAACTTGCAAGTTATAAAAATCTAAGAGAATGATGTATTTTTACTATGAATTTGTATGTGGCTTTTCAAGTTACTTTTTCGAGAAAAAGCTTTACCACACAGTTCACATGAAAAAGGAGTCTCACCAGTATGAGTTCTTTTATGTCTTTTTAAATCATATTTTAAAGAAAATCCTCTGCCACATACATCACAAGGAAATGGAGTTTCTCCGGTATGAGTTCGCATATGTCTTTTCAAGTTACTATTTCGAGAAAAGGCTTTGTCACAAACTTCACAAGAATATAAAGTGTCTCCAGTATGAATTCTCATATGAGTCTTCAAGAATATCTTTTGAGAAAAAGATTCAGTACACACATCACAAGAAAATGGAGTTTCTTTAGTATGAATTCTTATATGACTATTCAGGTTACTCTTTTGAGAAAAAGCTTTACCGCAAATGTCACAACTAAATGGAGTTTCACCTGTATGAGTTCTCAAATGAATTTTTAAGTGGCCTTTTATATAAAAAGCTTTGTCACATATTTCACAGTGAAATCGCGTCTCCCCACTATGTATTCTGAAATGTGTTTTTAAGTGGTCCTTTCTAGAAAAGGCTTTGCCACATATTTCACAGCGAAATGGTGTCTCTCCACTATGAGTCCTCATGTGTCTTTGCAAGTCACTTTTTATAGAAAAACTTTTGCTACATACTTCACAATGAAATGGTGTCTCTCCTGTGTGAGTCCTCACATGAATTTTAAGATTATTGTTATGTGAGAAAGTTTTGTTACACACTTCACAATGAAATGGAGTTTCCCCAGTATGAGTTCTCATATGACTTTCTAAGCGACTTTTCTGTGAAAAGGCTTTGCCACACATTTTACAATGAAGAATAACTTCTCCAGTATGAATTTTCATATGAATTTTTAAAGTAATCTTATGAGCAAATGCTTTGTAGCACACTTGGCACTGAAATGAGCTATTTGATTTTAAATCAAATTCCATACCTGTTGATAGAATTTGCTTTATACAGCATAGGAATAATTTCAATTTTATGATTTGCTACATGTCTCTATATGTGATTTCCAGTTAATTTCAAGCAATTTTTTATATCAATGTAAAGAATCCATCCATTTTCAAATCCTCAGGTTCAAATGTACAATTTTTCAAATGGATATGTCCAACCTGAAACAAAAGGAAAAGAGAAAATTAATACCTTTCAATTGTTTAAAACTAAGGTTTTACTCCCTATGCTAATATCTCCTATTAGTTCTTCTTTGTTTTTATAGTGTGTAAATCCTATGTTTAACAAAGTCAATTTTTATTCACCCACTACCTAACTGGTAACACACATTTACTATCATGCTGTATGCAGAATAACACAAAGCTTACATTTTTAACTCAATGTTATTAGGTGTAAATCATCATGTCAACTTATTTAATCATTTACTTATTTTTGTAATTTGTTACATGTATTTTTGTACCTCATCTTTTATAAATAAAAATTATTTTTCTATATATTTGGTTTTTTTTTATCTAAGTTGTTTATTTTTGTTATTTGTCTTTGTATTTTTTCCTTTTATTTGCTTTTTGTGTTTTATCCTTTATTTTTATTTTCAATCATTTCTTTAGATTGATTTTTACCCTTGTTATATTTCTATTTAGCTTATAGAAAATCAGAGGTAAAAAGTTTTTTTTAACCCTCTCTTGGACAAAAAGAGGGTGTGGATTTTATTGAACTTTGGTTTTCGCTGGTCTCCACCAATTTTCCTTTATAAAAGGACATTCATTCGGTCATTATACAAATATAGACAGAATATTTATTTCATATATATATATACATATATATATACAGATGCTGATAGCTGTTATATAATCATGTGACAATTTATTTTCAGGTTTCTTTTCAATCTGCAGTTTAGTTAAGTCTATATTCACATGGAAATTAATAATTAAAACAATTTTTCAAAAAATATTTTAACAAGTTATTTATTTTGAATTTACTGACATCAAATGAAAGATTGTCAATTATGAAGATTACTTACACTGACTTATTTCCTAAAAGTGTGGGTAAGAGTTAAATTTCATGCATGACATAACAGGGAAATAACTAATGTTTGTTCAAGTAAGATGTAGTAAAAATTGAACCACCGAAGATCTGCTAGTGTAATTCATTAACCATCAGATTATGTGAGGCACCCCTTCTGAGTGAACAATTTAAATCGAAAAATACTTTGTAATCAACCATATATATATATATATATATATATATATATATATATATATAATCCATCAGTCTCAAAAACTATGGATCTGTGCCTGGGCAAGGTTATATGTATGACCAACATCACCAATAGAAAGGCAAAATGCTATACAATTTAACATTAGTCTTACTGCAAGAGTTGCCAGGATAAGGTTAAACACTTTGAATTGTCTTAGGAACAGAAGCTCTTGGTTTTGAATTCAGAATTGTTTCTTCTCGTAGACTGTTTATTATATAGAGAACCCAGTCTGCTTAGGTAGTTTACCTATAGGTGGGGGTAGTAGAGATTTATACATACTGTTCCAAAGGGCATTAGTGCAAAGTGAAACACAAACATCCTTGTTAAGTCCATTACACTGAAAGGGGTTCCCAAGTCATCTGGGCTCCTGGTCATTCCTTTACATTGGTGTTTCTTTGGTCACAATCTATTGGTTCCTTTCCCTCAAACAATGCAAGTCACATTAACACTCCTTACATAGCAAAGTCACAACTGAGCCAATGTCCAAAAGAAACGCCTTATATCTCATTTCATCATGGTTGTGATTTGCATAGGCACAACCATAATTATGTCACAAATGAGACAAAATTACACTCCATAAATCTGGCCATCAATGGTGACCGTGCTCTCTTTCAGAAAACTGACAGGCCAAACAGATATGATTTGCAAGAGGTAAGTCATTTCATTCACTATACTCCCCTTCATCTCATGATCACACAGATGACAGTGAGAGGGTGACTACCTTCGATGAGCACTCCTTCATAGGGGAGGAGGGGACTTTTCCAATAAAAACACTTCTACATCTATGTCCTGCGGGTCTGTCCGACACTAACTTCTACTCTTACTTACCTTCCTGTAATTATCTGACTGCATCGTGTAAAAAATCAATGTCTCTAAATCACTGTTACACAACACATTCGCACCATGGACAAAGATTCTTCACATTAACTCGTCCTCTGACAAATTTAGTGGTACACTGACCATTTGAGGGTTTGACCCAGACGAGGTCACCAATTTTATACAGTTCTTCCATATCTCTGGCACATAGTCTATCCCTTTTATCCAAAGCTCATACCTGTAGATCCTGTTGGCTGGTTTGGTTAATGTTGTTACATCGTCTCTGGGCTTTAACAAAAGAGAGATCTTAGTTGTCGTATGACAGACAGTGCATCCTGGCGCACAAGTGGTTGGGCCGCAATCTGTCAACAATCGGAAATGTCTGCCATTGGAGGGAGTCACATCCAAGCCCAGTTGCCACCAGTTCACATCTACCTTGAGTTTATCCTTCTTCTACCGGACTGGGGCAGGGTCCACCATACAGCACTCCTCACAACCTTGTATAGGTGACCTGATCATCGCCATTGTGATTGCGGGACACACTCTCCAGCCGAAGTTGTGTGCCAAACTCTGTATGGTGCAGATCTGCTAGTTAATTACCTGGTCCATCAAGGCAGCGCACATATGTGGCTCTGATCTTTGCTTCAACATGGTCAGTTTGATGTTGACTACCAGACCGTATTCCTCAGTTAACCTCTAGGGGATTAACAATCTCCTGCACACCAGCATCTCACTCATAGCTTTGGTCCTCACTTTAATTTTGCCTGTCAGAGTGTCCATCAATTAGTAGTACATGCATAGTGAATCAGTGCATAGCTGCACCACCATGGCTCGCCACTGTAAAGTGAGATTAATACCTTTCAGTGTAACATCCAGGCTCCACCAGGTTTATATGTTGAGTATCATTGATTGAACAAAACCAACATGCATCTTCCAGTACTGTACGAAGGCTCCCCAACACTACACCCATTGCCAGGGAGCTTGCATCAACCCACGCGTTTACTTCTCTGGTCATGCACCAATTCCCTTGGGTGGGGTCATCTCAGCATGTTTTGGTCAGCACTTCTACCAATATTTGCTTGAGAGGGGCATCATTTACAGTGTGATACCACCTATTTGTTACTATGCTTTCCCATTTTATTATCGTTCATGTGGCTGCCTGGAGTCACCTGCAGACAGGAAAATATCCCACCAACTTCTCACAGGTGATAAATACTGAGTATCACGTCTTTGTAATGGGGAGTTCCGAAACTGAGCTCTCTCATTTTCAATGTAGTGTGTTGTACTGCCCCCAGACCTAAAGTTCCAGTACAAGGGTTCAATCTTTTAATCAACTAGGGTCCTTGCTGATCAAACCAAAGGATTGTACCTTGCTCTTGACCTCATCAACTGATAAGTATGTCCTTTGCTTTTTGTTTGTCTTGCTTTAACATTGTCTTAATGATAGCTTTCATAATTTGGGGTGCATCAAGCAGTATCTCTTTCCTTTAACGATGACCATTTAAAATAGCCACAACGATTCATGGATTCATATTTGAAGATACACTTTCCATAGGTCAAGCAAATCCATGTTGGCTCTCTGCTGTCACCATTCCTTCATTTTTTCAGCACACGCAACCGCGTTTACAGTGAAGGCATCCACGTGTTGGTTCACTACCCTATAGTATATTACTGGCCATACCTTAGCTTTGGTAATTTGTGCCATCAATGGGATCTATCTTTGTGGGGATATGGTATTAGCCAACCATATACGCAATCCATGTTTGCTATTCTGTTTCATATGCAGCTCTTCTCTCATTGGACACTTTATATTCTGCAATAGTGTTGTGTAGTTGATCTGGCACCACAGTCACTGTCCACTTCCATCTCGCTATCCAAGCCTTCTTCTTGTGATCAAAAACAGTACAGAAATCCTGTTCCTCAATCGTGATAGCTGTATATGATTTGTGCTTCCTCCCAATCTGCATTTCTCCAGTGGGCATGATCTCAACACCACCTAGTGCACCTATAGCCTCAATCCTGATCAGCAGTCTTGTCATACACTACCAGAGCATCAACCTCAGCACAATAACCCCTCTCTGTGAGGACCAAAATAACTTCAATTTCGCAGTACACCTGGGATGTCCTGTTAATTGTCCTAATCATCATATTTTGCCTACTCCAGGCCCAACAGCAGTTTGCACTGATTATTGAATGGGAACATCTTGTATCTATGAAAACCAAACATTGTATGCCATCCACCCATATGCTGACCAAAGCAAAGACTGACTGAAAGGGGGCAAGGGTGACAATGGTACCTTGTCCCCAGACCCGTTTCCTGAACAGTTCCATGCTATGTGGCCCACCTTGTCTCAATTTGTGCTCCCTGTATCACTTCTGCGATAGTGTTGTGCAGTTGATCTGGTGCCTCATTCCCTGGTGTCATCTTCTCTGTTCTTTTTATAATAAAATACTATTGCTTAATTATGCCATCACCCCATTTCATAACCTTTATTATAATTTCTTGAATTCCAATTTAACAAAAGTACAATGAAACTATTATCACTTAACTGTAAATTTACATGTATAAAAGCATATAATTTAATTCACTTGTCAAAACAAAATCTATATTTCTAATCAATAACATTTTCAAAAATCATACTGTAAAATTCCAATCTGTAACCTTAAATAGTTTATCCAGTGATAATGATGCTAACCTTCTAAATTTTGAAATTAATTTTTTAACAGTTGTGTAATAATGACATTATCTACTTTAGAACAAAATGAATATGACAAACTCAATACTGTAAAAATAATTGCCAGTAAGAAGTTGATTAAAAACAAACTTTTATCGTTATGTGTTTAATAAGTTTTATTATAGAAATGCTTTGCTGAGTCTTACAATAGAAATGACTTGAAAATAAAAAGTGAATTATCAGGATGCAAACATTACTGATAGAATAGAGTTGTTTTAATTATTAATTTACACAAGACAAAACTGCAGATTAAAAAACAAATAACCTTGAAAATGAATTGCTCTCTGTATCGTTTATAAAAACGTATGTATAAATTCAATGACCTTTTGTTTTATGCTGGTAAATTTAAAAAATAAGTTACTGTCAATTGATGCATTACAACAGATTGCTTACAGTCTCTGTCTACTAATATATATATATATATATATTTATTTCAAAAGGTGAGGTAATTGTATGTGTTCAATTTAATGTATGTTCATATTTAATTTAATACTTAACGTTTACTTATGTTATTATTCAGATTATTATATTATTCATTATCATTTATGAATGTTTAATATTTGTCATTGTTAAAGTGTATGATATCTCATCCAAAATAATTATAAAAAAATAACCAGTAAAAACTTGTGAAAAAACAAAGTCATGTAAATGTATATATTCCAAAGGTCATTCAACCTTAACTTGGTTTTAACATTGAACCATTTGCAGTGACATCATTTAGATTTATCATGGTATGATTCTGATGTAGCCTACTGTACGCTTGTGCCATGATGGTTGATGATGATGTATGTGATGTCATGAAAATGGCAATTGCCATCTGAAGCTAAAAAATGATTATCTGTTGTTTGCATAATGAAATAAGATAAAATAACTGGAAATTGGTTCAACTCAAAAGGTCACATTTTTACAATCCATGCTCTGATATCACATGTTTTGTCACAATGATTTAATATTTAATTATATAATTCCTTTAAAAATGAGTCAGTTTGGAACAGTAATTAATTTGAAAGAAAAAATAAATATGGGCCTTAAAATTTGTTTATACTTTGTTTTTACTGAAATCTTTTAAATTTTAATTTTTATTAATTTCCAACAATGAACTTTTGAATTAGAAAAGGAATTGGAAAAAAAACCATCCAAATAATTATGTAACATTTTTAACTAAATTTTTAAAAACCCATGCATTGTAAAAATTAGAACCTATTATGCCACTTCTAAGATATTAATTTTATATGATTTGGTTCATTTCAGCACGTCACATTGAGAGAAAGAGAGAAAGAATGTTTTGTTAAATTACATTGTTAAATTTTGTCTCATTTCATAAATTTTCATCTTATGTGTTTATTAATTTTATATAAAATAAAGAAAATCAAATATTAAATCCCCATGATGTAAATCATAACATCAGATGGTATATTATGTAATGAAACAATTGTGTCAAATGGATCCGATTTTATCCTAAGAATTAATAATTAGAATTTTTAAAAATTGTAGCTTCCCCTCATTTTAGTGACATAAAATGAAAAATAAAAGCCCTTAGCATTTTTCTATGCAATATTATGAATTTTTATATTTAAATTAACCTTTTTCACAAATAAAATGAGTTTTATATCAGAATTTTTCCCAATATTTCTTTTTATGGCAGAGTGTTAGATGATAAAATTAATTCTTATATATTTTCATTCCTTGTGTGATGATTTCCTGTTATAATATTTTGTCACTCATTATAACAGCTATTAGGTGTTGGAATGTGACATAAGGTCAGTTTAATATGGGAACCTGAAGAAAGCAAACCTCCCAGGCCAAAAATAGCTTAGTTTCATTGGCATTCCCTTTTTTGGGATGTCTCAGGTGCCAGCCTTTTTAGACAAGAGGTGCTGCTTGACGATAAAACCCTCTGGAGCTGAACTGATTTATTTTTACACCACCCAACATATGAAAAAAAAAGACATAAACTATAGAATTATTTTTTTTAATATTCTCATAATTTGCACTATTTATTAAAAAAAATATAAAGAAAAGTTTTTCTCCACCTTAAAACATTTTCTAACTAATCAAAGAATGTGTTAGAAAAATTAAAAAGTTAAAAGAAAAGGTATAAAATGTCTAAAAAAAAAAAATATTCAGACCTAAAAGGGCTAAAAAATTTAAAAGCTTCAGTCAAAACCATTTGGTCAAACCAGATAACCTGACAAGAAGAAGAAAAAGAGTAGAGTGTTACCAGACTTCTTAAAATAACCTACCTCACTTATGCAATTAGAGAAATTCACTTGAAGAACCAACTACATTTTAATGCGATATGAAAGAGAAATTGGAATTTTTCTAAAATCCAACTTATATGTATGCAATTTTTTTTAAAAAATGGGAGAAATTTAATTTTCTCAAAAATAGCCAAGATAATATCTTCCCAACTTGACTCATCTGATTTTAACTCAATATTTTTGACACACCTTTTTTTACCTCACTATTTCAACAACACCATTCTTCAACTTCATCTGTTTGGCTTCTGACAAACATTTTCAAAAGAAATCTTCATGAATTCAACTCTTCAACCATTTCCAAAGATCATCATCATCATTTATTTGAACTTTTAAACACACCACAAACTTTATCAAACTTAAAACTCAATTTACATGCAAGTTTTTTGTTTTCAACATTTTGTTACCTGTCCTAAAAATATTTGCTGTATATACCTTTAATTTAAAAATATGTTCTTGATGCATTGTTATTTTGTGTAATTTTTCAAAATTGTATAATCATTAAGCCTATTTTTGTTTAATAAAGTTTTTTGTTGTTTTCTGATTCAATTCAATCTTAGTATCCTGTACCATCATTTCATTTGTGTGTGTGTGTGTGTGAGTTGTTTTGTTTTTGTTTTGTTTGTTTGTTTTTTCACTTTTAAACATACTGGAAAAATTCCAATAATGGAGGATAATGTGTTACAAATACTACAATGCCATTTACGAGATTTTAGCTTCTTAGAATTTTGAAACATAATTACATACACAATACACATGTATTAATTTTATAGACGTGTTGTTGTAATGCTACTAATAAAGACTTCAACTCTGAAATCGGCTATGGTTTCATCGACAAACCCATGATTCTTCTGAAATTTTTTTCTCCTGATTCTTAAAGTATTGACCATAGGACAGTTCACTGGAACTATTTTATGCTCTTCTTAGTAAATAAAAACCCTACTCTTTAAATTGTATGGTTTATTTGTTAAAAAATATGGTCTCAAATTTCGATAATTGTTCACTGTTCAGAATAGCATATTATACTTATATATATACTTACATTCATTATCCACTACAGATAAGAGAAAGTTTCGGTTATTGTCTTTTTGAATTGTTATGCACTCCGAAAATAGTTTTCTAAAAAGACTTTACGAGTTGGACCTTTTTACCAAGTTTTTTCTCTCCACCAAACAAGATCTCAGAAGTTGTTTTCCACTCACTCTATCTTAACAAGATGCCGGTAAATCACATGCGACCTACGAGACACTCCCTACCTAACCATGACGAAATCTTAGCAAGTATTGAGAACTTTTTAGGGGGTTGGGATAGAGAAAAATATTGGGGAAAAAAACGAAAATGACCGTCTACTAACTCGTAGCAGACATGATTTAGTTGCACGTAATTGTTCATAAATAAAATGAAGGCAATGACTGAAAATTACTCTTATCTGGATGCTATTCCATTCCTTTTATGTGTATGTGTGTGTGTGTGTATGCGTTAACGCAGCGTGCTATTCTAGACAAGCACCCCCAAACCAACTTCGTTTCTATTGTCAATCATTACACTTGAGAGTTTTATAGGAAAGCCAAAACTAAAAGAGTTAATTTGGTCCATATGTACACTTAAACTTTTCAGCATTTTTTTGTATTATTTTCTTCACCTTGAAAATATAATGTAAAAGAAAATAATTGCACTGTTTACCTATATTTCTTCACTCATATTGACAGGATCGGCTTCTTAAAAAATCCCTGATGGTACCGAGAAAAAAAAACAACACATTTTGTCTTTTTCTCTTTAAATGATTGAAAACATGGTTTTAACTACTGTGTGCGACGAAAATATTAAGTTGCGGTGTACAGCCAATTTACTTTCCTTGTTACAATAAAGACCGCTTATCTGATAACGGTTTTTTCTAGCGTAATTGACAATATTTCTATTTTACCGACTATGTTTAATCATACAACAGATGTGAAACATTCATTGGTAATCCTTAACTTGTTCCACGTAAATTCCTACCATAAAATAAACTGAACCCTCATTTTATGTCCGTTTTTTTTTTTTTTGGTGCAAGAAAAATAAAACATTTATTGTAAAAACACGGACATAAAATGAGGGTTCAATTTATTTTATAGTGGGAATTTACGAGGAACAAGTTAAGGATTACCCATTCATTCATGTGTCCGGTCTGTCTCGTTTATTCTTTAAAAATCTGGTTTCAGTTCACAAATTGGGTATATTCGCAGAGTTCCGTCCCGGCCTCATGCCTCAAAAATATTTAGCCGGTAGCTGCTGGAAAAATAAAACACCAGCTACGATTGAAGTCCGTAGCCGAAGCGGTGTCACTTGAAAAAAAAAACTAGGGTTAAGGTTAGCGGTTTTTGAGGCAGGCGGCCGGGACGGAACTCTGCGAATATTACGCAGAAATTAAAAATGGATTGAGGTCCTGGTCAGTGATTTGTCATCCAGGTAGCACCTCTTCATTAACGGAGTAAAAAGGATGTATATTGTATTATACATCCTTGTGTCTGCGACAAGACAGCCGCGTATGTGTCTGATTTAAATAAACACATATGCCGTATTTATTTATTTATTTATTAAATTATATTCTGTTAATAACAGTTGTATTTTCATAAAAATTCATTCAGGTTTAGTGGGGGGGTGTACTTTTCTAATGCAATTTTTTTAGTAAGTTATAATTATTAAAAGAAGGGAAGATTTTTACTTTAAGTCTTTAAGAGAGAAATGAATATCTTCAACGTAATGATTTTTATTTATGTCTTTTTATCAGAATGAAGTCTAGTTGTTATTTACGACTAAGCTGTGCTTAACTGACATTCTTAGTCTGGTTGCTTTTTGTAATGTCGCGTTTTGTAATGGTTAGCAAACTAGACTAGCAAACCATTATTAGTGAGTTCGAGACTCGCTGGGCGCTCCATACATGCGGCCTTGTGCAAAGTTTAAAATAGTGCTCGGACCCTGGCAACCCCATTTTATTTGCTGCTTCCTGACAGAAAACAAGAACCTGTCAGATAATACACTTTAATCTTAACCCGATTTTTTTTGTTTGTTTTGTTTTTTAATATTTCAAGGGTAGTTTTGAAACATACCAACAATTGTGACGTCATAGACGTATTTTACAAAATCAAATCACTATCCCTGATTGAAAAAAAAATAGTTACTTTTTTAGATTTTTAATTACTCTGTTGTAAATGAAATATAATTTTCTTTTAGATTATCAATGAAATAATTATATATCGATATTTGTTCTGTTTAAAAAGTTGGTGGTTAAACTTTTAAACTGAGATTTCTCCATTAACCTACTAAAGTAATTGATTTCTCCATCAACCTACTAAAGTAAGCTTGTTATTAAATGGATATTTGTTTTTATAATCTAAAAATATGAACTTTAAAACTTAAAATTATGGGCATTATATTTTAAATAAACTTTTATTGATTTAAAACATGATATACTTAAACAATTATGGATGTCTGAAATTTACATTTTATGTAAACCATTATAATTTATTTCCCTTGATGCAATGAAGGATTTGTAAATTATTACCAGCTAAAATATGAAATAATTTATTTCAATATTTTAATAAATTAAATCAAATAAATTAAAAGTAATTTAAAAGCAGAAATAAATATCCATACAGAAATATTTCCCTAATCTTCTTAAATCTAAACCATAGAAATAAAAAATAAAAATGTATAAACTAATTATTACACTTTTGGGAATCCATATATTCCAAATATTTGGTAGGAAACATGTCTAATAGCGTTAGACGATTATTTGTTCTTCAAAACAACATTATTTTGAGTGTTTTCAATGAAAAACTGGACATCATTTGTCTAAAAATTTACAAACGCATGAGTAATTTTTCTGCACCATGTATTTATTTCTAAGAAGAAACTTTTAATATTATTTTCCTTTTTTTACTTTATTACTACATTTTGACTAAAACAAAAATTTGACCTTAAATAGTCGATTTAATTCATTTTAAATTGTTTAGTTTTTTTGTTGTTTTTTAAGTGATAAAGTCTGTCCTTTTGTTAATCCCTATTTTACATCCTGTCGAAAGGTAAAAACAAAATACCCTATTCTGATGACCCCTCCAAATCAATCAATCAATTTAATTATTAACAAATATAACAACTTCCACAATTTTTTTCTTCATCTAAAACAAGGACAACTTATCTTAAGGTTATTTTTAATGGACTAATTATTTTAGTCATGTACTAAGTATAGCTTAGTTGTGGTATAAGACCAAAAGTATGGGGCATCCAGTTAGAATCAAATTCATTAACAATAGTTCACTAGACTAGCTTACCATTACACCACATGAGGCACCCTGGATGGCTGATAATGTTATTCATCATCCTAGAGTTATCTCTTCTTACTTGCATTGAAAAATGGTTTTGTAGTTTTATCTAATGTTTTGTGGTCAGGCCGGTTTAACGTTAGTGTTTGTTTAAAATGTATCAAAGGCTTTCAATAAAGAAAATAAGAAATTTTCCCTTTTTTTTTTTTTTTTTTCTCTTTGTGCTTTCAGAACTGTTGTAGAAGTAATATTCCATAATGTATAAGAAAATACAGGTAAGAACTAACAACATTTATTATGTTTATTATTTTTGTTTACTATAAGGTCAAATTTATGATGAATTATTTGTCTGGAATAATAGAAAAAAATAAAATGACACTTTCAAATTTGATTTGATATAAATTTATAAGTAATTGAATATTTGTACAATGAATTATGTTTGTAATTCAAAATATTCTAAACTGGTGAGGTTAGTGTTTGTTTAAGATGATGGCAAGAAAAAGTGTGGTGATCTATTGGAATATGGTAAAAGATCATGAGTTATTTCCTATAACTCCAACCTAAAAAAAAGGGGAACCACTCTGAATGAATTTTATCTGTTAATTAATCTACCCATAATTTTCCCATTAAACTAAACCTAACCCCATCTTCTTTTTTCCTAGTAGATCAATAAATAGATAAATAATTTATAAAATTCATTCAGAGTGGTTCCCCTTTATTAGGTTGGAGTTATAGGAAATAACCAGATTGTGCATGCAAAATTCCCAGCAATCTGGGTTTTTTTGCACACACACCTACATTTTTAGAAAAAATTCTTCAAGCTTCAACATGTTTTGTAATTCACAAAGTGGAAGTAACCTCTTGTTTTAAAACACACACACTCACACACAGAGAAAGAAAACATGCAATTTAAGAGAAAAGAATGAAAAATATGACAATGTGAAAAATATGATCCAAAAGTTTATTATCTTATTAAAAATAACATGAAAGTATTCATTTGTTCAAAGACAATCACGGAGCCATGCCACTATTTGTATCACACACTCATATGTTATTTCAAGAAAGTGCAATGTTATATCAAGGTATCATCAATGCAAAATTACACTATTTCCATAAACTTACCTTGGTAATATTGTGTTGACTGACAAAATGAATGGTTATGTGGTATATACAAAGCACAAAAACACTAAAGTAATATTTGTTTATTGTTTTTTGGGGGGGTTTTTGGGGGTTTTTTTTTACATTGCTTTAGTTGTAGATTGTAAGTTGTAATCACTGTAAATCTTTAGAATGAACCCTTTTAAGACCATTGGTGATTTGCATTTGAGAGAAAGTAGTTCAATAAACAAGCAAACCACACGAGTGGAGGCCAGTATGAATGTTGAAACAAGACACATAAGATGGCTATTTTTGGTGAAGTCAATTGCTACAATCTACACCCAGAAAGAAATATTATGGTTAAGTTACACTGAAAGCACTGGTTCTTGCTAGATCACCAAAGTTAAGCAATAATGAACCTGTTCAATATTTAACTGAGTGACCACTTCAGCAATAGCAGGTACTATAAGCCATCTGAGTCCTTTGTTTATCAAAATGACTTAATTTGGCATTGAATGACCCGAAAAGGGTTGATATGCCATGAAGCAAAACCAAACTAAACAAAACAAAAAAGAAAGAGAAGAAATTCTTCAATTGATGAATGATTGATGATTAAAAGTAAAATATTCTGAAATGGAATTAGATTATTTTTCAATAACAGTTTCAATAGAGTACAAAACACTAAGCAGAAAAGCTTTGATAATTCTGCTTTAATTCTCAGCAATTCATTTATGTAAATCTGGATTCTCTACTTTGAGAAAAGAAAATTTGAAAAATGGTTGAAAAAATACTAGTTGCCTTATTAGTCAATATTATAAGAATCTATACTTAGCACCAAGCTCAAATTCATATCAATTAAAAGTTGATTTGTTTTAAATTCTAATGAGAGTTTTTTGCAATTTTGTTGAAATAAAAAGGATTTTAATTTGGAAAGCAATATCCAAGTTTGTGGTACCATTTGATGAATTTGGTTTAGAATGAAAATATAGTATTTATTTCCTTGTACCAATGAAAAATGTCATTATCTTTGAATTTAGGTGTTGAGTACCTTCAGGCTAGCTCAGTCAGTAGAGCGTTCGGGTTGAAACCACAAGGTTCCTAGTTCGATACCAACCCTCGCCAACTCAGCATATGAGTAGCACCAGGATCTGTGCGGTAAAGTAAGGAGCTGATGGTAGGTGTGGCGCTCCACCCCAGGCACAAAAAAAATCTCCTTGATCTAGCGCTAGACCACACCGACGACTTTACTTATTTTACCTTCAGCATAAGGTGAAAAAATCAAAGAAACATTGAAAATCATTGCTGTATATACTTATATATACTTGTGTATACATATTCACCAACCCCTCTGCATGAGTAGGATGTGACACATGGTCAATTTCTTAAGCAGAGTTTAACAGGTTTGAATTCAGTTTTCCTTCTAGACTGGTTACCTAATCAAGGTTAAAGAGCTCAGTCTGCTCTACTATTTACTCATAGTTGGAGGGAGAGTAGTTGGATGCATACCATTCCCAATGGTATTAGCACTATGTGAAATGCATAAATTGAACTTGTGATGCCAACTCAATTTCTTATAACATTAACCCTTATATCATACACCTCATTTATACTTGTGTTTAGGTTGAATTTTGAAAACCTAATTTTTAGGCCCAACATTGGCATCAACCTGTACATGAGGAATAAGAATTTTGTAACAAAATGAGAAGAACTAGAAGCAATTTAAATATTCAAAATTTAGTTGTATAAATGAATGATAGGATCACCATAGATCAAGGGTCAACTTATATATGAGATTGGCTTATATACAAATGCAAAGTGTCACTGATAAATAAGTACACCTCTAACAATTACTTTTATAAAGAACTTCTCTTCTAAACCAAAGATTTTATTGTTTCTAGTGAAAGCTTATACAATCAAAACGGATATTATTAGGCATTATTCATTACCAAACACTATAGCATTGTAAGTGAAAGTGGACAGAAGAAGCAGGTGTGCAGATGTAGTATTTTTGGTAAAGCTGACCAAAGAAAGCATGTTATTCAGTGAAGAAAGGTGACTGGCTGAGAAGGAAATAGACCTTAAGTTAAATGGATGTATCGTCTGGGTGCTACCCTAAAACCTAGAGGGAAAAAATTCATGGCATCCAACTTGACACTGTGTGGATGCAAAAACTTGATGTTAAATTGAAGAGTGATTAAAAATGAGAAATCATATCCAACTATTGTTCATACTAAGCCGATAGGGAGAGTGAATTGGCAGTGAAAATGGAGAGACAGCCAACAGGACATTATGTGGATGCAGACCAGAAATTGATGAGAAAACTGTCTAGAACCCTTGAGATAAGCGCTCCTTTAGTTGCCAAAAGCAATAATGAAGAGATCCTTTTTTGGTTCCTGTATCCAAGTTAAGACAACCAGTTAGTTTTATCTTAATAGGTGCCCCCTTTTGTCATTTGTGTCTCCTTTTTGTATTATTAATTGATTATGTGAATAATCTCTTTTGTGTATCCATTGGCTTGCATGCTACCATCTATAAACTGTGACCTGTCTATATGTTTCTCCATGTTTCTATTGTCTAATGAAGTCAAGAGATATTTTAACCTCTACCTTATTAAATTTATTTTCTTCTCTGTTTCATTGCCATTCTATGTGTGTTCTTGCCTTGTCAAAGTATAATCCCCATTACTGCCAGACCAGATTAAAGTAAATAAAAAAGGCAGTGATAGTACATGCCTGGCTTGGATATTTAGGGATGGTATTTATAGATTTCATTATATCTTTTTAAAACATATGTAAATTTTATGAACTGGAATTAGAAGAATAAAAAGAACATTTTCTATTGTTATTTTTTTCTGTCTTCTTTCATGTATAGAAACAGTGTTTCATTATGATCAAAATTGATGCTAAATTCACTCAGTTCTCAGTGAGAATCAAACTTGATTTCTTCCAGAACCAGAAGTAGCTGATATCGTTTAACTCTGTGAGTTTTCATATTTATATAGAAACCCACAACTTGATAATACAGAAAGTACACTGTAAATTGGGTGGTAAATATGTAAAAAAATTGGTCAAATTTAGTATCAAAATAGTGAGAAATTACTCTGTGAAATTCCCCAGCAAGTAGAAAATATGGATGAGCAAGTGGAATGTATTATGAAATTCAACTATATTTTCCAATGGTACAGCACATTCTCATGATTCTTACCACCTGTCTCTATTGGTCATTGCCCCTGGAAGGTATTCCACATGACATGTCTACATTAGTGTGCCCATATGTAGGTGAATGTCACTTATGTGTTTGTTCTTGTTTTTCAGCATGTCTTGTTCATCTTACTTGGATAGTTTGTGCAATAGGTGATTATACAGTCAAGTGTGGGCTGTTGCTTCCAGGATTTGTTAGATTATATTCATAAACACCACTAAAAGGGTTAAGCAAATTGCATTTTTAGGAGTTTTAATTTATTTTGTTTCTTGATGTATTGCAACTGATTCTAATTTGTGCTTGAGTATTTTTGGTATTGACACCTTCTTAAAACTTTCTTAAATTTGAACAGAATATTTTCATTTTATTTTTCAGCTTGCAAGTATCTACCAGAAATATTCTTGGAGAAAAGATGAATAAAAAACAAATAAACATCTTTAACAAGATACTACCTTGTTGAAACTATACAACTAAATGCTATATATGAAGACATTCCCTTTAAAATACAAGAATAGAAATTCACAACTTGATACTAAAGAAACTTAATTTCGCTGTAAATTGTGTGGTAAAATTTAAACTGGATTTGAGAACTCATACTAGAGAAAAATCCTTTCAGTGGGAACTATGTAGCTAAGTTGTTTTTTTTTCTTTTTCTGGTAAAAGAAGAGCTTCTCTTTAAAATACAAGCATGAAAACTCACAACTTTTTAGTAGAGAAACTTCTTTTTGTTATAAAATGTGTGGTAAAACTCTTTCTTAACTGAAACTTCATTTGAGTACTCATACTGGAGAAAAAACACTTTTGGTGTAAAAACTGTGGTAAAACGTTTTCTGATAAATTTTAAATGTCACACTGAAGAAACTTCTTTTTCTTGTGAAATATGTGGCAAACCTTTTGGTATATGTGGTGATTTAAAATCTCACTTAAGAACCCATATCAGAGAATTGGAAAAGCCTACTAGACATTACCTTGAGTGTCTTTGGTCTCTCTGTACAGGGGTTTGTCAGTATTACTTCCCCTCAGAAGTAAACCCTGACTAAATATTCCCCTCATCATAGCTAAGCACTGGGCTAGATGATGAGGAAATTAATGGTGCACCTTTTCCTAGTACTATTATCACAAGTAACAAGACTAAGCTGGATAACCGACCAGACCAGCCCATTACTGGTCCTGGAATATGGCAAGACTAAGCAGGGACCAAGAGAGACTATAACATAGCTAAATGATCCATTGAGGGGAAGAAAATTATTCTCCACAATTTCACTTACTCAAGATTTGAGAAGTAGTGCAGGGGGAAGAAAATAGTATTTGAGTAGCCAATAACATCCTCCATCCTAAAATGAGATGTATGCATAGTGCATAAAGAAATTGGGAAGGGAACCCTTGGTCACTAAAAAATTATTAAAGGAAAATTAACCAAAAAAGAGATCCAATTCATTGTGAAGTTTGTGGAAAAGATTTTCCCTCAAAAATGTAGTTTGAAAAACCATTTTAGGACATACACTGATAACATCAAACAGAAAGGTGACTGTTCTATGATAAAGATATACAAGTAGATACATAAAAGACAAGGCTATCAAACCAGATATTATCATTTGAGATTTAAAAAAGACTGCACTCATAATTGATGTAGCTGTCATAAATAAATATGGCTTTAATAGAGCCAAACACGAAAAAAATAACCAAATAAAAGGACCTTATGAATGTCTTAAAAACAACTTGGCCATTAAAAGAAATTTCTATTATACCAGTTGTGATAGAGGCAACCGGGTTGGTCAAACAAAACATTAAAAAATATTTTAACACATTACCTGGTAAACCAAACTGCAATGAAGTACAAATAACAGCTATAAAATGAATATCCTCCATCCTAAAAAGAGACTTAGGATGTAAGTACAATAGAAAAAGAAATCAAATATTAGCTCCAGGAAGAGGACTTGTGGTGTGATATTATGATGTGTTGAGTAGCCAATTTTGTAAACATAGTTTATTGGAAGAGCAGAGTCTAGAATCTTGCCATAGTCATCTGTTAATAAGTTACACTGGCTAAACAAAAATGTTTATCTATTAAAAATGGAGATTTGGTCTCTTTTTGTCTGTAACCGCAACTATGTCACAGTAATTTTTTTAAAATTCTATGAAAAATCAATTAAGATACAAATTTTCACGAAGATTTTTATATTTAGTTGTGTTTAAAATAGTTTATTTTCCTAAAATATATTAGGGGAAATACTTTTTTACTAGGTTGATCCCCAACAGAATATTTTTTACTCGTACGATTTTTAAATTTCTCTATAAAGATAATTAATTCAGAAATTTTTAGAAACATTTTGGAGGTCCTTATTTTCATAAAACAAAACAAATATCTCAGTGGAATAGAGTGAATATGATGTTGTTTAATTAAGTAATTAATTTTAAAGAAATATTAAACATTTTATTTAATTAATTTCCCAAAGGCAATATTTTTCACAAATTTATTTTTACAACACCCATTTTTTTTTTTTTTGCTAGTATTTATAATTAACTTAAAAGCCTTGCTTTTCAGCTGGCAATCAAGCAACTTCCTGTGGAGCTCTCTTTATCACAGCATTTAAGTATTCAACAATAATTCTTCTGCTGTCACTTAATTTAAAGATAATTTGATGTATGTAGGTCTTTACTTTCCATACAAACAATTATTTTTATTTCATGGGAGACTTTCACTGGATTTCGCATTTAATTTTGATTATTCTCATATTTATTTTCAAGTTGTAAAAACTGTTATTGTACAAAAAAAATTGTTGCAAAAATCAAGTGAAAAATTGCTAAAAACAATCACAGTAATTAAAACTTAGGAATCCAAATTTCAGAATTGTGTAACTGAATTTTGCCCAATATGTTTTTAATTTGCTCTCGGAGTCGGCCTGACTCCAAAATGGTATATGCTGAATAATGGCCTCTAGGAGTAAAATTGAAAAAATGCAACACACTGACATTCATATTATTAGAGATTTCCAAGCTTAGAATTAGAATGTCCTAATATTTTAAATATGAATATCTTCAGTCTGTGATCACAGTGATTTTAGATGTCAAAAATATTTGTTGACTTTAACTTGGATACTTACCATGAGAGATTATTAGAATCTGTTGCCATGGTGAAGAGAATATCCACATCAATCTTATTGGTTATTACTTGTTTTTTATCTGTTCTGGTGTAAAAGGAAAGTCAGTGTTGACTGTTTAAAAGGAAAATCAGTGTGCTTGTGACATTGTTATGTCTTAAGGAACCAGCATAAAACTTAGACTATAGTAGGTGATGTGATGTCTGAATTTCAAGTGGATATGGAAAACACCATATTCTGTCTTGGTCAGCAAAGCCTGTGGCCAGGTGGAAGTACTTGAGATTTTTATTATTTTGGTCAGAATTTATTTGGGCTTAAAAGGAAATGATTTTTCTACATAAATGGAATTCAGATTGTGATGGAGAATGAGTACTACCGTACTCATTTGAAAAAAAGCAAGACATTGCCTGCCCGAACCTGCCCCCCCCCCCCCGGAATGCAAAGAAATGCAATTCAGGTGCTGGATGGACACGAGGTGTAATTCAGGTGCCCGGATGTTGGGAGACTGTGTCCATAAATAACAAGTGAGTGGAGTGCTGAGGAGAAGCAGTTGGCCGACGTGAGACGGCAGTCAGCGACGAAGCGCTTTGTGAACAACCCAACAAAGAAATTGATTTTAATCCAACAAAGAAACAAAACTAAATGGGAGTAGTGATTTTCAGCTGCTAAACATTTTGATGACGACGGATTTTCAGCTGCTGGTCGACGACGAAGACTGTGTTGACCAAAAGAAAGTTTGGCCTGCGAGAAGACAGTGGACTTGCTTATTTTTGGTCCCCCCTCAGCAGGAACTTGTTGACTCAAATATTTATTTCCCCCCCCCTTCTTTTTTTTCCCTTCTATACAGAAACTTAGATAAAAATAAAAACAGACCTTTTTCTAAGACTAACTCTTTTGTTGAAAACTACTTGGGTGGCTGGAAGGAAGTAGTAATCAATTGACTTGAGGGAGTTAGGAGGGGAAAAGGGGTGGTACTTAAGAAGTGGAAGTCAGAAATTTTTAAAAATGAAAGTTGGAATTGATGGGTGGATTAGCCCTCTTACTACCACTAAGGGGGGTTGGACTATTGCCCAAAATTGGGAAATCCCAGTTGAAACAAAGGAATAGCTAATATTTCTATGCCAACAGGAACCTACCCAGTTCTGGGTGAAGATATTATTTCAGCTGAGTGTTTTGAGTCAGACAGAAGCTGAGAGAGCAGTAAAGCAGAGCCAGTGAGTGGTCAGTGAGAATGAAGAAAAAAGGGCCGAACAGACCAACTGACTTCAGCCAAGACTATCAAAGAACTTATAGAAAAATATTCTTCAGATTTGATCGGAGTGGAAAACTTGACCAAGAAATGAGCCCAAGAATTGCCTGAGTGATATTCTTTCAAGCCCATGGTTGTGTTCTGATTGAAACCCATTAATTAGATGTCAATCACTCCCACAGATTTGAGTAAGATTGACCTCTGTTTTTTCTTTCTTGTTATATAAATGATTTATTTGAATTTGAAAAACAGTCGTTGCCTTGTTATGTAACCATCAAGCCACTGTTAGCCATGTTGTACCAGTTTCTGCAGCAGATTTCTGGTTATTTGAGATCAGGCACAACATGGACATTTGACCAGACTTTTGGTAACTGTAGAAGTCACTGTAACCCAGGGTTGATGGAAGGAATCCAATGTTTATGGCCATTTTTGGATATTCAGTCAGCCCTTTAGCACATTGTGCTGACATGTTATATGCTGGAGGAGAATATAGAGAGAGGGAAAAAATTTACCTCATGGGCCAAAATAGGGGCACATGGCTTGTATGCAAGATATCCAGGAGAGAAAACATGGGAGTCACAATTTATAAAAAAATTGGACTCATGTTTGAAGCGAATCTCACAAGACAAATGTGGCATCTGCAGATTTCAGATCCCCTTAGTCCATAAAAGGGAAGAAGGTGCTTATTTTGGCTGTTAAGTCAGTTCAGCACATGTGTATGAGCAAATTGTATTAAGAGAGAAAAAGGCTTTGTCGGCTTTTTGTTTTGACCCAGGTGAATGATTGCTCAGAAAGCAACTTTTTTTTAATACAAATCTGTTACAAGGCTGAAATGTTCCCATATAGAATTTTATAAATCATGACTTAGGGAGTGGCCATGTTTTCCTTTTCCAAATATCTTGAATGCAAAACACGTGTGTGTACCCGCTTCATTTCTTGAGGTAAGTTGTTTCTCCTTTCACTAAATTCCCCAGCACAGTCAGAAAAGGAATGCAATGAATCTCTTTGTTTCAAGTTTGAACATTTTTTTATTTCTTGTTTTTTCTTATCTCTTCAGTCTGTGAAGATAGCATGATTTTAGTTAGAGTCATTTTTCTTCCACTAATTCATCATCTCTCTTCACTCCCACCCTTGGTGCACATGAGCATCAGTTGACATCAACTCCAAATCCTGCTTTTCTATGCCTATCCACCTGTATCTCTTCATATATATATATATATATATTATAACCTCCCTTGATCTGTCCCTCTTCATCAGAGACATGTTTACATTAACACTTCATAAAGCTTTCACTGAATGACTTCATGGACAGCTAATGTTAGGACAAACCTAATGACTTTATGTTACAGCCTGGGCTCTTATCTGTATTTATATATAGATTAATAGAAATTCTTTGTCTGTATATTTGTTTTATTATCATTTATTTATTATATATTTTTGTTTGTAAGTTGTTTGATTTTATTATTTTTCTTGTTTGTATTTTTTCTTTTCTTTGTCTTTTATTGTTTCATCTTTTATTAATTTGTTTTATTTTTAATCATTTTTTAAATTAATTTTTTAATATATGATTGATTTTTTTCCTTATATTTTTATTTAGTTTTTCTTGTGGAAAATAAGTGGGTACATTTTTTTTAACCATCTCTTGGATAAAAATAGGATGTGGATTTTATTGAACTTTGGTCTTGGCTGGTCTCCACAAAATTTCCTTTATAAAAGGATGTGCAATAAAAATATCCCGTAGTCCATCTTTTATCATTAGCTTTTATTATTTATTTGTCTGTCACTCACATCATTATTACCACTGGTGAATTATTTGGTTTGGTTTCTTTGCTTAATGGCATATCAAACTTTATGGGTTATTCAATGCCAAAGCCCTCCTTATAGAAGAACAGTAGTTGTACTATTTAACCCATAGGTGAGGGATGAAGGGATTCATACCTTTCCCAAAGGTATTCATCTGAAAGTGAATGAAACAGTGTGCCTGGAATTTGAACTCATAACAATGTAGCAGTTCCAGCCCATTAGACAGTAAACCACAGGAACTCACCCCCCCCCCACTGGTGAATTGTATAACCTACTGCCTAATTTTACTCACATTCATTTAGTTTACATAAACATTTATCAAGCATCAGTGAATGTCAATGGCTGCAATATTTTCCACATTGAGAAATTCAATGATACACCTCTACTTTCATCTCAGATGCCATTTTTTTCATACTTTTATCCTTAACAGGACAAACATATAATAGATTATTATTGTAAAGGTTCATCCTCTGATGCCATACCATCAAACAAAAACTCAGATATTGTTGTACACCATAATAAAATTGAAGGTACTACTTTTACAGCGTGTTTCTTGTTCATCACTGCTGAAAATAGCCTTTTATAACTGAAAACTTGCTCTATCAAATTGTGTTATAGTGTTTTCTGTATCTGTTGTAGTTTCCATCAAAATAAATACAGGCTTTATGCTTTAAAAATATGTATCGCTTCCAAGAACAGCCAATCCCCCTCATCTTCCATCCTCATCTGGCAAAATTCTGGTTCTCTCACCAGAAATGCATGACAACTATTGGCCAACACCTGACCAGTTCAAACACCCAACCTATGCAAACCAGTCCAATTGTGGTAGAGTCCAAAAATTTATTTGTAAACTAAAAGTCATGAGTTCAATCCACAGAAGTGGAACTAATTGCATGAGTGTATATTGCACCAAGTGCACCCAACTCAGCCTGTTGTTGGGTCTACCTGTTTCTTTGCTACACCCCTAATCTCATGATCACATAAAGACCAACCTGGGGAAAGTCTCTTGCATACTTCTTCATAGTGGTATGAATTGCAACCTCCACCCCAGATAACTCAGAGGTATCATCATGTGAGTCTGCATGAGGCCTCAGAAGTATTGACCATCTTCTGGGAGGAGGACTTTACTGTCATTTTCACTTTCTGCAGCACTTGAACCTATAATAGGGTGTACACTGTCCATTTGGAACCCTTGCCTTGACACAATCTCCCACTTTGTAACCAACACACTGCTGTTCAGGCTCAGTTGGGGTTCTGTATTGATGCCTTTCAGTTGAACTTGATAGTGATGGATTATGTTGGCAGGGAAGTGCCCAACCACCTTTCTGCACAATGAGAATTCACTATGTTGGGTGAGAATGCCAGGTATGCTATGGACCTCGTTTCCATCAGAGTGCATTGCATCCCCCCCCTCTAAACTTGCAGGCCAAGTATTTGCATGACATCTTTCAGTCATTACGGCGCATTACTCACCAGCCCAAACTTGGCTAAATGTTGCTTCTCTCTGGCTGTAGACAGTATATTTTCTTTAATGAAAACATTAATGTACGCCAATATTACCTGTTGGATAGTGTTATTCGTTGACAATGCAATATCTACAATAGCTCACATAATTGATGGTGCTACATAGAGTCCAAAGCCCATTTGTGTCAAGCAGTATCTTTACCCTTCAAGGATCACAGTTTGATATGGACACAAAAATTAGAGCATATGCACCTGTAAGTAGACTTTCTTGAGATCAAGCACTGGAAGATTGGAGCACTTTTGTTGCCACTACTTTTGTTTTTGCACACAAAAGTCTGATTTTTCTGTGTAGGTGTTGATTTACCCATTCAGCTCACAAAACTCCAATATAAAGTGCACCTGAATCTTATTTTGCTGAAAGACTGCCATCAATGGAACTAAGCTCTTTGGGGGAACCAAGTTTCTTCTCATGACAGGAAAGCAGCCGTTCATTATCCTACCACATCTCATGTTGGTATTCTTACCAGATGTGAGCAGACACTGGATATTCAGGTACCACCTGTTAATCTCAAAGGGATCACATGCTGTAGACATTTCACTCCACACAGCCTACAAATGAGTGCCAGTGTCTTCATCCATTTGTGCACAGAGGGAGCAGATGCCAAGTCATCAAATTCTGGAATCAGTTTTTGGTCAAATGCCAAAATAGCTTATTTTAAAAAGATATACCACTTCCAAGAATTGTCAATTTATCTTTTATTCCATCTGGCAAAATTCCTGTGTTGATTTGGCATTTCATAATTCACAAGGGTTGAGATGCCATTAAACACCAACCAACAAATATGATTTCCAAGTGTCGCTCTAAGAACTTTAACATTTATTTACTATTCAAGAAATAAATTCAACTTATAAAATGAAGCAATTAAAAAATACTATTACTCTTCCTAATTGAAGAAAATATGATTAAGAAATGAATATTTATAAATAAGTATACTAGATAACATGTTCATGAGCATAATAGCTCAACTGTGGTGTTACTATTGTGATTATTGAATTAGTTCAATAATTAAGTGACCAAATAACCACACCAATGTGTTAATTTTATTGAAACTGTTACATTTGTATTGTCTTTGTTGTGTTGCATCATTTAAGATGATTACCAAATAATTAAACCTAGAAAGTTGGCAATAAGCCATGTTTGTTACCTGGTCAAATAAATACCCTCTTAATATAAATTTATGTTTCATTTTTAATACTGAACACTGAAACTGATATTTATGTGGACATAAAAACTAAAATCTCCTTTTCTTTTGACCTGTTTAATCAGTTGAAAGTTTATAGTATTTTTTAAATTAGACTTCAAAGGCTTAAAAATTGAAAACTTTTCAATTTTTAAGTCTCTTGTTTTCAAAATTAGAGCAGGAAATCTTTTGCACGCACCTAAAAATCAATGCAACATGGAGTCAGAATAATTTCAAAATAAAATTATTACATGGTTAATTATAAACTGTTGGGTTTGATACTTTAATGGTTACCAAAGAAATTGAACTCAGTAAGTCAAGTTTAAATTTTAGATGAAGTTGTTTGTATTTCACTTTGCAATAAATAAACTAATTGGAAATATCAGTTGCTTTACATCTTTGGTATGACATTAAACTGCATCTGGTGATGAGGCTCCAGTTCTGTATCTCTGGTGGGTGTGGAGTCATCCTTTTTTTTTCATTATTCTCAGGTCCACTCTGAACCCAGAGGGGTTGTATCTGTTAGTTTCCCATTGACATGTCAAATAGGTCTGTTTGAGAAATTGTTTAAAATGATTTTGAACAACATTAATTCATTGGCTCTTAAAACATAAATACATTGGCTCTTAAAACATTGATATTGCTGCTAAGTTTAAAGTTTATACTTGTTTAAAATGGCAGTGATGATACATAACTGTGCCATAGATAATGGGAGACCATAATTGTTAAACTGACTTCAGCATAAAATAATACAACAAGGGTTGGCATGCCGCTAAACCAACCACCTACCAACCAATTGCTTATCACATATTGGGGCATTTTTGTCCCCTACCCCTGCTAAAAACTTTGTTTTAAAACACATGGAATGGAAAGTGTTGTGTTTATTGTTGGTCTTAATATATTAAAAAAACGACTAAAGAATTGTTTGTTTATAAGTCAGATTGAAAGAGTTAAAGAGACTTGATTGTATGAGTACAACGTTTTCTACTTTCAATCTATTTTTTCAAATAAAGCTTTTATAAATATGTAGTTGTCATTTCTTATATTGTAAAATAACTGCAAGAAAAGACTTAACTAACATTTTCCAATAACACTTCTCAGATGAAAATTTAAACTTCTTCCAATAAAAGACACTTGTGGCATAACGGTTACCATTGTAGGAAATGGAATCGGTGACTGGGGTCCTGGATGAGGTTGTTCCACACAGTGCTACTACCCTTAGGAAAGGTATGAATCTAAATATTCTCCCTCCAGCTATGGGTAAATGGTAGGGTAGACTGGGTTCTTTAACCTTGGTATAACAAGCAATCTAGAAGGAAAACTCTGAATTTAACCCAAATTCACATCACTTAAAAATTGTCCATGTGTCTCATCCTGCTCATGACAGAGGGGTTAGGTAAATATGTACTTCAACTAAAAATGCTTCTTTGATACGATAATAAACAATTATGTTTCTGCATTTTTATTCATATAAATCAAAATGGATAAAAACTATGCATTGGCTGGGTTAGCTCAGTCGGTAGAGCGTTCAGCTAGAAACCACAAGGTTCCTAGTTCGATACCGGCCATCGCCAACTCAGCGTATGAGTAGCACAGGAATCTGTGCAGTAAAGGAGCTAATGGTAGGTGTGGCACTCCACCTCAGATGCAAAAATAATCTCCTTGGTCTAGTTCTAGTAAAAAGGGGATAGACTCTCTCGCTGATTGGCTGATACCGACTTTAGGTCACCTTGATGACTTTACTTAAAGCTGCTAGTATACAAGCTTGAATTGCCTCTTTAACCATTTAGCTGAATGGTGTGCCACACATTTTGTATTATCACCATTATCACCATTATAATTTGTTTTATATCTTTTTCAAATAAGCTACTTTTTCCAGTCTCTATTTCTTGTCATGTACTTATAGTTATCTTTATTTATTCATTTGTATGAATATTCATTAAGTTTTATTCTTCCTTGTTTAATCTTTATAATATAAAACGTTAAATTTATTGATGTGTATACCTATGTCACCGATATATCAAGACTGTACCTCACTGCATATGGGATAAGATATAGATGGGATGCTGCTTCTGCTATCATCCTTAATGGTCATTTGCTTACAACTCAAATTAGCATACTTAATATCACAACACTAATTGCCAACAATATACTGAATTCACCAATATCTTTCAAATATAAACTTTAAAAAATCCCTTGACTTCAAGAATAAAGACAATCCAGTAAATTTGATTAAATTTTTTAGTTCTGCTGAACAAAACATTTTATGTGACAATTTTGATAAACAAAAAATACTTTTTTCATATCCTTAAGAAAACCGACTTTATACAGCATGAGTTCTTAGATGACTCTTTAAATGACCATTTTGAGAAAAACTTTTACCACAAACTTCACAAGAAAATGGAGTCTCTCCAGTATGGAGTCTCAAATGAGTTTTTAATGTACTTCTATCTGTAAATGCTTTGTCACACACTTCACAAACAAATGGTTTTTCTCCAGTATGAATTCTCATATGACTTTTTAAGGTACTCTTTTCAGAGAATGCTTTACTACATACATCACACTGAAATGGTGTCTCTCCCGTATGTGTCCTCATATGACGTTTTACATTAGCATTTCTAGAGAAAGCTTTGCCACAAACATCACATGGGAAACGTCGCTCTTCCGTATGAATTCTTATATGACTTCTCAAATCATCTTTAATAGCAAAAGCTTTGCCGCACACTTCACAAAGAAATGGTGTGTCTCCTGTATGAGTTCTCATATGCCCTTTCAAACGAAGACTTTGAGAAAAAGCTTTACCACAAATCTTACAAGGGAATTGAGTTTCACCAGTATGATTTCGCATGTGTATTTTTAGTTTACTTCTTTCTGAAAATGCTTTGCCACACTCTTCACATGGAAATGGTGTCTCACCTGTATGAATTCTCATATGTATTTTCAGCTTATTTTTTTCAGCAAAAGCTTTCTCACACATGTCACAATGGAATGGGGTCTCACCTGTATGAGTTCTCATATGTCTTTTTAAATTACATTTCCATGAAAAGCTTTCCCCGCACACTTCACAAAAAATTGGAATCTCTCCAGTGTGAGTTCTCAAATGAACTTTTAAACTAACATTATGAGAAAAGGCTTTGTTGCACATTTTGCATTGAAATGGAGTCTCTCCAGTATGTGTTCTTATATGACTTTTTAAATTGCTATTTCGAGAAAAAGCTTTTCCACAAACTTCACAGGCAAATGGTGTTTCTCCTGTGTGAGTTACCATATGACGCTTTAAACTACTATTTCTGGAAAAGGCTTTGCCACATAATTCACAGGTAAATTTCTGTTTACTAGAATGAGATTTCAGATGTTTTTTAAACTCATTCTTGAAAGAAAAGGACTTATCACAGATTTTACAATGATGTTCTGTTTTTTCTTTGTTAGATTTCAAGGGAACATCCATGATGATCAACTTCAAGTATTTTTTTTCTTTTATCATATCACACACGTTCTAGTTGTATGGTTATTCAAATGTAAAATATGTCACTTGTAAAAATACATTTGGATAATTAAACCAGATAATGTATCATTTTCCCAATGAGATGGTTACATCTTGCAATCTGAAAGCAAAAAAGAAAATATTTGCTTATGGTTCAATACTAAATTAATGGCAATTTAGTTTTTATATCAACACCAATGTTCCAATGTAGCTGTACAGCTACATAACCATGCACAAGAAAGAAAAACAAGAAAAAGTTCAAGAAAAATAGCAAATTGCATAACTTTAATCATAAAACCTCTCTAAATGTTGTAAATTAAAAGAAGGAATAAAGGGAGGAAGGAATGAAATGGAAGAAACTTAGAAAATAAAAAAGACAAGGAATAAAATATATAATTACATGATACTTATTTATTTATTATGTTATTTCATAGTAAAAAAAATGCAAAATTTTCAATAGGAATGAACAGAATGATAAATATAAAATCAAATTTCACCTCCTTAACTCTACTCAAAAGGCATTACCTGATGTCTGTGGCATGCCAAAGGAAGGTAAAATAATCTAGACAATTAGTAATTAGAGAGCTTGAGGTTGCCAAGGCAGCAATAACAATAAAAATTGTTACATCCATTGAGAACCTTGACTGAAACTAACATGCATACATACATAAAATAATCTTTCTGTAATATTCAAAACTAATTATGACTCAAATGACTTTTTAAAAAAATCTAAAAATCGCCTGTTAAAACAACCGGATATTGACAGTGTAAATGAAAAACATGCCCTTTCTTAATCGAGATTAAAAAGGGGTGCCTAAAGGTCATATGGTCCAACTAATCTCCCATAATTACAATCCAAGCAAAAGGTGTTTCTTTGTGAGATAATAAGGGAAGGATTCTCTTTTAGTTTAAGTTTTAAATCTTACAAAACAAAATTATAACTCACATAGATTGATGCTAATTTTTTGTAAGTAGTGAGTTCAATCCTCACTAAGTGCCCAATATTCTTTGCCTTGTGTCAAATCTAAGCCCTGTTTAGTTTTTAGGCTTTACACTCAATGTTTGTTTCTTGCTTTAATGGCATATCAACCCTTGTGAGTTATTTAATACCAAATCTTGTTTTTTTATATATATGATTTGTTTATTTTTCATTAATACATGAGGTTAATGAAAATTATTTCTACCAATTTATTAATATAAATTGGTAGAAATAATTTTCATTAATTTCATGTGTATTAATAAATGCTGGTGGTTCACTCTCAGCCACCACCAATATGGTTGGGGTTGGGTGTTTGCCATAAGAACAATTTGAAGATTATGATCGGGACAATTATATAGGTGCTAGGGTTGACATGACCAGTTGATTCATCAGATGGAGCCTCTTTAACGACCCGTCTAGTCCAAGTAAGAGACAAAGTGGAGAGTTGCATGTCATGGACAACTTAGTACCTTGGTCACAGACCGCTCTGCCACCACAATCCTATCCTTAGGCATTATAGGTGGCTAACAAGTGGCCCAATTGAGGGTGGTGGTCTTACCCTTTAGCAGAGCTGCCATAGGTGTATTCTACAGCCCAAGCTAAAAGGGCACTTACAGACAAGTCACACTGAAATTACCAGTTCCTAATAAGTCACCAAAGTTAAGTAGTTTGAGAATTTTATAACTTAAAATATATGTTGAAAGTAGATCAATATTTTATTGGAAATTTGGGTTATCTGCCCCTTAATCGGTTCCCAGAAGTCCAGACACTAGAGGGCAGAGAGAGCGCTAAATCGGTAGAACAGTTTCAGCAGGCACTGAGAACAGAACAGTCAACCACCAGTGAGAATCAACACAGGAAACTCAACAGGCAGGCAAGAGAACATTTTTAGCAGCGGCCGAATTAAGGTCAGCATCAGTCTAGGCACCCACAGGGATAAGACCAGACAAACCCACGGATGAGGCAGCAATCCAAAATGAAACAACGACAGCGCAGACTATAAAAATTAAAGTTAAAGAATTGCAGAGAGAACGAGTGGGAATATGAAGTCAAGGAACAAGCAATACAACGATAAATAGATTAGAACAATTTATTATATGAGGCACATTAAATTGGGTACAACAGGTAATGTTTTGGAGAATGTTTGTAGTTTAGGTCGGAAAAGCGACCAGGTATTTTAGTTAAGAGTTCAGTTCAAGTTAAACACCACCAAAGTATGGTATAGCCATAATTAGTAAGTTAGATATTTAGGTATAGTTTAGTTTTGCAAGAATAATCCTGCCACAGCCATAGAGACTGAAGGTATCAAATGGGGCAAGCTTGTCCGAATGTTGTATTAATATCGAAGGCTCCTCTAATCTATCCTGGCAGAATGAAGGTAATTATTATCGACCTTCAAGGGTTGATGACAATAATCCTCAATGTCCGAAGTTCCGAGGGAATGGATAAGAATCCTTCAAGGGTTACTATTATGTCCGTAGTCCCAAAGACTCGTAGAAAAGTAGGGTGCGTAAAAGCACTTACCTTGTTATTCGCTAGGGAACTGGTGTGAGCCAGTAGTTATCAGAAGAGGTGTTAACCCCTTAAGGGTTACTACTAGAAGAGCCCATAGTAGCCACTGTGAGGCCTTTTATAAGGAATCTCACATGACTTAAAGGTTAGGGCAGGCTGCTGCTGATGTGTATCGGTGAAACCCAACGCCTGTCCCCTAAGGGCTCAGGTACCGGTGTAGACCGAAGATAGTAACATAAAATTCCAATAAGACTACTGCAACAGTGAAGACTATATTCTCCAAACAAGAAACCATTACAGATACAATTCTCCAAAAGCTAAGTAGAACAATTGTCACTTGCTTTTTATATTCCTCTAACCGCCAAGCGAATGTGTTTGGCAAGGTTCTATGAACTTTCGCAAAACTCTTACACACACACTTTGTGAACCATTTCTTACACTTGCACCCAATAAAAATTGTTAACCCAATTATACACTATAATTGCCTTGTACCTTTCCTGACTAACAGAATTACTACTGCTTCTGTTTATAATTCTGTTATATTTTTCATGTTTGTAAATGGCGTTGTCTTTATAGGAAAACTACGAATTTATTTTTTGTAAAAATTCTGTTTTCTCAGCAACTCCAATAATTTTTGAATTTTCTAGTAGCAATCTACAATTGGCTAAATTTTGACGTTTTCGGTCATTTTCGAAAACGAGGCTCTCTTCGAATTTTGGAAAAATTGGTACTTACTCGTAAGAGAAAATAATTTTGTTGGAGCTGGTCAAGAAATGTTTTCTCTCTTCGTCGACTTTTAAGCGACGTATTTTGTTCAGTGGGAATTGGTGTGGTTTTTTTTTATTTTATTCTTTGAACTAGAGAAAGTTCACAATTTAAACCATTCTCTAATTTTTTAACTTTAATTTTAGTAATGTATAAAGAATATGTTTGGAATTCTGGAATATTTGGAAAAAATCAAAAACAAATATTAATTTGCTACCACAAGCTAGTGGTTATTTTTCTCTGGTGGAGAATATAATAATTGTTAAGAAATCTTACGTTATCTTTTTAAGTTGATATGAAAGTCGACATTATTTAAATCCAGCTTAATTTTGTTGCAATGTTTACTTATTTTACGTACCTTCTCCAAAAGGGAAAAGCATGAATTTTCTAAGAAACACTTAGGAAATGTGTTAAATTGAAGAAAGAATTTTCGTAAGAGTAAATTTTATTGTATAAAGTTTATACAGTCAAATAGTTTCCGTGAAGAAAGATGCAGACCAGCCGAGGATAAGGAGAAAGTGACACAATTCTTGATGGGGTGAATAAAATGAAGAAACAAAACCAATTAAACTATGAGCGTGGCGCCGCGCTATAAATAATAATAATAATAATTTTGTAAGTAGATATTTTTTTAAATTTCAGCCTTGTTGCCTTTCTTGTTGTCAAGCATATAGTCTTACTTATGCCAATATATACACCTACAATGTTTTATTTATTTATTTTATTATTTATTTTTTTCGTTGTAAATAAATTCTTTGAACCTGTATTTGCCGTTAGCTTTAATTGATTCACCTTTTATTTTTCTATTAATCAGTTTTAGATAAAACTTGACAATTGTTTCCCATTTTCAGAATGGTAACAGACATTTAAGATTTAAAACAATAAAAAAATGCCTTTTAAAATTTAATTCCTTTCTGTAGCAATGAATCTGCCAAGTACTTTGATAGGTGACCACCACTTAGTAAAATAACAAGGACTGTGTGCTTCGTGTTTAGTAAATAACAACACCTACCCACCGGACAAAATAAGTTATTATTTGTAAAGAATTTCTATACCTATTGTTAGGAGTTAGCATAGTGTGTTTTCTGAGCATTCATAGGCATTGGACAACTTTTTATCTATTTCTGTAGATAAATGTGAACTGACAATGTAAACTTCCAAAAAACATCTCTGTCTCTCTCTCTCTCTCTCACTCTGAGACTATAATTATTGTTTATAGTTTTGAAAAGGGTCAATAACATTCGGAGTATTATTTGTACATTTAAACTCGTTGTTGTTGTTATGTTCATACAACATTTTGACAGGTACATTCTCCGGCCTTCATCAGGCGTATTTTTTTTATAATCTGTTACTGTTTTTGCTTTGCACTACCAAAGAAAAATACCAAAATAAGAGCCTCATTCCTTCTTTGTGGAGGAAAAGGTGCATTATTTACACCTGAAGAATATTGAAGAATGCACCAGTCAAAAAAATCAAAAGAATTCTACTAAAACAATAGTACTTGAATTTTAAAAACCTAATGTTTTTAGACAAAAAAGGGGGTTGTCGGCCTATGCTTAAGTTTTGTTTTGTAAGATTTAACTTTTAAATTGAAAGGGAAGGATAACTAGCAACATTTGGATTTCAAAAATTAATTTCATAATTTCGTAAACATAAATTAAATGTTGATTTCTACATCCGGTAAATAATATTTCTCAATCAACGGGATAGTTATGATTGGATCAAGTCATGAAAACATTTGTAGTGTAGAATGTGAAATTATTTCTAGATTTAGTCAATTTTTATTTTAAGTGGTTGATACCAAAACAAAGCTAAGGTTTTTATAAATGTTTGTTTATGTTTTAGTAAAACAGTTTTACACTGTAAGAATATTCTTATTTATAAGTAAAGTGTGTAAACTTTACAGATATACTGATAAACAAAAATATTCTTTTCTGTTTGATAAACAAAACTTAAAATCAATCAGTGATCGCAATTGAATTAATTAACAATTATTGATTATTAAACCGAACTTTCTTGTTGACCTTGAAAAAAAAAAACCACACGGTACTTACCTTTGTTTTTGTTTTTTTAAATATACCAAATTTTTTTTCTATCACAATTAAAAATTGGGAGACGAACTTTTCTTTCTTTTTTAATTTTTTTTTTAGTTATAAAGATGATTATAATTATTATTATTATTATTGACAAAAATGAAGCACAAAACGAAACAAAGAAAAAGCAGCCGGACTAAACGGTGACATGTGAAATTAATTCCTTCTGAAAAAAAAAAAAAAAAAGAAACTTAAATTTTAAAGATAAAGTCAAATAAAATCTTAATTCCAATTTTTTAATGCTGCTGATGGCATAGGGAAATGATTAGCAAGTTGGTCTCCTACAATCAATTAATACTTCTTAGCGTTCAATCCTAACTGACTGTCTCGTGCGTGTGCCAAGTAAAATAAATGAAAATAAAGAAAAGGATACATTATTTCTAGGTGCTTGTATATATCATATATACCAAATTAAATCAGAAATGTTTTTAAATAGAATAACTAATGCATTATGAAATTCATTCATTGATAAATCAACACTGAAAATTTCATTGAAATTGGATAATTCCCTGATTTTTGTAAAATAAATAGTCTAGGATCTGCCAATTTTACAAAATAAGTACCGAAAATCAGAAAATTAAATGTAAAAAAAAAATTATTGGAGATTTTTTTTTTATGTATATGATTGCCTTTTAGATTATTAGGGAAAAAAATATACTCTGATATTTGTTGTCTAAGAGTGGGGGCCTAACTTTTCAATTGAGTTTTCTCCAAAAGTTATTAGATAAAGTAGGCTAGTTATTAAGTAATATTTGTTTTTAGAATCTAAAAATATGAAAATTAAAACTTAAAATTAGGCGTTTCATATTTTAAATTTTATCTATTAATTAGGTATATAAATTGTTTTCTCAAGGCGCGTATGGGTAGCGTGAACAGTAATATTTATTTTAAAGAATTTGGATTTATTTCCATAGGATCAGTTTGATTGAAACTATTTAGTAATTTAAAAGAAAGAATTTGTTGATTGATAAGTCAACATTGTAAATTTTATTAAAATCAGATAATTCCCTGATTTTTTAGTAATTTTTGTTTATCAATCTGGGTTAGTGACTTGTCACTTATAGATCATTGTATATCCTGCTAAACTTCTTTCCCCACAAAAGGTTTCCTACTAATGACAAAGAAGTTTTACGAACTGCATGTTTGAAACGAAAAAAAAAATGATATTATATTTTAATAGATATCTGTAAGTTAGTAATTTTTCTGTATATAGTTTGTTTAATGTTTTTTGTTATTGATTTCTAAGAAGAAACTTTTAAAAATGTTTTAAAATTGTTATAAAAGAGTTTGATTTTAGTGCATCATAAATCTTCACTTAGCCATTTTTTATTGTTTAAAATGTATCAAAAATAGATTACATATGTAATATTGCTTTTTTTATTTTACTTATGTACATTATGTTGACTTTTTGACTAAAACAAAAATTTGACCTTAAATAATCAATTTGATTAATTTTAATTCATGGGCCAAAATTTTGGCAGTACCTAATATAATCCATCTATAATGTTAATGTTAATGCTGTAGTAATATATAAATAATTATATAGAAATGTAATACTTCCAGATAAGAGTAAATTTCAGTGATTTGCTTAATTTCTTCCCTCTGAAAACCCCCAAAATATGTCTTCAGCTAGCTACATTCAGCCAAATTTCTTTAAGAGTTATGTTATGGGCAATTTTTTTTATTTTTAATATTTTTTTTTTAGGTATTACTGTCCAATAGCTTTGTATGACAGATGGTTGGTTGATTGGTTGGAATTAATGGCATGTCAACCTGTGTTAGGTTATTTTATGCCAAAGACGTTTTTGTTTTTATTCTTGATAGGTACAGAATTTTTTCTTCAAATTCAATTTTTTTAAACACATTTTAAAAAAAACTCATTTTGTTATATTTGACCCATAGATGGGACCCTAACAGGTACTACCACTCTGGGTCAGAGTGGACTTGGGAGCAATGGTGATGAAGGGGTGCTCCATATTCCCCAAACCTCCAGAACTGGAACCTCACCATCAGATAGAGTTTAACGTCATTCCCAGGACATGTAGACCCTCAACTACTGCCTTCTAGCACCCATATGATAAAAAGGGTTGGGGTTGCACATAAGGGCAATAGGGTCGGGACAATCATATAGGTGCTAGGGCTTGACGTGGCCAGCCGATTGATCGGAGAGGACCTCTCCGACCGCCCGTCTAGCCCAAGAAAAGCCTAAAGTGGAATATTGCAAGACATGGACTGCTCAGCCACCTGGGTTCTATCCTTAAGCATCATGGGTCGCTACCCACGGCCAACAGGTAGCCCCATTGAGGAAGTCTTATCCCTCTGCAGAGGTGCAGTTGGTGCATTCTAACACCCGAGCTGACAGGGCGGTATGCAATATGAAGACACTCATCTGGTCTAAGAGATTACCATGCGAGATACCCATAACCCAGCCTCTTGCGATGACCATGAAACATCTCCAAATTAAACAACCATTCATCAACATCAAAAGACACAGGAAAATACCTCATCTCAACAGCTCTAACCACATTCCCTCCAATCAGTCTCAATTGTTGAGATTGTCTTCATGAGGCTACCTCAAACAATCCCACAATGTACTTACTTCTAGGAATGATGAAAACATTCACAAACATGACACATATCTACAAATCAAAGAATATTTCCTCTGCCATGAACATCTATCAATCACTGACAGAGTATTATTATACAAGGACAGCATACTTGTCTCACCCTCTCTCAGATGAGAAATACTTGATATACTACACACTCTACCCACCAAGGGGTCACTGCAATGACAGCTAGAGCCTCAGTGTTCTGGTCTGGTATTGCATCACAAATCTCATTATTCCATATGTAATGACTGCAACAGAATGGACCCTGAGTAAACCCAATGCCCCACCAATATTGCCTTTGGAACCCATATACCCCTTTCAATGCATATGCTCTGACTACTTTCACTACAATTATAAAGAATTTCTATATAACCTTTTGTTAGGAGTTAGCATAGTGTGTTTTGTGAGCATTCATAGATATTGGACAAATTTTTATCTATTTCACTTATAATCATCGAACGATACTCTCACTGGCTGATAATACACAAGGCATCTGGTAGGATGTGGGGACTGGTTAAATGTATTTGTGAGGCTTTCATCACCTACAGTATTCCTGATGATAGACATGAATATCTGGCCAGTGTGACTTGCAAGTTCTTGAAGGGATATGGTGTGTATCACAGAGTTTCATCTGTTGGCTGTCCTCAAACCATTGCACCATGATAGGAGAAAAAACATGAAAATGCAGGATTATGAACAACACAGCAACAAATAGAGAAATTGATATCAATAAGTTTCAGAGAGCAATAATCCAATATAGGAACTGCCCTGATCAGGACATATCCACTGAGAGACTTCATCTTGATTCTGATAGGGAAATACAAGTCCCACAGCATGTGGTCGAACTGCAAGGCTGTCTTAGTGAAACAGCACCTACGATGTGCTGAATGGCTTTCAGAACACACACATAGGCTTCTGCAACTCTTTGTTGGCAATCATGTGTATACAGAACCCAGAACGAAACAAGTGAGAAAGGACTGGTGCAGTTAATCAAAATTAATGGTTCTTTTACCCTTTTTACAACATACAGGCCTTGTTGTGAGCTGACTTCTTCAGTAGCCAGTGTGGCTACCACATATCCAATGATCTTTATTTCATGATAACTAGAAGAAGATAAAGAATATCCAACCTATTACTCAGAGAAAAATGAGTTATTTACAGCTCAAGGGGTGTTCTGCAGATCTTACATAAGAGACACCTGGGAATAGTGAAAATGAAAGCCTTGGCACATAGCTACATGTGATGGTCCTCAATTGATTGAGATATTGAGCTGATAACAGGAAGATGTGAGTAATGTCTACTTTGCCATAGCAAAATTGATTTTCTGTTTTAGATGCATTACTAAAAAAAATGTCCCTGTTTATAAATATATACAAATAAATGTCTTAATTTGGGTCTTAACAAATGATAGTACAATAAATCATAAAGTTATGTGGAAGGGGTACTACTTTAATTTTATAATCATTTTTTTTTTTATCATTTCTTAAAACCCAAAGACATTTACATTTATTTTCCATTAAAAGACTTTCCTGAAGGTTTTTATGGGGTGTCGAAAAATGTACTTTTTTTTTTAATAACTGATTTTTGGTAATATAATAATCCCAAGATTAGGTCCTTCTAATGCATTAGTGTATTCAGTGATACACTCACACTGAATATGCGGTATGGAAATGCAAAAACCAAACTCATATAAACAATAAGCATATGTGCTATTTTATATACATATATAAAGGACATACATTAACAAATTAACAAGCTCCAAAAAGTAAATGGTGAAACGATTTGTCTTCAATGGTTTTTATGGCGAGGCAAAATAAAGTACCATGACAGTATTAGAACCAGCCTAAAAAAAAAGATCCAGAGTTGCTCCCCTTTGGACTCTAAGCTCAGGGAGTGACCTCCCATAAGTGAAATGGTGCATTATGGGAATAAGACAGAGTGGAAGAAATGTCACAATAACACATGGTTAGATATATTCTTTATTTGATCCCACACAGTTTGAAGTTAAAGTATCAATTTGGGAGAAGCAATTAGCTCTGCCCTGCATTAAATAAAACCATCAGTTCTACTTTACAAGTCCATCTTTCAGACATTAATTCTTGTTTGTTAAAAACATAACAGAAACAAAATATCTATCTTGTTCTACAAACAAATAAAAACACACCAAAACTTTTAATTAAAGATTGGTAATCTGCACATTAGCTACATAAATGAGAGTAATCACCCTTGTTTGTTTCACTTTGAGGAAGCCTTATGTTTTGGTCGGCCATTTTCATTTCCCCAATTTCATCAACACGAAAATATAAAATGTGTTCTTAATAGCGATTAAGTTCATTTCAAATAAATGGCAAAGCACAATTAAGAATGCACTTTGATATTTTCTTGTTAAAACATGCATTGATTTGAACAAATTTGTATTTTCAGTGTAGATTTACGCTCTTAGAAACAGAATTAAAGAATTTACAGCACAAGAACAAAGTGTACTTGAATGGTCACAATGGGAAATTATTTAGAAGTCATCAAATATTAAAAAGGTGAATCCAGAAAGTAAAAAATTCTTTAAAAGTGAGATCCAAAAATGTGTTAAAAATTGATTGCATATCAAAAAAGTATACAAAAATGAAAATGTCACAAGTTTATTTCCTATGATAATAACCATTACACCATGTGCCTCCACAGCTTTTAAATATGTATTGTAAAATGAATCCAAATAAGTAAGGTTAACTCTTTGCCTACCAAATTACCCCCATAGCTGTACCAAACGTTTTTGGTATTTTTTTACCTGTATGATGGGATATTTCAAATTTCACTATTCATCTCAGAACTCATTCTATTCAAATAAAGTTCTATTATTATTGTAATAAGTCCTTCCGAAGCTGCTGGCAGTGAAGGGTGAGTCACTACTAGCGGTTTAAAGTAGGTAAAGAGTTAATAATAGCTGTTTAATCTATCTACTTTATTTTCTAAAACTTTTTATTTTGTTTATACTTAATTCAGTTGAATGTGTGGATGGTGTAATGTTGATTTGATGTTATAAGAATTAGTGGGTATTAGTTTATAACTTAAGTCCTTATAATACATTGATGCATCCATAGATACACTAACACTGAATATTTAGTAAGGACAAAGACAAACAACTCACATGAACAATACACCTATGAATGTTTTATATACACAACATGTAACAATAAAATAACAATACATATGTCACACAAACTAACAAAGTGTATTGAAGAAATAGTTAGAAAAGACTTACTGTTTCTTCCATGGTTTTTTAATGGCGAGCTGCACTAAATGCTATACACAAGTTTGAGATTAATTGTTTTATTTTGTTCTATGAACAGAGCTGAGAAATATGGGTTTTTGCTCATCAAACAAGGAAAACAGAAAAGGGATGCAAGATAAAGTTTGAAAGGACTGAATAATCACATGGCCAATGGACATGTGACGTGGGAAGCCACACCCACAATCCAAGAGAAGACAATTATATTTGTCATTTTTCTTTTTTTAATATTGATAACAAAGATTGTAAAATAAGTTTTGACCGCTTTTCCATTATAGATGAATAAATCAGATAATAATGTCTGATAATTATTTATCAAATAAAAAAGACAAAAAAAAAAAACAAACATATATTGCTGCTAATAAATATTATGTCATGAAAAAAAATTAAATTGTCATTCAATGATCTCAGGTGCTTTGGCATTGCCCCTTCCAGATGGGAAAATTTGGCTCAGGACCGCCCTTGGGGCAGAATCTCTGTAGAGGACTGTTCATGTCAGAAGTCACCCTGACGCAACACCATGAAGCTAAGAGGTCTAGAAGAAACAGCAGCAACAAAGCACTGGCGCATCAACATCTTCAGGGACATCCTTTAAATGCGAAATCTGTGGTCGAGAATGTTTTTCAAACATCAGACTTCAGTCACAGGAGGCGCTGTAACTTCAGGGGCACAAAAACTTTATTATAGTCTTCCGAGACTGAAATGCCAATATAAATGATATGAATGTCATTGAAAAAAATGAAAAGCAAATGTTTTATTTTTAAAATAACTTTATTTCAACATGATTGTACACACAATGTTTAACATACATAAATAATTTGTTCAATATAAACATGGGATTACATCACCAACAATTCATAGCCTACAATTCATCCCAACCTTGCTTAAAAATATTTCATACAAGCTACAAATTAACCATATGAAAAAAATTAAGTTAGGCGCAATATTACAATAAATTAAATTTCACTACTTTGTTGCTATAGAAATTATAGTTATCAATGTCAACTGGCAAAGAAAGGAAGGATGAGGGTGAATAAACAAGTAACAAGCGAGAGGAAAGGGAGGTAATAAGTTTCAACAATGTACCTTTTTTTGTTGACTCGTTAAAAATACTGTCAACTTTTTTTCTTTTCTTTTTTTTTTGAAATCTGTTGGTTCAATTTAGGGAGTATTCTATCTCTTGACTTTGAGCTGGAGTTTATAACATAAGGTCTGCTAGACTATAATGTTTTTAGTTATCTAGAAATGGTGTTGGCTACAAATTTTTTAGCAGTAGACACTATTGTGAATTGTTAGTGATGAACTAGCAGGATCTTATAATATAGAAAATAAATCTTATAATACATAGGATTTTATAAAAATGCACATCTGATTTTCAAATATTAAAGATTCTTTTTCATGAATCTAGTTAGTTTTGACTTGTTGTAATTGAATTAAAAAAATTGTCATAGTTCTCCTGTTATCAAATTATAAAAAAGGCCCAAATATCAGTCACTGATCAGATTTCAAGTTTAAACTAAAAAGTAGATTTTGAGCAACTGTTTCAGTATATAACCAATCATATTATTATATATATTTATCAACTCATTTCTAACGTTTTCTTTTTGAAAGAAAATTGTCATTATAAAACTGCCGGAAAGCAAATTAAAGAAACAAGTTTCCTTTTTTCTCGTTATTTAAATATTTTCTTGTTAACCGATCAAAGGGAGATAATTAAGCGGTAAAGAGTCATTCTTTTTTTTTTCTTGGGTGTTTTTTTATCCTTTTTTTTTTGTAAACAAAAATCTACGTTTACAAAATTAACTTTCTGTTTTACATGCATAAATATACTATAAATGAAACATTTCTCTGTTTATAAGTATATATATTTTTTTATTTGATTCGTGGATTAATAAAAATAAATTTATTAATTTGGGTTTTAAGAAATGATAGTACAGTAAATCATAAAAATATAATAGTGCCACCCCTGCCAACTACTTTAATTTTATCTTAATTGTCGTTATTAAACCCTTTTGCTGAAAGGGTTAAAATTTTGCGTGCAGTGTTAAGTGTTTACTACACAACATAATGTTTTATTTTATTTGGTTTAGTCAAGATTTACAAAAGGATAGGGGGGGTTGGAAGAATATTCAGTGGGGTAAGTTTAACAAGGGACAGCAAACACCAAAATATAAATCTCTACCCTCAATTGTCAAAGCTGAAAAACCAGCAGTGAACTTGGCGCCTTTATCCTCCAAACTCAAAGGGATCGAGTAAAACTAATCATTCATACACACACACACACACCTGAATTGAAACAAGTCCACATATACACATGAACTTTCTTCTTTTAACAATATATAAATAATAATAATAATAATAATGATCTGACTCTTAAGCCAGTGTATTTGAATTATTTGAAGTTTTGATTAAAGATGGTCAGTGATTTAAAGTTTGAATCTCTTTTAATGCAAGTAGTAAATATTCTACTTCCATTTCCAACAATTTGTGTCAAACAGGCTTTTCAGCTTTAATGCAGATATAAGACTGGCATTGGCATTGTTGGTTGCTCCACGAATAAAATCATTTATGGAAAAAAAAAAGCAAAAAATCTCACAAATAAGATTTGAGTTTATGAAAATAGATGTCTAGTTGGAATATTGTTTCTGAATGTCTAAGTTAGAGATCTGAGTTTTGTCCAAAGTTAAAACGTCTAAGAACCAAGTGTTTAGAATGAATTCCAACCCCCCATAATATTTATTGTATAAAAAGATTATGAAAATCATTTGGAATGTAAATCTGGAGCAAATTTAGACAAATTGTGACACAGAATGGTACCATAGCTGAAAATCTTAAACAAGAAAGAATGAAAACCTAATGGCTCCAATGATGATGTAGTTGGAATTAGTAATAAGTAAGGGAGATAATCGCGTGTGTGCATTTTGTATAGCAGGTGAAGAATAGCCACTGATATTTGGTCATTCCACTTTTCCAGTTGTGTCCTTGCGTCGGATGAAGTCACTATTAAGGCACCTGTAGAAGAGGATAATGTTCATGACTGTCATAATGGCCAGTCCAAGGCTTGCAAGAAAGTAAAAGAAAAATGGCACATTGCCTTTATTGAGGACAATCCAACGAGTCATCCAGCACAAAGGAGAGATTCGAAAAATTATGAATGTTCCTGAAATGTAAAAGTAAAAGACAATTATTTTTTAAAAAGTATTAAAAAAAAGAGCAAAAAAGAAAGAAAAAAAAATGACAGAAACAAATAAAAAGCAAACAAGAAGTGGGGAAAACAAAAAAAGATCTTTTTAAATAGAAAACCCAGACTATTAACTAAAAATCAATTTTTTAAAAATAAGAAATTTAAAAAAAAAAATGTCAGTAAGTAAAATTTTTTTAAAAAAAAGGAAAAAAAGACAGAAACTAAAAATAAATAAAATGCCACTAACAAAAATTTAAAACTAACAAAAACTAAAATTAATAAAAAGTTTCATGGTTCCTATAAGTCCAACATAAACAAAGGGGAACTACTCTTGACTGATAAATTATTTATTTTCCCATTAAATTAACCCTGTCTTCTTTTTTTCTAGTAGATCAATAAATAAATAATTCATCAGTCAAGAGTGGTTCCCCTTTGTTTATGTTGGACTTATAAAAAAATTACCGTGTTTCACTTAGTGTATCGAGATAAAATATAATAAAACAGTAAAAAAAGAATTGTAACCACATTTTGTGATAACCACAAACAGGGAAAATAAGTTGAATAGTCTGTCCATTAGAATGATAATGACTTCTCAAAAATAGATGGAATGAGAAGTCATAGAATGAATTGATGGAACTTTTTTGTGTTAACAATAAAATCAACATAAAAGAATGAAATCAAAAAAAATGTGAAACAATTGAAATTCTAAAAATTACATAAAATAATCAACAACAGAATAGATTGGCTGAATTGTTATAACAACAAAAACAACACAAATTAAAATATAAACATTTTTATCCACGAGGGAGAAAAAATGTTTCACACTTTGTAAAAAGAATTTACAACCAAGCAGAAACTAATTAAAAAATGAAAGAATAAATTTATATTTTAAGTAGTTCCTTCTTGATTGTAAAATCCTTTTTTTAAAGTTAAATATTTTTCTCAACCATGGGTAAAAAAATTAAAATGTTTATTTTTTAATTTGTGTAATAATACTGTTTTTTGTTTTGTTTCTTTTTTGTTTTGATTTTTTTTAAATAAAAAATTGTTTATTATCCGATATCAGTGGTTTCTAAACTTTTCAGTATAAGGACCACATTACATATTTTACACATTTTTATTGGCCATTATAAACAAATCATTAGCTTATATACTACTCATCCCAGGAGATGATGATGATGATGATGATGATGATGATGATGATTCCCTTCACTTAAAAGAAACTGTGTGTGCAATGGTGGATTTTGGAACATTCACTTCTAACATTTTATAATCAGACAATTCATGCCTAACAATTCATAGCTATGGATTATAAGTAGCACTTATCAAGCATCAAAAAGTGTTGAATTTGCAACAGTCTAATCCTTTTATGTCACCAGTTGCAGAGATCAAATCCTGTTTGGTTTTGTCCATATGCATGCACATTGATATAAAACTGAGCATTTGTATTATTCAGATTTTTCAGACTGTTGTCCTCATTTTTACTGTAATATACACAACATTTCGGCTGATGTGCACTCTGGCCTTCTTCAGCCAAAATGTGTATATAACAATAAAGATGATGACAAGTCAAATAAATCTAAATAATTATCAAGCCTCATCTAAAAAATTCAGACAAATAAAACTGAAGATATGTCACATTTAACCTACAATTCTCCACAGCTGGACCAAAATGGATGTCTTTATCCACCATCCTGTGCGGTCAGGTGTGTTGATTTACTGTTTTCTATATTTTCCTTAATGGCTGACTCAGATTGTTGATGCTCATAAAAATGATAAAAGAATGAATTCTGTTAAACAATTATAAACTCAATTTTATTTATTATACAACATTGGTGAGGAATGTGTTATGTGTGGTCTGAAAATAGAATGGATAGAGATCTGAAATTATTCAACATAAACTTGTTGAAAAATCACTTCAAAATTGATTTGAACTGGAAAGTAAGATCTCTTTTATGGAGCTTTCCAACAAAGGCCCCACCCCTCCAATTTTGTGGAGTGCGTGGGTAACATTTACACTAATGATCACTTTTCCTTCAGATCATAAGAGATGAAAAACCCCAAAAACCAATGAAACAAGATGATCACCTGATCATTTTAAATTTCCTCTGATCTGTTGATTATGAAAACAATTACTTGCACTTATTGACCTATTATTAAATGCCTTATCCTATTTATGTGTAGTTTAAAATCAAAGTTCAAACCCTTCACCCTTGGAAAATATAAAAGTAACATGGCTTTTAATATATAATGTTAAACATTCAGCCATTTAGATAAACAAAATAATCTACTGTAAAGACAGATAACTGTCTTTACAATTGGTTATTTTGTTTAAAGCCATATCAACTCTTATGGGCTATTTAATGCCAAATCTTGTTTTTTTTTGTATATATTATTTGTAAGCAAATAGATTGTAGGTCAGTATTTTTGTTTGGTTTTGTAAATTGGTAGAAATAATATTCATTAACTTGCAATGTTATTAAATGTCAAATGTTTGAAAATTCCTGTCAAAGTTTATAACAATTAATGATTTGGTAGACAAATTCAAAACCAGGCAGATGTATGTATGAAATTTCAATTGTGTTTTTCAACTACAATAGAAATAATATTCAGTTATAATAGATGAAAAGTGCAAATCTCTGTTGTGTCAAGGAATTCCATTATTGCAAAAGATATTTGGAGATAAGCCAGAGTGTAGAGCAATTGAAATCTGCAGATTATTTTCTGGGGTGGAAATCTTAAAAAAAAAACACCACAGGATCGATTGAATGGCAGACAGGGTAAAGGTTCACTCCAGGTGACAAGTTAACTTTACACCCCCACAACACCTCACTTAACCTACAGATAACCACAAGCTACATAATTAAGTAAACTAAACCACAGGCAAACTGTTCATTGTTCTTTCCCCCATATATTTAAAGATGTAACCTTCATGTGTTGTAGAATTGTGCACAGAAATTGTGTACTTAATAAATCAATATATTTTTATATCAGAATTTTCTTGTCTTTAGAAAAGTTGCTAATAGTTGGCAACTCTTCCAAAAAACAGGAAAAACACAGACTAGATCCATTCATCTTCATCCAGTTCTTAGACAAAAGTATTTTTCCACATTTGTGATTCCAAGATATGACCCAGAGAGATATCAACGACACCATAGGGCCACATAATTTATCTGTTCCAATAACTAATTCTTTTTGCTAATCACCTCCCTTATGCTAAAATAATTATAATTTCATAAAATTAATATATCATAATTTTATTTCAGTTTTTCAATTTGCAACAGAAAAGATAAAATATAATCTGCAGGTTGCATTTTGGAAACCTTTTGGGGGCTAGTCCTCCATGAAAATCACTTAAATCCCACTCCCACTTTAGAGAACTTCTGCTGAGCTCATTGTCAAAGGGGACTGGTCCTCCATGAAAAGCACTTGCGCTCCATTCCCACATAAATATAATGTAAACTAATTTATGTGTGTTAATTCTTACCTTATAAAACATTTTCACTTGTACCTCTCATATTTGTACTCACTCCCACCTAGGACATAAAGAGGTGCCCACAACTTAGTAAACTCTGGCAACACATTTGCACCCTACTTTATTTAAACAGAGGTAATGTTATGGAGATTTGAGGTTTTAAATAAATATTCAATTGAATAAAATTAGACTTTTTTTGTTACATACCCAAGTTTAGAATACTGTTCAGTCTGTAAATTGAGGATGTCTTCTCACATTTACGTAGTAACAACAGTTGTCGAAAGTGAAGGAATACAGAGTTAACCTCAACAAGAAGTGCAACAAGCATGTAACCAACACTTTTGTAGATCAATACAGGAATGGACAGAGCAATAAGAATCTGAAATAAAAAAAATAAAAATAAAGTCAAAAGAGAAACAGAAATAATCAATTCTGTAAATATACTGATGCAAAATAAAATTGCAACACGTTGAAGAGTGATGTGAATTTTTAAATCTATTTAACCTATAGATGGGACCCTAACAGGTACTACCACTTCAGGTCTGAATGGACCAGGGAGTAAAAGCAATGAAGAGGTACTCCACACTCCCCAGGGCTCCATAATTTGAACTTCACCATTAGATGCAAGTTTAATGTCATACCCTAACCCTCAGCCACCGCCGCCTTCTATATGATAAAAAGGGTGTGCCATAAAGGTAATAGTGTTGGGACAATTACATAGGTGCTAGGGCTTGATGTGACCAGCCGATTGATCACAGGAGGCCTCTCCAAATGCCCATCTAGCCTAATTAAGGGCTAAAGTTGAGTGTTGAATGTTATGGATTGCTCAGATACCAGGGTTCCACCTTAAGCATCACGGGTCACTACCCATGGCCAACAAGTGGTGTTACATAATTGTATGGTGGCGTAGGGCTTTTGACAAGCCCTGTAGCAAAATCTCTGAGGGAATGGAAAATACCAGTGCCAGTGACGGTTAGTGGCCCCAACTGACTTCAGTGGCGAGAATATTGCAAGTCCCATGAGATTTAGTTAGCCAGTTTGCAGCCAGACCCCGCTTGGGACAGACGTGTTCTACCTCAGTTGTGACTCCACGCAATGAGTTAGAAGGGCAAATAAAACTTTGATCAAAGCAGTAAGCCTTGTTGGTTAATTAAGCATGCCCTCAGTTAGAAAAGAAAGAAGAGCCTAGGCGATCACACAAATGGCCGAAATAGAAAGAAGGAAACGAAAACATGGCGATTAGAATGAAGAACAAACAAGTAAGTAAACGTCTGTCTGTGTCTCTCTCTGATGTCTCTCTCTTTCTATCACATAAGAACTCTTGTTATGTACCCGACGAGAAAAGGATACGTAACAGTGACCCCCATTTGGGGAATTTTACCCCTCTACAGATGTGCAGTCAGTGTATGCTACAGCCCCAGCCGACACGGTGGGGGTAAGTTGAAACAAATATTGAGGGAGTTTCAATTTTGTTTTCTATTAGTATATATAGGGAGATCATATAGTAACCACTCACAGCTTTTTAAACTGAATGACTAGATATTTTGAAATAAAGATATCGAAATTAAGTTTTCTGCTGGATTTTTGTTTGTGAGTTTAGATCCAGCATCTTAGAGAAGCAAGGAGTTCAGTGTTGAAAGGGTTAAAACCAGAAAGATATGGATTTTTAATTGTCAGAAATTAATGACTATGAAGACAGAGCAAGAAGCCTACATTCTGGCATCATTATTTGAAATGTTCTCTCAGAAAACTTTCTATCAATAGCCATCTTTAAGGGTATAATCAAAATGTGATTTTTCTTTAAAATCCAGTGAAATTACTTTTAATATCTCAGATGCTGTCTAAAAAAAAAAAAGATTTTATATTTTACATTTATTCACTATTTTCTTTAGTGTTTCTTAAAATTTACACTATTTCATCTTCACAGCCTATGTCATATATATCATAGATATGTTTATACAAAAATATAGTTTTGTATGTGTGTACATATATATTATATAGTGGCAATTTCTTATTTTTAACAATACATTTATTAATTTCGTACATCCATTTTGACATCCCTCCCTGATTTCAATAATTTGAGTCATCGTTTTTTCCAATATGTCACCATAACACTGATTCTTCTGGTGCAGAGTTTCTTACTACACACTGATCTATTAATGATTCTGTTGTATTTCAAAATGTTTCATTTACCCTATTTCAAAAACAATAAAAAAGGTGAAATGCCAGAAGCTCCTATTTAGCCAGACAACTTCATCCCACTTTTTACCAGAGTCAGGATCTGATAAATTGTGAGAATAAAAATAATAAAGTTGAGAAGGGTTTGATTACAACACAAACAAAAATTGGATGATCATGGCTCTTCACAGCTTCTTTTAACAGTAAAATTCTTGAGAGAGATGATAGAATAATTTACCCTTGTCTTCTCTATGGTTTTGAATTCATAGTCATCCTTCTCCTAGACTGGATGCCCACTACCATGGCTATAGAAGAACAAAGTTAATGCAAATAATTTCAGATGGAATGTGAAATTGGCAAACCAATTCCACTTTTCATCCTGATAACCATTACGTTACACAAACACACCTCTGAATTACAAATACTTACAACAAAATGGTGGGCTATCAATTCACTATATTGTCTCCACCGTGAACTTCCAATCATGTCTATTGTATCATGGATGAAATAACCTGAAGAAAAACAAAATTGGTTACTTTTAAATAGCATTTGTGCAATAAATTTTATTCTATAACATATCTGCAAAAGAGAATTATATAATTTCAAAAATTAATTTTTTTTAATTATTAAAAATACTAACACAACATTTTTGTAGAGAAGCGCTTAAAGTTTATTACTTCATAATGAGCTAAAATTTTGGTGTAAAAATCACACCGTGTATTTTCGTCCGAGTCACTAAGTTGAAAATGATATTTTACCAACTGAAGTTATTACAAAATCTGTTTCCACAAAATATTCCTAACTTATACTGGGTAAGGATTTCTTGATTGGGTAACAATGGTCTTCCAGGACCTTTAATAAAATCCTGGTATCTTTGATTTAGAAGAAAATTAATTTTTTATACAAAAAATATTAGTGTTGTACTTATTTATAAACAATACTTTTTATCTCAATCTGTTCATATCTATCTATGGTGTATAAGAAAAATTAACTTTTATAAAAAAATTGTTTGGGGTATACTTATTCATGGGTGTTATCCGATTCCTCTATGTTCATATGATTCCTACCATAACACAGAAAGAAAGGAAAAGTAGATCATTTTTATTAGCACATTAACAAATATTGTTTTATTTTACATTTTTTATAAATCATGCAGGTTGTCAAATTTTATATTTTTTTGTGAACATATTTTGCTTTGTTTTTTTTTTATTTATCATTTTATTGTCTTTGTCAAGTTTGTAAAATATATTTGTTCATTTTAAATATTTGTATGTTTTTCATCTTTTTTCCTTATAAAGCAATTAAGCTCAGAGTACCCAAATGACCTGCAGCTACATTTTAAGTAGGGCATCAAGTGCTAGAAACTTTGTAATATATATTTGTTCAGGTTAAAGATCACATTTGTGTGTTTTTGTTTGTTTGGTTTTTTTTTTTTTTGCACCATAAAGCAAATATATGTTAGAGCACCCAAATGACCAACAGCAGTCCTGATGAAAGGAACATTCAGTTTTAATTTTAATATTACTCTTTATTTGTTGAAATAAAATTAAAAACAAATCTGTGAGATTAGAAACATTTGAAAATGGTTCACAATTTATCAAATTCTTCAACTTACCAGCAGCAAAGGCTACAACACTGTAAGACAATGGGGTATGCATTGAGATCACATCTTCAGCTAATTTGGGGGTCTGGTAGAGACTATAAAGAAAAGAAAAAATGCACATGTATAATGGATTATTTAAAAAAAACAACTTCTAATAAAAATATCTTCAACTCTTCCCACAAGAAACAAACTGCATTATACTTTCTACATAGCCTCAAAACCTAATTATTTAGTTGAATATTAATAAATCCAGAAATCAGTGAGCATTATTTAATCAATCTTAATAAGAAAATAAGTATTGTATTACTTAGGTCATTTATTTTATATTTTGAACAAGTTACACACTTTGTTAGTTGTCATTTACTAATCCTTTATTTAGTTTGGTACAAGGCCAGAAATATGAGGAACCCAGTAAGAACTGAACTCATAAATAATTTGATAGATTAACTCATTAACCATTACCCTATTTGATGCACCCACTATTTGTTAGTTGATTAAATCACAGCAATATATCAAAAGTTCAAAACACAATATACAAAACATACACCTATGTATAACAAAAATATATACATGCAAACACAAAAAATATATGCATACACAAAGACACATATGCATATACACACTCAAAAAACACATAACCAAACATTTTCTCAATAATGGAAACTAGATTTATCATGAAACAAAGAAAAATTGTATGGAAAAAAAATGGAGGAGAGTTTTGCTATAAAAGTTTGTTTATACAGAAAATAATATAAAAGTGATTCATACAGATTATATTTAAAAAAAAAACAATTTTAAATTTGCACATTAGATGTGTTACGAAATCATATACAGTATCACATAAGTACAAAACTAACATTTTCTATAAAAAGTTCATTTTCCTCGAAATCAAAGAAACCAGGATTTTATTATTTCTAATGTAACACTATACAACAGAGAGTGGATAATATCAGATATTATTTATTACAGCCGCATTGGAACTAAAAATAAGTATATTCTATATTTTTAGTTACAGACTTTCAATGCCATAATTTGGTAAGAAAAAATTATGCCTAATGATATTGGTTTTAATATAGTACCACATATAGATACACATTTCTAAAAATTTATTTGGAGAAGATTTTTAGGAATTTTTAAAAACAACACTGATCATTCCAAACAAAGTTTGGTAAAAAAATATATCTAATAATATCCATTTTATATAATGTTCCACAAGAAATAATAAAATCCTTGTATCTTTAATTTAGAAGAAAATGAACTTTCTTATACAAAATATATTACGGTTGCACTTGTTTATAAACAATACTGCCTCTATTTATATATCTCAATCTATAACTAAAATCTGATTACGTCTATCTGGTTTATAAAAAATTGTTAAGAGTGTACATATTTATGGATGTTGGAATTATCTGATTACTATATGTTCATGTAATTCAAACCATAACACAGAAAAAAACTGTATAATTTTATTAGCATAATGACATTAAAATACTTTAACTTGAAGACTAAAATAATCTCCAGTCCAATCAGCACTCCATTCCTAAATAATTATTAAGTATGAATAGACAAGGAATAAAAAAGCTTGTTCAAGGGAGATAACTCCAGATGTATTAACTCTTAACTACAGTGTCATCGTCTAAGTTTTCCTAACTTATCCTCACTCTTCTCCATCAGTGATGATACTTTAACAATAATTGATAATAATAAATCTTTGTTATAATTAACATCTGCAAATAAACTAATTGTATAAAAACACAACATTATTAATATCTTGGTCACACAACCTGATCTCACTACAGTGTAAAGGGAAATTCTATTGTTACAGCAACATGAGAAGCAGAAATAAACAGAATTTCATTACTCTGTAATAAGATTAAGTTGCTAATATTATTTTAAAAAGCTTAGAATACATTATTAATATCTTAGTCATGCAACATGATCTTATTACAGAGTAATGAGAAATTGTATTCTTATGGTAACACAAAGAAATTACTCAATATTGGTACATGCTTCATGTTACCATAACAATCAAAATTTTAATTACTTAATATTGAGACTACATTGTTTAATACATTAGTTTTCAGCTTCAAAATGAGATTAAAGATTAAAAATACTACCAAAAAAAAAAAAAAAAAAAAAAAAAAACGACAAATCATATTTCAATTTTTAGTATTCAAATTATTATCAACTTCAGTCCAGATTTTCTTAATATGAAGCCATTGTTGTATACCAATAAACGTATATGTTGTATACTCTCTTTACTTCTATTATTCTTCTCATCATCTTTTGTATCTTATGTTCTTCTTCTTATTCTTTTGATCGTCTTTGGTATCTTCTTCTAGTGTCTGGACTTCATCTTGGGGACTTTGTGTCTGGTCTTCTATTGGGGATTTCTCATCTATCATAAGTCCTGGGTCATTGGTAGTTTTTAGATAATAACCCAAGACTTCGATTTGCTTTAGATCATATTTTATTCCGAAATCCCCACCAGACTACCTGTGCAGATTGAGTCGGCATCGCGCTTAACGCGACTTGCTCGCTCCGTGGTTTTGGCCAATACTGAATAAAACTAACTCTTTCTAATCTAAATTGGAAGAGGGCCCTCTCCACCGATTCTCACGGTATCCACCAGAAGGGGGATCAAGATGAGGTCAAACCGTGTCACTCAATCCTCTATGACATCGTCCTCAAGGCCACCAGCTGTGCACATTCAGCCCTTTTGGTTTCTACACTAACTGTACATAAGTGTTAGAGTACTAACAATTATGTAACAGCCATATGCAAAATACATAAAAGTAAATTAAAAAAAACAAAAAAAAACAATTAAAATTTTTTTTTTTTTTTTTAACTTACAGACAGACAGAAAGATATAGTGGTAACTTGACTTATGAGTTTTCAGAGTTACAAGTTGTCACTTGGTCAATTTTTTTGCTTTGTGTTGAGAGATAAAATTTGAGGTATAAGTGAACTTCAGATACACTAAAAATTTATTACAAAGAAAAATATTATTCATAAACAAAAAAATATTACAATACATAATTCATTACATTCTATTTTATTTTGTTTTTATACAATACAGTGACATTTTTCTTATTTAACAAAACATTAAAAAAAAAACAATAGGGTGTTTTTGTGGAGGCTGGAACAGATTAATGGTATTTCAGTTAATTTCAATGGGGGAAATTGAAATGATATAATGAGGAAATTGAATTAAGAGTGGAATGAATTAAACCCATAAGCAAATGTATCACCATGTATGTGTGTATATATATATATATACTGAACAGATACTACACTTAGATCTTAGGGCTGGAGGAAATGTTCTGATCTTAAGCAGAAGTGCCTGGGTGTGATACTTTGACTCATAGCAAAGTGCACAGATACTACACTGATCCTAGGCAGAAGTGCTGATCCACACATACAGAGCCTTATCATTTTAACAGGAATTGTGCTAGTTATGGTGGTCATGACAGTGTGTCACTGACTGTCAATAAGACTTTGTGAATAGGCTCTGTACCCATAAGAGCTCTCTTTAAAAGGAAGACGAAAAAGAGGATAGGTCAACAAAAAAGACATCAGGTGAATTATAGTAATAATCAACCATTAAGTTAAAGCTTTGAAAAAAAATTAATAAGATACTATTTGGTCACACCTGTTAATGTTACCTGGAAAACAGGTCACAAGTTTATGTAATAACAAATATATATATAAAAAAAAAATTAAATTATATAATATCATACATACTTCTACATAAAAGATAAACAAATAGACTGAAAAATATTAGGTGTGCTTTTTTTTTTTTAGGGTGGAGGGAGTTTGATACAACACCTGAAAACGTTTATAAAAAATACCTGAAAGTTTGAAGTATATGGATTTTTAGTTTTGTAGAGAAATATGTTTTAATTTAAATAAATAGGATAAGTATGTGGGGAATAGTGACTTAAAAATGATATGCTTCAATACTGATCTCTTAAAGCAACCTTCTAATCTAGCCACTCATAGTGTGTGTGTGTGTGTGTGTGTGTGTGTGTGTGTGTAATATAAGTGTTTGCATAGAAAGAATGCTTAGTGATATCATGGATAACAGAGCAAGTATAAAACCTAAAATGATAAAATTATTAGATAGATACTCTACTTCCATTACTCAAGTTTCAAGTGTTTCACACAATCTTCAGACAGGAGTGTAGTAAAAAGTAGCCATGTGTATATTGTGAGGTGTATTTACATGTTGATATCTTCTTTCACAAGACATTTACTTGAAATTATATATATATATATATATATATATATATATATATATATATATATATATATAAAGATATAATGTGCTTAGGTATTAATGCATGACATTCAAACTAAAAGAAACAAAATAAACTTTAAAACAAATTTTAAAAAATAAATAAGTGAATAAAATATAAATTTTTTCTTCCTCTCTGGCAGTTTAAAATAGAGGGATATATATATATATATATATATATATATATATATATATCTTAACCATGTTTTGTTAAGACAAGGTTCTTTTTAACAGTTTTTTTTCTTCTACAAGATGGTTCAAGTTTTTATTAAAAATTTTCTGAAATTTTTTCATGTACATCATACCAAATGTTTTAGTGTAAATTTTGATTTTAATATCTAAAATGCTGTCTGTCTCAGGTGTAGTGAGATTTTGACTATTTGTAAAATAGTTTTTTTTTCTTTCCTATAAATGAAATTAAAAAAAAAAAAACACGAAACAGGTTGACCTAATTAAAACATCAGAAATTAAATGTGTGAAGTAAACTATGAGAGGAATGGTGTTTTTTCTATAATCAATGTGTTAACCTTAAAAATGATTTTTTTTTAAAAAGCCCAAGCCAGTGACAAAGAAATGGGAATGGTGATAAGGTGTGACAACTGCTTGTATTTTTGCTAAGAGGAATGTCTTCAGAGACAAAACCTGGAAAGGAAATGAACTTTCCAATTCCAGGAAAAGAGTTAACAACTTATTTGATTATAATTATCATCAGCCATATTTACAAAATGCCAAACAGATTTGAGGCTGAATATTTGGTTGCTGGGATTTTACAAGCATGTCAACACTTGGATTATTTTATGCCAAACATTTGTTTTTATTCATTCTTTGTTGAGTATTCAATTTTTTTTAAACACATTTTTAAAAAAATCTATTTAACCTAAAGATGGGACCTTAATAATTACTACTACTCTAGGTACTCCAGTAGCTGAAACTACAACATACAAGAGGACTTTGGACCCAACCCTCCATCATCAGTTGTACATATACAAATCCCATCTTTGCCTCAGCCAATCTTCTCCATATCCCCTTTTGGTCTTTCAATTATTTTCTTTCCAGTCCAGTGCCTGCCTAGAGGCATTTCCAGCTAGTTTACATATAGTCGATTAGACATCCTCACTTTTGATTATTTATATTCTGGTTGTTCAGTTTTCTCCCACGTTGGTATTGGAAATCTTAAGATACCTTTACTGGATGTGTTATAATATACTAGGCTGACATATTTGCCAAAAAAAAAAATGGGCCCCTCTTTCTTTTTTTTTTCCAGATCAAAACGTCTATTATTAACTAGCAGAGCTACCCAGCATTGCCTGGTAATTAAAAAGTTAAAAATGAATCTCTTATCTATATTCATATATAGATGAATTTTAAAAAATCTAAATGCACCTTTGCAAAGGGGTAAAATCATGCCCTCAATGAGGCCACTTGTTGGCTGTGGGTGGCGACCCATGATACTTAAGGACAAATATGACATGCAACACTCCTCTTTGGCCTAGTCAGGTGGTTGTAGAGGCCCCCTCTGATCAATTGGCTAGTCACATCAAGCCCTGGCACCTATATGATTGTCCCAACCATATTGCTCTTATGGCCAACCCTCAACCCTTTTTATCATATGTACTAGAAGGTGGTGGCTATGGATCTTAGTGTACTTGGTATGATGTTAAACAGCGGTGGTGAAGTTCTAATTTTGGAGATCTGGGGAGTGTGGAGAACCCCTTCATTGCTATTACTCTCAGATTCACACTGACCCAGAGTGGTAGTAGCTGTTAGAGTCCCATCTATGGGTTAAATAGATGAAAAAATTAGTTTAAAAAAAATTTGAATATCCAACAAAGAATGAATAAAACAAAAACGTCTTTGGCGTAAAATAATCCAAGGGTTGGCATCCCATAAGATCCAACCAACCAACCAACCAACCAATCTATCTTATTATCATTGCATTTTATTACAATTCTCTAACAAGATACACTCCTTATTAATGTTACTTTATTACTAGTTTTACTCGTGGACTTAATGGATGCCCACTCAACTCTGTCAATATGCTGTGTATACATTATTGCAATTTACTCTTATTTCTGCCTGCAGCAATAGCCAATAAAACATGATCATTTCTGGACCACCCATCACTCAAAAGTGTGTGGGTTCTCATCAAAAAATGTCTTGCCTTATGTCTTTTTTTCCCCCCTACCATAAATAGGTCAGTCCTCAAGTGTTGGCCTTATCTTAAAAAGCATCCACGCCTACATACAGGAAATTACTAAGATGAAAAACAAGATTGTTATAACCATTTTACTTAGCAGTGGCATTTGTTTGTCCACAAGTACTGTCTATTTTCCTTTTTAGAATTAGAAAGAATATGCACCTTCCGGTTTTAAGTATTTAAGTTTTAATGTAATTGACATTAAATTAGAATGACTAAAGAAATCAAATAAGAATGCTTATAAAAAGATTAAACTTATTTTAATTATATTTTAATTGGTTTCTATAAAAAAAATCATTCATAGGATTGATTTTAATATGTTGGAGAATAAAATAATATCAAAGATCAATAACACCAAGTAATTATTTATTAAATCTGGTGTTGTTAAAACCAGTATGCAAATTAACCACACTATATATTATGTAAACTTTTATTTTTTAGTGATATATAAGACACATTGCAGAATTTTAAACACACTAATAACATGGGTTGTTTTGAGGCAAATCTAACTCAGATTTGCATAGAAACATTAATAGATAAGATTTATTCTATCTATATATTAATGATTTTGACTATGAATTAAATACTCATTGATAAACTCAAGCAATTCTTGATGGTATTGGGATGTAAGCAGTGACGTAGTTTCAGTTACACACAGACAGACACTGAATTTCCATTATAATAAAAAGAACTGCCCCCCCCCCACCATTTATTTGATGTTCCTTAATTTTATTTACAAGTCCAACTACATCTAACTTTAAGAAAAAAAAATCTTTTTCCTGTTAGATATTGTTTATAAAAATGATACACACACACACACACAATTATCTTGCATCTTTTGTATTTCAATTTGCCAACAAATATACAGAGGGGAACAAGAAAAAGGAAAAAAAAAGATGCTGCTTTGTTATAATATTCATGATATCAAATTTTTTCAAACACTTTGTGTAATTATTTTACATATTTCCTTAACACTGAAGATGAACTGACAATTTATTCGAAACTGAAGAGATGCCGCTAAGTTGAGGAAATGTTCTGAAAAGGGTTTTTGTTTTGTTTTGTTTTGAAAAAAAGAAATTGGATTGTTCATAAAAGATGTCCCTGAAGTGATTCCACTTTTGCATATAATCTTGTAGACTTGGAAATGGATTGGCTCCACACCAGACTAGTCCTATATGAGTAATGCCCCCACACCAAGTTACAGGGACAGTGAGACAGTAAGAGATGTTGGCCATTAAAAATGAAGAAAAACAAAATTAATCTAAGTTATTACCTTTCTCTTAATGCCATTACGAATAATAACACATCCTGGCTTTCCCAAACATTCGACTCGTCCATAGCCGAGCACCTCTCTATAAATGCTTGTAGAAGGGACTATTCAGATGAGTGCTTCTCTGTTTTGCACAGAGCTAGGTTAAAACAGCATTTAACCATCCTTGAAGCTGTTTACATCTCCTTTTTCCGGCCTACTCTGTGCAAACAAACTCCAAAGCACTCCCTCTATTTATTGGGAGACACTTCCAACCCTGTTTCTACCTAGGGTTCATGCATACCCCCCCTCTTTCCTTTTTTTTTTTTTTTTTTTTTTTTTTTTGTCCCCCTCTGGCTCACCCCCATTCGTTTCTTACAAAATTCTTGTACAATCTGACTTTTATTCGTCACCGGTGTATCACTTGACAAGTACCGGTTGAAAGGGCCTTCATGTAACCCCCCCATTTATTTTATATTTTATTCATTAATAAAATATTCTCCCAAATTACATATGATTCCTCCACTTTTAGTGTTATACAAATTCTCTTGTACCAAAAACCTATTCATATATATATATATATATATATCTGCTACAATAGGCCAAACATTTTTGCATTTATATTTATATGCATCTATTTTAATTATGTGTTTCAAACACACAACCATTACTGATTTCATTCCTTACTCTTGACCCATTGTACCTTTCTCAGAAAAAAAAATGGTCCCTTCATATCCTTGAATTTGAGACACTTGATCTAAATTCTGAAACCATATAAAAAGTTAACTGATGAGTTAGTCACAGTAGTCAGTCAAGAGGTGTTCAAATATTCCTGTTTTTCTATTCAATCAGACAAAAAAGGATTTTTTTATAAATGTTATGAATAAAAAAAAGTGGCTAATATAATGAATTTGTGTTAAAGTTGAAATTTAAACTAAAAATTTAAATCTACTTCTGTTATAAAAAAAGCAAACCTTAAAATGTTCAGTTAGTAGTAGTAATAGTAGTATTACCAGTAAACACAGCAGATAATGTATGTTTGTTCAATTACTCCCTTCTGTTTACATTAGTGTGACAATTTTGAGTGAACAGACAAATAAGTTTAGTGATAATGGCCTTTGCTATAGATATTGTTACCATTACTGTTTTGCATACTACTTACAACAACTACAAGAAAATACACATGATTCCAATTGTTTTAACAAAAAATGTTTAAAATAAAAATAAAATCTTAACATTTTATATTAACCAGACAAAATGTAGAATTGGATTCATGTTTTAAAAGTAATGGTTAGTTGGTGAAATCATTTCAAGATCAATTCCAACACAGAATGTCCAATTACTCTTATTGCAACTGAGACAATCTCTGACATTCAGTATCTGCACAGAACTGATCAGTATAATTTTTGGCTGACTGACCAACACTGATATGTCCATGTGTAGGAGCCTATAAGATAAGGTCAATTATGAGTGCATCCTTACTTCTCCAGCAGTGTCCAACATGTTTTGTTTGTCTTACCTGGATGGTTTGTGTGATAGGAGTTATGTGGCCATACAGCTGCCCTTTTGTAGGATGATGCTTCAAGGATTTGTTCAAGACAGCATGCAGCATCCTTGTGCAGCTCCAATGTAGCTTATTCTTTGTTTCATTAGAGACCAAGTGGTGCAGCCATACAGTAGCACTGACATGTCTACAGCTTGGAAGAATTCTCACTTTATCTTGTCAAAGATATCAGATATTCTTGGACCCCATCAACTACTGAGACAAGCTCTATTTTCTAGCCCTGACCCTCACCCATAAGACAGGCTGCTTTATATTTTGTCCCCACTTCCTTGTTGACTGGGGCTTTAGAATACACAAACTGCACTTCTGCAGAGGGGTAAGACATCCCCAAGGGGGGCTACCTGTTGGCTGTAGGTGGTGACCTGTGATGTTTGAAGATGGAAACTTGATGGCTGAGCAGTCCATGAAATGCAACACTCCACTTTGGCCCTTATTTAGGTGGTCAGTGAGGCCCCCCTCCAATCAATTGGCTGATCATGTCAAGCCTTAGCATCTATATGCTTGTCCCGACCCTATTGCCCTTATGGCAAGTCCCAACTCTTTTTATAATATATGCTAGAAGGCATTGGGTATGCCATTAAAGTATCTAAATGTGGAGTACCCATTCATCACCATTACTCCCAGGTCCACTCTTTTTCGGAGGGGTGGTACCTGTTAGTGTCCCATCTATGGGTTAAATAAAAGAAAGTGAGTTTTAAAAATGTTTTTAAAAAAAAAAAATTGAGTACCTATCAAGTATGAATAAAACAAAACATCTTTGGCATAAAATAATCCAATAACGGTTGACATGCCGTAAAATCCAACCAACCAAACCAAGATAGCCATCCCAATTGTATTAATTAAAAATCATATACTTTCATTATTATTCTAACATAATTTCTTTAAAATCCAAACATTTTTCTATTTCTATTCATAAGTCAATGTTCATTCTAGAATGTTTGCTAAATATTTGGGACACCCTTTGCATACCATAATGGAATGTAAGTAGTAAGTCTCTTTAGAATTAACAAAAAAAAACCCTGAGCTAAAAACAGCCACAACAATGTGGATATATTGGTGACATGTATACAATGAAAATGATAGTATATAATTGAAAGAGAAGAAGTATAAATAAAGTCAGAATCAGAATTAGTTTTCTCTGATGATTATTAAAGCTTCATTTGGTTTTGCAATTTGTAATGTTAGACTTTAACAAGGAAAAGATAACCTATATTTTAATCATAAACAACATTCTTTCAAATGTATGATTTTTTTTTTACCTTGACTCATATTGGGTGTTTTTTTTTCATACCTTTCAGAATCCACTCACTTAGGTTACTTAGTACATAATTTGGTTGAAAGGTCACATTGGTTGAAACTTTGTACAAATGACAATGAAGATGAGGACAATAGCCCAAATAATCCAAATAATACTAAAAAATTACTTCTACAAAAGATTTTTAGAACAAAAATTCAACTTTATTATTATTATTTTTGACTCCATATTTTCTTTCATCTTTTTAGTTTTAGTTGTTACAAACTCTACTCGTGTGTAAAAACAATAATAAATATGGTGCCAATAGATTAGAGACTAAATAAGGGATGAGCTATAGGTATGAGTCAGGGTTATGCAATACCAATAGCTCCTGTAGCTTAGTTGATAAAGCAGCTTGAATGGATAACCAGGATTCCGAGATAAAAGGTAATGCGAGTTAAAGCTTTATCTTTTATTATTGTCTTCAATCCATGCTCTTCAGTATGGTCATATATATAATGACCGAAGTGAGTTGCAATAAAAAAATAACTAGAGTTATGTTCTTCTGCGGACTACTACACATGGACACACCAATGCTGGGCGACTAACAAATACTTATGTTTATCAGCTCTGTGCAGACACTGAATGATGGGTAGAGGACCTGCCAAGAGTGATGACCCAATAAGAGCAGATAGTTTCCCTTTAATTTCTATATATGATCAGCCATACCCAACTTTTCTATTTCTGCTTTTCAATGTTTCCTTAGTCTTACTTTCAGTGGATGGCATGTCTCGCCTTTGTATACATGGCCACAGATGCATGGAATGGAATATACACAATTCTTGGGCATGTTGTATTCTGTTGGGGGCTTGACTTGGAGATGTTTACAAAGAGTTGAGTCACTCCTGAATGTTGGTCTGATATTAAACAGACTATATATTTTTTGCATCTTTTTTAATTTAAACAAATATTTTCATCTAGTTTTCCCCTTCCTATTTATGTGAATTGGAATTTTCTTAATTCTCAGATGTCAGCATGTTAGCCACTACGCCATAGAGACCCCACCCCTGAAAAGAGTTTTCTTCAGTAGATAAAAAAAGTTTGAATTATTTTCATCCAGTTTTCTACTTCCTATTTATGTGAATTGGAATTTTCTTCTCTTACCAACATTAAATGCAAAGAGAAGATGAAGACACTAATCTAAAAAGATCAATGTATAATAACAATTCTTCATATAAGAAATTGAAACAAACTTCCATTTCTTTCTGTCTTTCCCTTTCTTTCTCTCCTTAACGTTGTTCCCATTCTTTCTCCTTATTCATTTCCCCCATTCATTCTTCCTCCTCCTTTTCCGTCTTTCCCCATTCATTCTTCCTCCTCCTTTCCCTCTCTAACATGTCTTTTCTGTCCTTTCTTTCTCCTCCCTAATGTCTTCCCCACCCATTCTTTCTTTCGTCTTCTCTATCCTGTCCTTTTTTTTTTAATAAACTTACCAGAAAGTTAGCAAATATCTGATGAAGCCAAGAGAATAAACCATGTCAACTTAAACAACCAAGATAAGGAAATTAAATATTAATGCATTAAAATGAGTGAAACTGAGTAAATCCCATCCATTCAACATTAATCATGTGATTTGTCTCTTTGATAAAAAAAACTATCAACAAGATTGTGTTGAAAAGATTTAAGATATTTACGATTAAATAGAACGTAATCAAAAGAGAAGTATCAATTCCCAAATGTTAATTAAGAATTCTAAATAAATCAATTCTGCCAATAATTCCTGATTAATTCTTGAAAATGGAGAAGGAATGGGTTGTATAATGGTAATCAGTATAGAATATGGGCAAGGCAGTTTGTATTTCACTTTGCACTAATGCCCTTGGGATAGGCATGAATATTATTGTTTTCCTCTCCCCCATCTATGAGTAAATAGAAGGGTAGACTAAGCTCTCTAACATTGGTAAGGGTAATGTATTTAGGAAAAGGAAAACTCTAAATTCAAATCTTCTACTAATGTTATAGTGTAACTTTCCTTCACAGTGGCAAAACTGAGGGTTGGAATCACCAAGAGAATACAACGCTGTGTTAAAACTCATTTTGGTAACTCCTGTGGTGACACTAATGCCAAGTTATATAGCACCTTATTCTTCACCTGAACAACATAGGTGTTTTGAAAAAAAGGAAGCCTGCAGCATTGGCAACATCTTTGCCCAATCATGTGTTAAGATTTGGGTGCAGATCTCGAATCTTACAAGGATGCAAGAAAATATATCAATATAGAGAGATTTTTTTTTTTTTAAATCCTGATTACTTTCCTTCTCAATAAAAAAATGCTACCTTAAAGTTTGGACAGTTTGATCAGGTGAATCCATTTGTTCATCTAAGAATAGAACCAATATTTCCAGTGTGTCTCATTGGATATTTTATATCTATCAATGATTTTGATAAATGTGAAATGTCCGATAAGACACAGGAAACAAAAGCTCTATTAGTTATTGATCAAATTAATCAATCTGTTCAAAGTGTTCAATCTGCTTCATCCAGGAAATAAACTTTGCCAATCTAGGATGGGGTAGTGGGAGGGAAAAGGGAGGGTATTGGCAGGTGTAAAAAAGGAAGAGTGGCAGTTAGGTGATGGCTGGTTTGGTGGCATGTCAACCTTAATTGGGTTATTTTATGCCAAAGTCAGTTTAACAATTATGGTCTCCAATAATATACAGTACAAAAATGTATCATGTCAAACCTTGTTGGGTTATTTTACAAAGTCAGTAAAAAATGTATCATGTCAAACCTTACCAAAGTCAGTTTAACAATTATGGTCTCCAATAATATACAGTACAAAAATGTATCATGTCAAATTTTATGCCAAAGTCAGTTTAACAATTATGGTCTCCAATTATATATACACTATAAAAATATACCTACAAAATCATTTTAAACACTTTTTAGTTGCAATATTAATATTTTAAGAGCCAATGCATTAATGTAGTTGAAAATTATTTTAAATGCTTCATACTTAGTTAAAATATCAATGTTTTAAGAGTCAATGTATTAATTTGTGCACAGCTATGGTTTAAAGTACTCCTATGTAATACTAATTATTTGTACACAACTATATAGTTTCAAATACCAATAATTTACAAGCATTAATTTGGTTTCAAGTAACTTGGTATTGAATAATAATATCTATTTGTTTGCACAGTTATATAGTTTCAAGTATTTCTATTTAATATTAATATTGTTCAAACATATCTATTTGGCCCATAGATGGAACCCTAATGCTAACAGAGTGGACCTGAGATTCATGGCAACAAAGGAGTGACTCCATACTCGCCAGAACTGGAGCCTCGCCACCGGATGATGTTCAGTGTCATACACAAGATACACAGGTGAGTGCAGGAAGAGAGTAGCCAGAGGAGACGGTTAGAAGAGAAGTCATGCTGTAAAAGTAATACAATAAATTTTAAGAAAATGAACTTAGAATATTATTATTATCTATAATATCCCTCTATCTTTCCCTACTCTCTTATTATATACCCTAGCACCTACCTATGTGTGTCATGCCCTGTCATCACCTAAGATGAATAATGAACCACATCATCAGAGGAAAAAGGAAGCAAATATAGAAAGAAAGGTTAGAGATAGGAAACAATAGCTGTTTCAATAAAATAAAAAGAAAGAAAGAGAAAGAATTTCAGAGATTATTATATCTTTTACATATTGAACTATTTAGCGATAACTCTTAAGTAAACATATCAACATTGTGTAAATCAAATTATCATACTGTGGTATATCCTTGGTTCCCACTAGTCTGTATTCATATAACCCTGTTTGCTAAAGATGGTACTTGTTGGTATGTTTGGTAGTATGCTTAAAATATTTGGTAGACTTTACATCTTTTGACAAAATATTTTTATAGAATAATTCATTGACCATGAAAAGAAAATAATCATTACATTCATCAAAATGATCTTTGAAGATTTCTCTCTCAACTGCCAAAATCTATGTAGGAAAACAAACACCAAAACTTGGGATACTATATATTTCTGCTAAATAAATTTTGGTCTGAGAAAAAGAAAATAATCACTAGCAGGATCTGTGGATATACCACAGTATGATAATTTAATAATTAGAATGTTTGGACCATATGACCTTTAGGCACCCCTTTTTGATCTCCATTAAGAAAGGACATGTTTTTCATTTACACAGTCATGATTCGGTTGTTTTAACAGACGATTTTTAGATTTTTAAAAAAAATTATAAAACTAACCCTAACCCCTAACAAACAACTGGATATTGACGGTGTAAATAAAAAACATGTCCTTTCTTAATCAAGATCAAAAAGAGATGGCTAAAGGTAATATGGTCCTAATGTTGGATATGTTCACTTAAGAGCTATTGCATTTAGTTCAATATGTAAAAAGTATAATAATTTTGATTTAACTCTCTCACTCTTTTTTTTCTTTCTTTCATTAATTTCTATTGAAATAGATTAGTGTTATCACCCCCTCTCTCTATCTTTCCCTTACTCTTTCTTTCCATATATTTTTTTCTGTATATTTCCTATTTCTTTCTTTTCATTTTTTATAATAAAAACGGAATAGTCCGTTATTTAGATGAGGTGATGACACTTATAAAAAAAATAAATTTTTTAAATAAAAAAATTTAAAAAAATAAAAATTTGGTGATTAAGCGACATCAGATAATCAGGATTTATATTTTTTGCATTTCCTCTTAGACGATTTGGATAGTCTCATTTTTTAACCAGAGGGTGTTGCAAGATAACGGATGACAGATTAAGGAACAAGCGTATTAATACATAGATATTTAAACTCTTTTAAAGGCTATCAAAAAATTCATATTAAAAAATAGTATGTTTCTATAGATTAGGTTAAATACATTTTTTAATGCTTGTAGAGAATGAAGTGTTCAGGAAGAATGTTGCTAATTGTAAATATCATATTGGTTGATATATGATTATATAGTAGGAAGGTGGTGTTTTTTGAAAGATTAGGGACATTTTTAGTCAGTGATATTGGTCGACTTTCACTATCCTTTTGAGCAACAGGTTTCTACCTTATCAAAAGGTCTGTCATGAGATCTGTACAAATTTGTTTTGGTTTGTCTATGCATCAGAGATTTTTATTGTCTTTATCCTTTTCCTGAAACTTTACCCTCCTATAAAGGTAAAGTTTTGTTTGAATTGCTCAACCAAAAAGAGATCACTTTGTGATATTCTGGGTGGGTGGGGGTGGGGGGTTATACATTTGCCAAGGGCATTAGTGCAAACTGAAATTCAAACATCATCCAGGAGTGCCTAGAATGTCTTCTTCAAATTTCTCATTCTTTTCTCTGTGTGTGTGTGTGTGTGTGTGTGTGTGTGTGTGTGTGTATATATATATATATATATATATATATGAATGAAAGTAAACAAACAGGTTTATAGTCTGTTTGAGATGACGATAGCCGACAATTTGGGAGAATAAGTGAATTGAAGTCATACCTAATTGAAATTTAATTAGTTGATAATTAATAAATTAGGTGAGCATATCTGTTCAGTTAAGCACTTATTCTCCCATATATATATATATATATATATATATATATATATATATATATTTTTCCATTTACCCTCTAAAAACATAACAGCAAATCTCTTTATATTTCCTGACATATTTTAATAACTCACTTTATTTTTTATTAAAATAAAAATTTTAATAGAAAATCACTTTGATGATATTAATAACAAATTAATAAATAAACCACCAACACAATACACAGACTCATAAATTAAATAACAAATTTTATTTTTTTAAATTTCAAATTCCTGCCAAGCATTGAAAATTGGAATTCCACCTGACTTTATTCCAAATATATTTTCTAACAGTCTTCTTTCTTTTCAAAGTTCTTCACAAACGACGATGACATCAACATCACTATTCTCTATCACTGTGGAACGTTTTCTTCAAACAATTTTAAAAAAAATTATTTTTTCAAACATTTCAAAATTCTCCGTATTTTAACTGCTTTAATTTCAAACACCAAACATTTTACTCTGACGAAGGCCGTTATTCTTTGTATACTTGTAGTTTTCTATTATTATTATTTTATTCTATATTTGAAATAATGATAAATAGAATATATGTGTACATGAATAAACTCCTGTGTTAGTAAAATAAAATCTATTTTATCCATTCAGCATTTTCTTTCCTTTGTTTATTTTTCCTTTCAACATATCGTCGGATTCACTTCCATTTTCAACTTACATACATACATACATACATACATATATATATATATATAGCTTGTGAAAAACAAAACAGGGGAGTCCATGTGGCATAGTGGATAACAGACTGGTCTGCAAAATTGTAGTAAGTGAGTTCAAAATTCAGTGGTGCTATTACATACCCTTGGGAAAGGTATGAACTTCCTCATCACCCCAGCTATTGTTCTTCTAGAATTAAATAACCCATGAAGGTTGATATGTCATTAAACAAAGAAACCAAACCAGAAAAAGAACGGTTAAATGCAAATAAGATTCCTTCACCTCTACCTAAATAGAAGCATCAATATCATCATGGACCACTGTTTAAGCAGGTCCATGGGTTGTCCAGGAAACTGAATTTTTTAAAAACATTTGATAAATTTATTTTGACACCCCCAAACACAACTTGTCTATCGCCACCTAGTAAATTGCTTATCAAGCAATCCTTAATGACATTTAATGCACTTACATATCATCTTACTTAGAGTTGTCACATTTTTCAGAGAGGATTTTGAAATATCAGCCAGTTTTTTTAACCAGCTTGTAGAATGGCATTCTCTGTCTTGTATACTCCCTTGTCGAGTGGGGAGGGGGACAACATTTGGAGGCTTACAATTCTTAAATTCACTGTAATAAAATGGACAGTCAGCAAATCATGTCCAGGTATCCATGGAAACCAGGATTATACTCGTATCTTGAGCAAATATTGATTTCACTTATATCAGGTTGTAAGTTTCTCATTCTCATGATTTTAATCACAATTGGAAAATTCTGATCACACAATTCCATGTCATACGGAATGTTTATCTATACATTATATATAAGAAAATAACTCTGAAAAGAAAAAGAAATTGAACATATCACAATACTGATTACATTGAAAAAAAAAAGAAAAAAGAAAAGAAACCAATTGAATGACAGTAACAACAAATATTGAAAAGTACTCAATACATATGTAGAGCCAAATCAGTAATAGAAGTTAACTACCCAGGTTTCACTGAAAAGGATCCTCAGAAAAACATATATAAAAATTGTATATATATTTAATTACATGGATGTTTATCTGCAACCATTACATTTCATGCATACCTTAACATGGCAATCCTCAGGAAGAAAAAGAAAGATATGCGAATCTTAAGAAACACATATGAGTATAATTGCAATATGAGATAACGCAACCACAACTGTCTGTTCCAACACATATCAGAAACACACCATAATTCCAATTTCAACAGTGCCTCGATGCTAGCATACATCCATAGTAAAAGACTAAGGAAAATCTTCGAAACCGGTGCAATAAATAATATACAGAATGTAAACAGTAGATCTGGCTTTTTCAACATCTCTCCATATCTAGACAAAATAATCATTGATAGCTATAAAGTGACGAATTCAAAACATAACATCTCTTTCTCTCTCTCTCTCTCTATATATATATATATATATATATATATACAATTTAAAAAAACACACATACACACACACACACACAAAGCACCCATCCTTTTTTTTTTTTTTAAATGAATTTAAATAGAAATGCCATAACTAGACTACTTCAGTTCCAGTGATCTTTTGAAAAAGAGATTTTATCGAAAATTCAAGAATAAAATACAGGTTAACACACAACACCATTGTTACCATATTATTTTTTTTTCTTTACACCTGCATTGTGATAGCCTTCTAAATCAACCTCCTAACCAATATATACACAATGCTTCAAGCAAATGATAAAACTCTTTATATATATATATATATATATATATATATATATATATTAGGCAACTGGCTGTAAGACAGTATCTCCTTAGGAGGAAAAGACTAAAGAAATCTGGTGGTTTGGTGAATTGTAACATTAGCTTTGAGAAAAAAATTAAAATAAAATTGAAGCAAACTTTACTCTTATTTAGATGGTGAATATAATTATTATACTTTTTTTCTTTTTTTATATGTTGATACAGATATTTAATCAGCGTGTTATTCAGGATAAGAATCTTTTGTACATGTAGTGGTATGACATGAATCATAAAAATAGTGCAGTTTCTTAGAAATGGTATTTCATAGCAAGAAACAGCATTTTTATGCTTTACACCTACACCAGTTGAGAACACAAGTATAACAAGTAGTTTAAGAAGGAAGCACTTTACTTATGAAAGACCAACAAAAATTTCAACTGAATAAATGTCATATGTAACAAACAGCTTCCTCTGCAAATAGTTGAGACTTTCTGTGTTTTCCTCTTTGTAGCAGCAGCAGCAGCAGTTTCTAACAAAAACTTAGCAAAAGGATTGTCAGTCTTTTAAGGGCAGACATATTGTTTTTACAAGAGAAAATAAAAATTCTAACATTATCAGGTTTTATTTATTAAATCAAGCATTGTCAATTATTAATTTTTTTAAAATAATATTTCATCTTAATTTCAGTTTCTTTTTATTATATCAGTAGTATTAGTAGTAATATTATCTTTAGTTTAAACAATTATTTTAGATGAAGCATTGGTCACCTGAGAAATTGAGGTGAAATTAAAAAAAGATATCGATCAATATCTTTGCCTATATCTGGACTTGAACCCTAATCTTTGGTACTAGTGGGGAAATCAACAGCCATTTCAGCCACAAAGGCATTTGACAATTTAATTCTTATTTTGCCATGTTTACTCTCAAATGATCAAATTTTAATTTATTCAAAAAGGTTATGAAAACATTATCAACATATAACCCACTGATTATTTTTGCCATTATTTACAGAGAACCAATGAATTGAATTAAAACTCAAAGAGTTTGATGAGTTGAATGCTCAGTTACTGCAGATCTTTCTTGACTTTCTATCAAGCAAATGTAGAGAATGATAAGGAGACATGTTCTTTTTACATTAAGAACAATGAATGAACTGCAGATTTTTAAGTGTGTTGCATTGTAAACATTTAAAAAAAAAAAAATTTATTAAATTTTGTCAGCCAAGCTAAATATAAATTTAAAATGTATATATTAATACCATCTGGGATGAGGCTATTTGCATTTCACATATGCAAATATCATTGGGAAATGTATGCACCAAACTATTCTCCCTCCAGCTTGCAATACTCTGTTTTGGCCCTTTCTTGAGCTAGACGGGCGGTCGGAGAGGCCCCCTCTGATCAATCAGCTGGTCACGTCAAGCCCTAGCACCTATATGATTTCCCTAACATTATTGCCCTTATGGCAACCCCAGCCTTTTTTATCATATGGGTGTTAGAAGGCAAGGGCTGAGGGTCTGCATGTCCTGGGAATGACGTTAAACTATCTGATGGTGAGGTTCCAGTTTTGGAGGTTTGGGGAATGTGGAGCACCCCTTCATTACCATTGCTCCCTGGTCTACTGACCCGGAGTGGTAGTACCTGTTAGGGTCCCATCTATGGGTTAAATAGAAAAACATGAGTTTAAAAAAAAAATTGTATTATCCATTAAGAATAAATTTATTTCAAAACTTTATCGGCATTAAATGACCCACTGCAGTTGATATGCTGTAAAACAAACCAAACCAAACCATATGAAAGAAAAAAAACCAAAAACCAAAAACCAAGAACCCCCCCCCCCAAAAAAAAAAAAAACCTCTTATCTGCAATGTTAGATAATGATAGAAAAGTGCAATGATATCAAATTCCAAAATATCTGAGCTTTAACATTTTGCAGAGGTTTTTGTAGTAATTTAGTATTGATAAGCTACCAATCAAGTTGGGTTTATCAGTCAGTTAAGTAGTTGGATTATCATAATTAGACACATTCAATGCAGAAGTTGCAGTTGTTGTTTGAACAGCTGTTGCTTCTGTTTCAGATAAAGAATTGCAGTAGTTGGTATTGTTGATTAGTGTTGATTCTACTTGAGATAATAATCTAGATATTATCTGGATGGGTCAATGTTGATTTATAAGTTCTTACATTATCATAACACTTCTTCCTTTAGTTCAACATAAAATGGCTTTTCACCTAATTATACTAGGCATTTACAAAAAATATCTTAAATCATTTTTATCAAGATAACTCGATTCAACATTAAATGACCCAGAAAGGGTTGAGATGCCATAAAACAAAACAACCACAACTATGTCAATTGGACAACTAGCCTAGTGGATAAAGGAGTTCTAAGTGATAGTTATCTCTAGATTGTAGGTTCAATCCTGGTCAGGGTCAGCAGCAACATAGAATAATAATTAACACAGCTTAACACCTCTACCCCAGCTATGGTTAGTAGAATGAGAACAGGATACCCCCGTGGACTGAATAAATGGTTAGGTTCAATGTTCCGTGATGGCTCCCGATTGCAACAAGAATGTTCCCGATTACGACAAGAAGTTTCCCAAGTCCGAGAAAGTTCCCGAGTCCGACAAGAAATACCTAAAGAAGGCCAGAGGGCACATCAGCAGAAACGTTGTACAGATAAAAATGAAGATGAGGACAATAGTCCAAATAATCCAAATAATACTAATTATCAAGCCTCATCTCAAAAATTCAGAGAAACCACAACTAAGTCTGGTACCTACCTATCTATCTAACATTCATCTTTTCATTATCTATCTGTCTAAGGGTTAAATAGTGCCACTTCTGTTCTTCTACAATGATGGCTTTGGCATTAAATAACCCATAAATGTTAATATGCCATTAAACAAAGAAAACTATCTATCATTATTTATCTACAATAGCTAGCTTTTACCTGGGTTTGAACACTGGTCTCCAAAGAGGAACATGCAACTATCTCTGCCATTATCTATCAAATATCTTAAATTCATGGTATTGAGACTCAAAATGTACAATCTTGTAGACAAATCTTTGAAGTTTATAATTAACAACAATCCATCTACAATTGATACAACAAATTTGAAACAGACATTAGCACAAAGGTAAAAGTCCTTGGAGAGTATCAGTATCTAAAAAAACAATTAAAGTATATTTACACTAGTTACCTACACAAAGCGGGCAGGTCAACGGACATTTCACATCAGACTATTTGGAAAATTTTGTAGAAACTGTTGAAAATAATTTCATAGAAAACAAAAATTGTAAAGTTTGAGTGAAGAGGACAAAACCAGTCATGATTTCTGTGCAGAAATGCTGAGGCTTTTCTGAAGATGGTCTTCCACATGGCATCCAGAATCTGCACAGAGCTGATTGAAGTATGTTTTTGCTGGTTGGCCTAAACTAGTGTGTCCATGTGTAGGTGTCCACAGAAAAAATGTCATTAGAGTTCATCCTTACTTCTCCAGTAGTGTCCAGCATGTCTTGTTTGTCTTACCTGGAAAGTTTGTAAGGTAGGAGGTAAGTGGCTGTACAGCTACTTTTTTTGTGGGGTTGCTGCTTCCAAGATTTGTTCAAGACAGCACACAGCATCCTTGTGTAATTCTCATCTAGCTTTTTCTCTAAGCATTTCATTAGGGTCCAATTGGTGCAAGTATATAGTAGTACTGACACAACTACTGCTTGGAAGTATTCTCGCTTAATCTTATCAGAGAGATCAGATTTCTATAACTATAGCAGTCCATGCCTTTCCTATGTGTATATTGACATTGCTTTCTGTAGAGGAGATATTACTACCAGGTCTACTAATCAGTGTGGAGTGGTCTCCATCTTGTTTAAAGCTTCAAGTATTTCTCTAAAAAAAAAAAAAAAAAAAAAAAACCTAAAAAAAAAACTGTATCATGAGTGACAGTATCTCAACTTTGTTTAAATAAATCTTTGAAGCTCCATTTCTTTTGTAAATACCCTGTACTTCCTGTTAGCTGTTTTAATTTCAACCCACAATTCTTAATTACTTTTTTTCCATCAAAGTATTTTGGTATCTTCACTATAGTGATGGTAGCAGGAGAGAGAGAGAGAAAGACAGAGAAAGAGAGAGAGAGAGAGAGAGAGAAAGAGAGAGAGAGAGAGAGAGAGAGAGAGAGAAAGAGAGAGAGAGAGAGAGAGAAAGAGAAAGAGAGAGAGAGAGAACAAGTGCTATGAATAACAACTTTAAAAAGGTAATGGTCAGGGCATGTTGCATGAATATCAGACCATCTTTGGTCACTGAAAACTAACAACATGAATCTCTCATAATTGAAATACAATCCTGGATAGAGAGTATACAGATACTCTGATGACCCGAGGTTATAGTGCTAATCCATGTATAAATAAACCAACCATTTTGATGGCAACTCTCTCAGATATAATTTTCTATAAAATGACTTGGTGTTCTGTAGAGGCAGCCAAAGGCAACATTTTAAAAAGTTATAAAAAAAAAGTAATCCGGGTGGCCTATCAACCAATCAGTAAAGGGAGCCTATCCCCTTTTTACTAGTGCTAGATGAAGGAGATTGTTTTCGCATCTGAGGTGGATCGCCACACCTACCATCAGCTCCTTACTTTACCGCACAGATCCCCGTGCTACTCATACGCTGAGTTGGTGAGGGCTGGTATCGAACTAGGAACCTTGTGGTTTCTAGCTGAATGTTCTATCGACTGAGCTAACCCGGCCCTATTAAAAAGTTATAGGAGCATAAACTGTCTTATTATATATATATATATATCGAACATTTGAACAATGTATCAAATGTAGAAAGTGTTACTTCTGAGTCATAAAAAATTGTTAAGGTTTTATCACAAAACACAAAGTATCTATATATAAAAGAAAGATTTTGTATGTCTGTTAACAACTAAGCACACATTCTTTTATAAAGGAAAATTGGTGGTGACCAGCATTCAATAAAATCCACTCCCTCTTTTTGTCAAGAGGGGTTAAAAAAATTTTTACCCCTCATTTTCCATTAGAAAAGCTAAATAAAAATGAAATAAGGGTATAAATCAATGATATATCAAAAATATGATTGAAAAATAAAACAAATTGATAAAGGATAAAACAATAAAAAGCAAATAAAAGAAAAAGAAAAAAAAAAGAGATATAAATAAGAATGAATAATAAAAATAACTTTAAAGCAGGAATATGTAAAAAATAAAAGATACAAAACAAATATATAGAAAAATAATTTTTATCAATCTATATATAAATGTAGATAAGAAATTTCTTTTTAACTTTTTAAATCCCAGGCAATGCTGGATAGTTCTAGTAATATCTAAAAAAATAATCTCTTAAGTTTGTAACATTAAAAAAAAGGCAAGAAAATTGAATTTTATTATAAGAGCAATATTTGCCATTTTGTTTTGTTACTATCATCAGATTGTTTTAAAAATTATATTGTATATATACTGACCCTCACAAGCTTTATACCCCTGACGCCACACCCTGACGTTCTGTAGGGCTTGCCTAATTATTGCCCCTGGTATGGCTATGATTTCATGATGAATAAAATCTTTCAACTTGTCATTTGTGTGTAGCCTATTTTTAAAGATTTGAGCCTTCAGGTTATCCCCAGAGGAAGAAAACATAAGGGGGATAGATTTGCTGACTGGGCCTGCGATGGGATATCACCACATCCCCATTTTTTAAATAGTTTTCAATCACAAGTGCATGATTCCACATCATAGTGGCAACTGAAATGGCATGGCTACTTCTATTACCTGCTCACTGCTACTAAGTGCCTGTGTGGCAGCAATTTTAAAAATTGGAAATCATTTTGATGGACCCTGTAAAATTTTAATCTGAAAATTTCACTATAATGTATGCATTTACCAACCCTTCCACAAGATGTGACACAAGGTCAATTTTTAAGCAGAGTTTAACAGGTTTTAATTCAGAGTTTTTTTTCCTTGGTTGCCTTACCAAGATCCCAATTTTCTCTATTTACCTATAGCTGGAGGGAGAATTGTTGGATGCATATCTTTCCCAAGGGTATTAGCACTATATGAAATGCAAACAGTTCACTGAATTAAGTGGATTAATAAAGAAGATTATCTGGAAATATTTGTTAATATTTGAGTAAAATAAATGTTATTCTTAGGATTAAGCTCCAAGGATTATTTCTGTTTCAGTCCTGTAAGATTATCTGGATCTCGCCTGGATCTTCGTACAGTTGCCTATGCTGTAGATCTCCCTTTTTCCCCAACACCAATGTTATCCAATGGAAAGGCAAAATGTGAAATAACTTGGCATTAGTGTTGCTAGAACATTTCAATGGGTTTGAATTCAGAGGGGTTTTTTTTTCTGCTAAAGTGTTTGCCTTTACCAAAGCTGGAGAATCTAGACTACCCTTGTATTTAGGTGAAGAGATATTAGGTATTAGCACAAAATGAAATTAATTGTCTCATCTAAAATTTGAACTTGGCTCACAAAGTCTATTTCTATAATTATTACAATTATGCCACTCATACCTTTACAACAGAAATTTTAGAGTAGTGAAGACATGAAGTCAATGGCGCTTGCTTACTGACAGTTTCTTGCCTATGCAATTTTCAAACCAAGTGTTTTCCACTTATATATACATGTTCTATTAATGATATTGAGCACTCTTTACTTATAAATATTGCAAACTATATTATTAATATTATATATACAGTAATGCCTTAATTATGAATTTAATTAATTCCACTCGTAATCCAATTTCCACATAAATCAAATCAATTGAAATAAACGGAAATGCCATTAATCCATTCCAGTCTCAAACTCCAAAATACATCATTTTTTGTTATGCTTTTTTTTAAATATGAAAAATAGCATTGTATAAAAACATAATAAAATATAATGCTATGTTACTGTAAGTAAAAAGTAAAGTTGACGGAATGGCATATTGCTGGTATCAGCTGAACAGTGAGGGAGTCTATCCACTTTTTGCTAGTGCTAGACCAGGGAGATTGTTTTGCTGAGGTGGAGCAACACACCAACAGTCAGCTTCCCACATTACCACACAGATCAGATTAGCACTGAGATGGCAGGAACTGGTATTGAACCTGGAACCTTGCGATTCCTAGGCGGGTGCTCTACCGACTGTTTATTATTTTTTATCAATATTTTTCTTTGGTATAGTAAATTTGGAAACTTAAATGTTTTTAGTGATATATATAATATAAATTGACTGAGTGACAGCTCGTAACTCAGAAAACTTGTAAGTCGGGTCACTCGTAAGTCATGGTACTATTTTATATGTATCAAATTACTTACCATACTACCTATATTTGAATGGGGAAAAGAGTACCTCTGGGTGCAAGTATTTAAGTTTTAATGTAATAAAATATTATGTTACATTAGAAAGGCTAATGAAACTAAATAAGAATGCATATAAAAAGATTTGAAACAGTATAATAGAAAAATGGAACAACTGAAACACCTGTCTTTCATTGCTAAATTTTCCTAATTTAACTGTTTAGTTAAAATAGGGAGTAAAGAATAAAATACAGTTATTTCTTATTAATGGATTTCTTTTAAGATTCATCCAAAATTTTTGCTCTTATTCATTAAGATAAAACCAAACAATTAGAAATCAAAAATATTGAGCACATATTCATTAAAATCAAATTTTTAGTATCAATATGCAAATTAGCCTTCCTGTTCACACTGTAAACGGCTATTTTGTTGTATATATATATATATATATATATATTATATATACACACACATATAATTGCATATCATTAGTATGTAGATATGGCCAACAGTATTAATAATGTAAAACAATTTTATTAATTATTAAGGTTTAAATAGAAATAAAATCATGGAGAATGTGACAAATAACAAAAGGGATTGTAACTTGAGTAAGTGATATAGTTTTGGTTACAGACTGAAAAAACACAATCTCTATTATAATAAGATAGAGTTATAAAATAAATGCTATGGCAGGAAACTTTAATCCCAGGCAGAACACACACAGATCTGATACTTTGTTATTAGTCAGAGGTGCCAATCCATATATAGATAATACCATCATTTTGGATGGATACAATGGTAGGTAATATTACAAAAGTATATCAAATTCCAAGATATCAGAGCTCTAAAATTTTGGGGGGAGGGGGTATACCTGTACTTAACTAATTTGATTACTTTATATCATCAATCAGATAAAAGTACCTGGATTCTCATAATTAGACACTTTTATTTTATAAACTGCAGTTGTTGGTATCATTGTATTAGCGCATTGCTTCTACTTGAGATAATAATCTAGTATTATCTGGCTGGGTCAATCTTGATTTACAAGTTCTTGTATTATCATAATAAACAACTCCTGTTTTAGATCAACCTACAATTCTTGATTACTTGCCTGTATTTTGAGATGGCTTTGTTACCATGGTGACAATAGCACATGAGAGAGAGCAAGTGAACAAGCAAGCATTAAAAGTGCCTGAGGAGAAGCCATTGAATCTAAATGGCAATGAAGAAGAAGAAGAAGATATTTTGCATAAATATCCCACAATCTCTGGATGACAAAAACTTACAACATGGATCCCTCATGATCACATGTGAAATAAGATTATAGCAATGATTTAGATAAATACAGATTATTTTGGTTTGGTTTTATTTGTTTAATGGCATATCAACTCTTTATGGCTTATTTAATGCCAGAATTTGATTCATCCTCAAATGTTTTATTACAATCATAATTATTTATATTTACATTCTATTGAAATCATTTCTTTTAAATTACACTTTTTTAAAATTTGATTATATTAATCATTTGTTTGCACAGTTAATCTATACATAATTATATGGTTTCATTAAAGTAACTATTCCTATTTAATAATAATCCTTTATTTGCACACAATTATATGGTTTCAATCATTCCAATCCAAAACCAAAAATTTGCAAGTAGTTATATAGTCTCGAGTAACTAATAATAATAATCCTTAGTAAACAATAATAGCTTCAAGTAACTATTCTTAATACAAATAATTTGCACACAGTAATATAGTATTATCATTTTCAAACAGATCTATTTCCTCCATAGATAGGACCCTAACAGGTCCGGTTAGTCGACCTGGGAGTAATGGCAATGAAAGGGTGAATCCATACTCTTCCAAGCTCCAGAACTGAAGCCTCACTAATAGATGCTGTTTAATTTCATATCCAGGATACACCCCCCCTCGCCCTTTGTGGGCTGGTCTTAGATGCAGTTGGGTGACTGATAATTTACACATTTATATGGTTTCAAGTAACTAATAATAAGAATCCTTTGTAAACAATCATAGCTTCAAGTAACTATTCTTAATACAAATAACTTGCATAACTATAGAGGACAGACAAACAAACTCCTAATTATTAATATAGTTTATGACCATACATAGCAGAGATACCCAGCGTTGCCCAGAATTTAAAAAGTTAATACATCTCTTATCTATATTTCTTATATAGATTAATAAAAGAAATATTCTATATTTGTTTTATTATCTTTTATTCTCAATATAATTCTGTTTTTAAGTTAATCTTATTGCTTCTAGGTTTTTCTTTTGTCTTTTATTTACTTTTTATTATATTTTATCCTTTATCAATTTATCTTTTTTTTTTTTTAATCAACTTTTTAATTTTTTAATATCTCCTTGATTTATACCCTTATATTTTTATTTAGTTTTTCTTATGGAAAATGAGGGGTAAAAAGATTTTTAATCCCCTTTTCTGATAAAAATAGGGAGTGGGTTTTATTGAACTTTGGTCTTTGCTGGTCTCCACCAATTTTCCTTTATAAAAGGACTTACTTAGTCATTGTACAAACAAACATACAGACATACAGAATATTTCTAATCTGTTCAAATATATATATATAGATTATAGTATAATTGATTGGGTAGGTCTGTTATCAAAGTTGGAACCTCAATGCAGGAGTAGTGGTAAAATGGGGACCTGATGGAAGGTGTGGTGCTCCACCTTAAACACAAAAACAATCTGTTTTAGTGCTAGTGAAAAGAGGATAGACTCACTCGTTGTCCAGCTGATACCAACAATAGGTCATTACGCTGACTTATAAGTTGTACTGCTTACAGGAAGTTGAGTTTTGAATGGTAGAAATTTTTGTTTTTGAAAATTGATATAATCCTGGCAAAAGTGCAACATTTTCTCATGATCAGATGTGTTAAGATGATTAGATTTTTTGCTATCTGTAACCCCCACCCCCTTCCATTCTGCCGATGTCATCCATTATTGATAGTTTCAAGTTCTGACTAGTATAGTAATTATAATAGCAATCTACTAAGTTTATAAAACTGTCTCTTCCTCTACAACAAAAGAGTTATATCACTCCATGACACTGATCAAGTCAGAGGTGTATACAACACACTAGTTGACATTATTAGAAGAGTGGATAGAGTTTCAGAATCAAAGAAAGAAAGACAAAAAAACAAAAAAACAAAAACAAAAGACAAACAAAAAATCCAATCATTTTGAATATATGTCATTGGTAGACCTTGGCAACTAATCAGAAGGAACCTTGCTGCACATGCATGAACAGACTCTCCCATGAGATTACTCAGTCAGCAGGGAGATGCTGTGTTAGATGGGATAGATTACCTATTAAGTTGTCATGATGCCATCCGGAATATTTTCTTTCAGGTCAATAAGGATTACTTAGTAATACCTATCTCCTCCTTAAGTAATATGCAGCAGGTTATAATGGATTACGTGTTGATATTGAAGGAAAGATTTCAGACTGTGAAAAAATTTAGTCAAAATCTTATCCCTATCTTGAGAAGTTAGTATGTATTAGTTGCAAACTTTGAAAGACTGATGCCTTAGAGATCACTGCATCTTCTGCTTCATCAAATGTTGCTAAGGAACATGAGACTAATGTGTCTACCATTGGATTCAATAATTAATTTCAGTGGTTAATTATATCTATAGTAATTTTTTTTTTTTAAGCAATACATAATTAGAAACAACCTTAATCCCCAAACCCCTAAACCGTAACCTAATTCGCAAAAAAGTTCATTCATACACTGTAGTTAAACTGTCATGGATCACCACCAAATAAGTTTCCGTTTTAATTTTGACGACGATTTGCAAGTTTAACCGTCTTACTTAGAGAGAACCTGGAATCTGCAGGAGGAGGAGGATGTGACTCCTATTATTATAGACTTTAGATCACTATGTCTTCTGCTTCATCAGCTGTTGTGAATATATATAAAAAGGGGAAAATGTTTCAGTTAAGGAGAAACTGGAATCTGCAGAAAGATGTGACCCCTAATTAGTATCAGCTACTAAAAGACCAAAATAATAAAAGTTATCAAACACATTGGTAGAATAACGACTTGTCTTAGCTTAACTGGGAATCCTGGACTAAACTAACAAATGAAAGAAATCCAAGTACAGTACTATCTTGATTTACAAGTTTAATTTATTCTGTACATAACTTAATTTCCTTGTATATGAAATCAATTTTCTCCATTGAAATAAACTGAAATGCTATTACCCCCCCTCCCCGAAAAAACACCCTAATTCTTTATGTTCTTTTTAAATAAGAAAAATAGCAGTGTATTATATAAAAACATTTATATCTTGAAATTCGTGTATTGTATAAAAACATAACAGAATGTAAAAAATTAGGTGCTGTAATATTTTTTAATGTTTATTTTTTCATAAATAATATTTTTCTTTGGTTTAATAAGTTAGGAAACTTAAATGACTTTATTGAACTTAACATAAGTATATCTGAAGCTCACTCGTACCTCAAATTTTAGCTCTCAACACAAAGCAAAAAAATTAACTCAGAAAACTTTTAAGTTGGGGCACTTGTAAGTTTGAGGAACCACTGTAATTTTTAACAAATCTGATATCAAATTATTCATTTTGTTAAAAGTTAAATGCAGTTAAATTCATGTGTGAACCCCCACCCACCAACATATGGATTGGTACTTCTGCCTAGGATCAGAGTATTTGTGTTCTGCCTTGGATCACGGTACTGCTGCCCTTTTTTTCTGCTGACAATCAGTGTACTCTATTTTTCTGAAATGTTGCACAAACATTATCATATAAGCCTTTTATTTCATTCAACTAGTCAGTAAAAGATAGGGAGTAATGTGCCTTACTCAGCCACACTGGTCTATAACATATTGGCAGGGGATTTCAATTAAGAATGGTCATTCTCCTAAACTGGTGTCTCATCAGGGTTACAGAACCCAGTCTACCCTTTTTTTTTTTTTTTTTTTTTTTTACACTTTGGTGGAAAGAGATAGATTCATGCCTTTCCTAATGGAATAAGTTTAAACTGAATGCAGCCTCAGACTGAATTTGAACTTGGATTGTCAGTTCTATTTTCTATGTCAATAACCATAATGCCACACACACACACACGCACACAGCACTTTATATATTTATATTTTGACCAATCCAATTATGAACTAATCATTCTTGATTCACTCAAAGAAACAATTCATTCATCACCAACAACACAGATGAAATGGCAGTTAAAGAAGACATAAAAAAGAAATTAATCTTATCATATAACAAGATGAAAAAAAATAACAGACAAAAAACAACAAAGTTGTGAAGATGATTTCAAACAGAAAATGTTCTTTCATAACTCAAGTGAATGATATCAGATCAACAATCATTTTAGGATATTGATGAATATTTCAATGAAACCAACAACCAATTAAATAACAGAATTCAACCAAGAATTTCCAACTGACCTCACTAAATGATATGTTTGAAAAAATCTAATTTACAAAGAAACATCTGAAATAGAATGCAAAACATGCCTGCTTTTATCTACTTCTAAAAATACACACAGAAAAAAGAAAAAAAAACCTGGATAAATAGTAATTTCTTCAATTAAATGCCAACAACTAAACTGTCTAAATACATACAACCACTTGCTATGAAAACAAAGTCTTAAACAAAATCAAAGATATTAAAATGATACAACATGCAATTCTGGTCACAATGTTAGATCCCTATATTCTAATATTAAACTTTCCGCCTTTTTGCTGAGGAAAATGCCTCAGCAAAAAGACTAACAAAAGACACCTCTCCGCAGAAGTAATAACAACTTTAATGAAAGACATACTAATATTGAATAACTTCAACAGATGATACTTTCTACAAACAAAAAGGGTGTGCCATGGGTACGGCCACAGCCCCTTCATATGCCACCATCTACATGGAAAAGTTTGAAGACACATCAAACCTGAAAATAAACAATGACTGCCTCTTTTACACTAGATATATTGAGGACATTCTTTATATACAAAAAACAAAACTGAAATTGTTAACCAACTTGGATATGATACACAACTATCAAATTCGACCATGAAAAATCAACACAATCGCATTTTTAGATACTTTAATATATAAATACTTTAATGATAAGAACAGACAACTACAAAGAACACTACATAGAAAACTCAGCAACACATACAACTATCTTCATTTTAAATCTTCTCACTTGAAAACAATTCAAAGGAATCCTATCTCACAAAGCGCTTAGAAGAATCTGCACAGATAACAAACCTAATAGAACTGGTGATAAGCTAAAACAGCAATTCATAACACAATACTTTCTGCTATGATTTAACTGAAAACAAGATAAACAAAGCCATTATTAGCCATAAACAGGACACTTTCAAAAGAAAGGCTGAGTTGCATTCTATTTGTAACAATATTTAACATTCTTCAATTAGGAGCTCAAATAATTAAGAAATGTTTAGATATTTATTAATTAAAACCAGACTTAAGTTTTTTTGGTTTTTTTCAAGAACCAGACATATTTGCCTGTCATAGGGGATTTGGTTCCTATCAATGAATGAGGTAGAATAAATTGCATGGTCTGAAGGGTGCTGTCTCTCCAGGCAGCATCTGCTCCTCATCTAAAAGGGGCAGGACCAGGTTTATTGCCTGGTACCTGTGGCACCCCAAAAGAGGAATACTAATGAGACCACTCATTTTTGCACTGGCCATCACAAGAACTTTTTGTTTGTGCTTGGCTCTGCACATAAAAAAAAGGACCTTGAGTTAATTGGGCCTGGTGGGAGGTCAGGAAAATAACTCCTTGCCCATCAATAACCAAATAAGTAATAAGTCATCAATAAGAAAAAAAACCTACAATAAAATCCACTAAATTTTGTCAACCATCTATTTTGTCAACCTTCCACCATGGGCAGAATGTGACACAAAGTCAATTTTTCAGCAGAATGCTGCTAATTTGAATTTCCTTCCATGCCATGGCTACAGAGTCTAGTCTGCCCTACTATTTACCTATAGCTGAGAAGAGAAGAGATGGATTCATGCCTTTCCCCCAAGGGCATTAGCACAATGGGAAATTCAAAAGAATCAACGATGTAATATAAGCTATGTTGTAATCACCTCAAACTGACCAACTCATTCAATGGTTTTACAATGAAGAAAAATTTGTCATGAGTCTGCTAAAGAAAAATAATTTATTTACTAGATTACACATGCTGCCTAAAGTAATACATTGGAAAATTAGAACAGCCATTTTATTTTAGATTAAATAACTACAGACACAAAATCAATTTTGGAGATTATAATAAACTACTTTCTATAGAACAACATTTCCACTCATAGGACCATAACTTGGTGGTGAGTGGTTACTGTCATAGGAAATGGACACGAGGAGACAAGTTCAAATCCTGGACGAAACTTTTTGCATTTCATATAGCGTTAATACACATGGGAAAGAAACAAACTATTCTTCCTCCAGCTATGGGTAAATAGTTAGGCAGAATGGGTTCTTGAACCTTGGTTAGGCAAACTCAACTGAAACCTGTTAAACTCCACTTAAGAAATTGACCTTGTTTCACATCCTGCTCACGTAGAGGGGTAGGTAAATATATACATAAGACCATGACTGACAGATGCAGAATTCACCATCATAAAGAAAATAGAAAAAAAAATGTGTTTGACAATATCACAATAGAAACCCACAAAAATAAATGAATAAAACTTCTAAAAACACTGACCCCCCCCAAACCATCCTCAAAACAGACTTTGAAATAGAATGAACAGATGTGTCGCCATAGAAACATTTAAATAAACAAATGTCTAAGTCAAATATGTAACAAATTATTTAAATCCTATGGATTGCCAAGTCTCAAAATAATGTCTTCAAAAAGCTACAATTTGACCATCAGCCTTATTTCTTTAGTCTTTCCCTCCACCAACAACTAAAAAAGGTCTCAAGTTATGGCTAATGGACAATTTCTATTTTGAGACTTTACTAAAGATGTTTAGTAAAAAACAATGAAGCAAATGACTGAAACTTTTCTTCTTATCTGGACAGGGAATAAGTATTACATTTCTATGTAATTATTGGGTGGGTCATTCTGTACAAACAACATTTTAATAATATGTCGAATATAATTAAGTTTTCTGAAAAAACAAAGATAGTTATTAGTAAGTTAATCTTTTATCCCATGTTTATTAAATGTATATCCTGTTTGTATTTTATGTCATGTCAATACCTTTGGGAAAGGTATAAATCCATCTTTTACCACCACCCATGGGTAAATAGTAGGGAAGACTGGGCTCTCTAGCCTTAATCTTGGCAACTGATCTTGGAAAAAAAACTGAAAACTGAATTCAAAATCTGAGGAGAACTGTTCATAGAATCAATGGCACACTGTTGCACCATTTTTCTGTTATCAATTTATCCAATAAGTCTGGCGCTGATTTGGTTTGGTTTGGTTTACGGCATATCAACCTCAGTGGGTCATTTAATGCCGATAAAGTTTTGAAATAAATCAATTCTTAATGGATAATATAATTTTTTTATAAATACATTTTTCTATTTCACCCATAGATGGAACCCTAACAGGCACCACCACTCCGGGTCAGAGTGGACCAGGGAGCAATGGTGATGAAGGGGTGTTCCACATTCCCCAAACCTCCAAAACTGGAACCTCACCATCAGATAGAGTTTAACGTCATTCCCAGGACATGTAGACCCGCAGCCACTGCCTTCTAGCACCCATATGATAAAAAGGGGTTGGGGCTTGCCATAAGGGCAATAGGGTTGGGAAAATCATATAGGTGCTAGGGCTTGACGTGACCAGCCGATTGATCGGAGGGGGCCTCTCCGACCGCCCGTCTAGCCCAAGATAGGCCAAAGTGGAGTATTGCATGAACTGCTCATTCTGGCGCTGAGACTTCACCAATATAAACAATCACTCACCTGTATAAACAGTCTTATAGATCATATCTTTAACTCAACTGTTAGGTATTCAGATCTGACATCTTTGGAAACCTCAACATTTTTAAAATATTAAATTAAAATTAAGATGGCAATTGATTCTACAGTTCGCACCAGGGACGCTGTTGGAGTCTCATACCCCACCCCCCACTATCTATTATATAGGGGTCCCCACTTTACTGTATGTCATTTTCATCAAGTAGTATTGATATAAAATATATAAAACCCACCCTTCCAGAGCCCTCAAGCAGGCTCCCTTCCCCACATCATAGGGTTTAGGGAGTAGTAAGCACCTTGATATACAAGGTGAGATCAGAAATTATAGAGACTGAATTTTTAAATATTAACAGTTTTTCTTCAGTAAATAGTTAAATTTCTATTATTTTTTGAATGTATTTAACAATGTTTGTAAATTCTCAATTTCTTTGAATTCCTTTAAGCATTTTCTCAAAGGTCAAGAACAACAGATGTCTACAGACAAGTGACAACATAATCAGGTCACAGTGAAAGCATTGGATACCCATGACTCTTTTGCCAAACATCTCTATTGGTCATTACCCTGGGCAGATCTTCTATATAGCATCCAGAATCCATACAGAGCTTGTTGTAGGTTTTTGCTGGTTGGTCTACACTGGTGTGTCCATGTTTAGGTGTCCACAGGAGAACACCACATGAATTCATTCTTGTTTCACCAACAATATACAGCATGTCTTGTTTGTCTTACCTGTGTTACATAATTAATAGGTGACCTATTAATTTTTTAAAGCAAGTGTAGAATTGAAAATATTTTAATTCAAAATTTAATAGGAAATTCACTAGAAGAGTCAGGGAAAATAACCAGTAATATGATAGGTAGTAACATTTGGCTGACCTTTTCAGCAGTTCTGATTGGTTGGTTTGGTCATGAGAAGAAGTTAAAGATTCAGAGTAGTCCCAGGTGTCCTAAAATAGGACTATTCAAACATATTATTTGGTGCTATAGTGACCAAATACATAAACAAGCAGGATTTGTTACGAAAAAAATCAATGGCGCAACGGTCCACTAGACAGAAAAAATGCGCCCTAAAAGCAAAATGAAAATTAAGACGGCAAGACAGAAAGAAAAGACAAAAATAGATTCCTAGTGAAAGAAAGGATGAAAAAGAGAAAGCCATGCACACACAAAAAGGCAAAAACGAGCAGAGAGAGAGAGAGAGAGAGAGAGAGAGAGAGAGAGAGAGAGAGAGAGAGAGAGAGAGAGAGAGAGAGATACAATGATAAGCGTAGAAATAAGACAAAATTGAAATGTACAAGACAGAAGTTATGAGAAGAAAAGGATGAAAATAAGTTGAAAAGTATTTACAAAAGTTCAAGATGGTTTTATGTGATAGGAGGTAAGTAGCCGTACAGCTGCATCATTGCATCTAGCTTTGTGTCGATATCATATTTGGGTAAAACTTGCAAATCATACTCAAAATCCTATGACCCAGAAAAAACAGAACCCACAAATTTTGTAATAAAACTTAATTTTAACTAGGGGGTTTAGGGGTTATGGTTAGGGTTGGGGTTTAGGGGTTATGGTTAGGGTTGGGGTTTAGGGGTTATGGTTAGGGTTGGGGTTTAGGGTTAGTTTAATGTGAAAATAAATAATTTGGGTTCTATTTTTTCTGGGTCACCCTGTAATATCATGGGATTTTGAGTATGATTTGCAAGTTTTACCCATATTTGATAAGTTGATATTTTAAAAAGAATCTAAAAACTTTAGTTTGCTATCAAATTTTGCACATGGCCAGAAGATTGGAGCACCCAGTAAGAATCAAAGTCACAGGTCTGCAGTTAAACTTGCTAACCATTACACCAGCAATAAAGATAGTAATAAATGATTCAGTTTAATTTAGTTTAGCACAAAAACAGAAGTTTGGAGTACCCAGTTAAAATCAAACAATGGTCTATTTGCCTAGTTTGCTAATTTATAATACTACAAATAGCACCCACGAAACCATTTTTTTTCTTTTTGTAGGTCGTGTGTAGGCATTCGGTTAGCATGGGTGGATAATAATGTTAAGTACAAGTTTCTTTAAGATTAACATGAAATACTATTTTTAGAATTTAAAAAAAAAATCTGAAATCCAATGCAGTTTTATAAATAAAAAGGTTAAAAGTGGACTGAATAAAATAAAATTAGCCATCATCATTTGATCATTACTTAAGCTATGTTAACATTCAACGAAATAAAAGCTTTTAACAATAGAGAACACTTAGCAAAAAAGTAACATTCAGTGACTCATGACCTATAAAATTCTCTCACACATATTTCAACCCCAGTTATACAAATAGAACAGACAGTTCCCACCTTACCCTAAGTTTTTATTTTTTTCAGGAGCCTAAATATATACAGGGGACACTTCTAAAATGTCCAAACCAACGGTGAGGAGGAGGAGGGCAGGTAGGAAATGAAGAAGTATTTTCCTCGCTAAAGTAGTGGCTACTAAAATGCATTGTTTTATGGAAAGCCCCTTTTACTTGGCTATATAACTATGATTTTATGAGGTCCTAAAAGACTTTTGAAAGACCAACATTACAAAATTTTGAATTTTTCTACTTACGACTTTTGGGGGGCTACTTTTAAAATAAGCTGGACTATCTTGAGTTACTAATCAAAAGAAAGTCAATGATTTATTATTAAATTTATAATAGGACTAGAAGTGGCTACCCGGCGTCGCCTGGGTAGAGGGGGGATTTTTAAAAAGTCAGTCTCGCAGATCCATTATTACTTATCAGATCCATTATTACTTATCCCCATAAAAATCTCCACGAAAATATATAACAATATAGTAAGAAATTTCCATTCAATGATTTACAATTAAAAAAAACGATATATGCAATTAATTCAATCAATCAAATTATATCTCAAAGCGAAAAAAAAGACAAAAACAAAAAACACACAAAAAAAGAAAGAAAGATAAACAAAATAACATGCAAATGACTTTCCCTTCTGTTACTTTTCAAATTTGAATATTTAAATATCTTCCCGAATATAACTCAAATCTTCGTTATTTTTGCTCAAAAAACAAGCCCTGGTGATATTTAATGTGTATATATATTTACTTTGTCATTAATTGTTTTATTTTGGAAGTTTCCTCCGGACATACAGACTATATATATAGATTTCTAACTTGAACAAATATAAATATAGTAAATTATCCTATCATATTGCACTTTAAAAAATAAATAGATGTACTGATATAATATTGTAGAAGAATGATAGTTGGTCAAGTATCATTTCCACATATTGAACAAATAAAATGAACACTTCATAAAGAATTGATAAGGATATTTTATTGCCTGATCAAACTTAATAGAAGAGAATACAAACATGACAAGAGATACAAAGAAGAGCGCTTATACATATAGTATAAGAGAAATGTCCTCATATGAAAATAGTCTTTTAGTAGAGAAAATCTTCAGGCTGCTGATAAAAAAGGAAAGTGTAGACTTACATGTTGAGCTTGTTCTTAAGTGTCATGCGACACGAGAATGCTAGAAGTCCAAAGCCCCCCCCCCCACCGCGTCTGTAGACAGGAAACAGAACTGGTGTGTTACTTCTCTCGAAGCTAGTGGGGTGTAATTACCTCTCATGTCCCCTAGCATCAAATGTACAAACCATGGCAAGTGAGGAATTTAAACCTTACAATATTAAAACCATAATAATTTAATGGATACATTTTAACAATTACTTTTTGAAGACAAAGAAAATATTGGAATTTATTTTGTATTGTCATAGTGTTGAGTTGTCACTTGATCCCAGATCAAGGAAAGAATTTGACAAAAGTTGTTGAATTTTAATTTACTCATTTTATTCAATGTTTCCTTCAAGTTTGTTTTGTAAATGCATTTTCAAATTGTCTTTTTAGTCAGAGGAGAAATTTCACTGTCTAGAAATAATATGGATATATAATTTATTTTGAAATTTCACTGTCAGGTTTAGAAATTGTCAAGTACATCCTCTGCAAAAGAAGCAAGATCATCCTCAAAAACGGTGTCGTGGGTTTGACAATAAGCAGCATCCAATAATGAGGCTCCAGTTCTGGAACTCTGGGGAACATGGAGTAATTCTTCATCCATTACTCCCAGGTCCACTCTAACTTGAAGTGGTAGTACCTGTTAGGGTCCGATTTATGGGTCAAATTGATCTGTTTGAAAATTATTAGCACTGAATAGGAATTCATGAAATCATAAGTGTGTGCCAAAAAACGATTATCAGTAAATAGCATTATAAATGTTAGGAATACTTAAAACTATTTAACTGTAAACAAATTATTTGTATTAAGAATAATTACTTAAGGCACTGCAATACTGATGGAAGAAGTGTGTGAACCACAAAAGGGACTATGTTGAAAAATAAACATCATTTGGTAACAACTCTATGAGAGTATCTTGGTCAGCTGATTAACTTTTCAGATGACCCCTGTAAATATAAATAGTTCTGATTGTAATCAAATATTTTCAAATGAATCAAAACAAGTTGATATGTCATTAAACAAATCAAATACAAACTTTTACAAATTTTGAATCTAAAACTTTTTTTCTTTTTTGATCTTTTGGTTTGTTTTGTTTTACGGCATATCAACCTCAGTGGGTCATTTAATGCTGATAAAGTTTTGAAAGAAATTCATTCTTAATAGATACACAATATTTTTTTATAAATACATTTTTCTATTGAACCCATAGATGGGACTCGAACAGGTACTACCACTCCGGGTCAGAGTGGACTAGGGAGCAATGGTGATTAAGGGGTGCTCCACATTCTCCAAACCTGGAACCTCACCATCAGATAGAGTTTAATGTCATTCCCAGGACATGTAGAACCTCAGCCACCACCTTCTAGCACCCATATTATAAAAAGGGCTGGAGCTTGCCATAAGGGCAATAGGGTTGAGGCAATTATATAGGTGCTAGGGCTTGACATGACCAGCCAATTGATCGGAGGGGAGCCTCTCTGCCTGTCTAGCTTAAGTAAGGGTCTCAGTGTAGTGTTGCAGGTCATGGACTGCTCATCCACCAGGACTCCGTCCTTAAGCATCACAGGTCACCACTGACAATCAACAGGTGGCCCCATTTGGGGGAGTCTTACCCCTCTGCAGAGATGCAGTCAGTGCATTCTAACACCCCAGCTGAAACCAATCAACAACCAAAGAGTACACTGTTACCCTGACCCCCCACACACAAAAATCCCAGTTTATTCAGCTCTATTCTAATAGCTTGGAATCACCTCATGACCCTGCATGGTAATCAATGCAACTGACTTTCTGCAGGTGCCAACATAAATATAATACAATTAATTACACTTTGAGATACTGGTTCTTGTTGATGACAAATACAACCTTCTTTTCCAAAGGGGAATCACTTCCACTGAAGCCTTGAACTGGCATTAGTAGGTATCTAATGTTAACATCTAAATAAAGATTTTGGTTCCCAACTACCTAACTCACTTCATCTTATTTCAATAATTAACTACATCAAGTGACCAAGCTATTACATAATTATATGATCACATTTCTTTTAAAAACTTAATGACCCTGCAGTGATAATATTAGTAAGACCTTTAAAATCATGTTCTGTACTCTATGTATAAAACAAAATTATACCACAGAATATAGACATGAACTTAATCAATACCATACAACATGATCCCCAATGGTGCTAACACATTGTTAAAACCAATTACTAAAAAGTATAAATGTAAATACATGACATATATTATTTCCTGTTAGGCATGACATAACCCCAGACGGGTTGATATACCGTTAAAATCAATAAACCAACCAACCATCTATGTATAAAATTTAGTATTCTGAAAAGCATATGAATCAGTATAAAAAAAAAAATGGTCTATTTTCATTACAGATTCATAACTTATTTATTTAGCTTCTTTCAACAGTTCAAATTTGGCAATTGTGGATAAAGACAGAGTTAACAACTGGAAAAATACTGGACATTTCCAATGAACTGGAATGTCTATAAACTAACTTGATGTTTGTCCTTATGAGCCATTTATATTGGGTGTGAGTGATATTTAATGGTGACCTTTTAATGTCACATGCCATTGGGGGGGGGGGGGGACACGGCTGCAGCCATACTGTGCCTGTAATTGTATTGCAGTTTCTGTGGAAAGTAGGTTTTTTTTATGGGTGGAGTTGGTGACCCCATAACCCCTAGTTTTAAATTCAGTTCCCCCCACCCTTCACTTATGATCAAGACCAATTGCTTTACCAAGGCTAAAAAAAAAACTCAGTCTGCCTATTATTTACCCATAGCTGGAGGGAGAAGAAAGGGACTTATGTCTTTCCAAGTGCATTACATGAAATGTAAGCAACCTTGTCCAGGATTTGACTCATGTCCATTTCCTAAGATGATAACCATTACACCACACATCCTCTCCCAAACTCATTTAATGGTTGTGATTTATATAAACAATTTTTTAAAAAGGCTGTAAGAGTTTCCAAGATTGTTTTGTTTTTGATTGAGGAGAAAAAAAAAGGTAAAAAATAAATGTCAGACAGAAACCGGCTTTATTTAAATAAGCAATTATAAAATTCAAATTATATCAACAAAAAAATGACTTATTTATAAAGTTAAAACATTAAACCAAAATGAAGATAACAAAACATTGGAAATATACAATCATTTGTCACAATTTGATTTTTAAAGTTATCATACAGAAAAATTAAATTATAAAAAATTAAACTATTGTCCACTTTTAAAAGTGTTTGATTATTTAAATTGTTTGAGTCACAATTAACTAAGTAATGTAATGCACTTAAAAACTAGACTAAGAAATTTTAGCCTATTTTTGAGCTTGAACTTGAGTCTTCTAGTAAAACAGGAGAAAATTGATAACAAAAAAAAAATCATTTATAATTTCAAATTGTAGAGCTATATAAAAATAAAGCAGCTAATGGTAACCATGAATGAGGACTTTTCAGAATGCTCTGATAAATGAAAGCAATGCGGGGATAAATATGTGAAGTCACAAGGTAAGGTAGGATTTCTTTTCTTATTACTACTAGCTGCAAATACAAACACTTTTTTTGTTATATATATATAATATAAAAGAAAAAATAATGAATGTATAGTTATATGTACTTGCACACAATACATAATAATAAGTAATTAATTAGATTTTATAACAAAATATTAAACTAGAGTATTTCTCAGAAAGGCAATAAGTAGCTAAAACGCTTGTTAACAATAAACTATGTTATTTACTTGATTGGTGACATTTTAAATTAGGTCACTAAAAGTCACAGATCACTGGCATGGGGGAAACCATGGAAAATAATTATGGATGAATGGAAAACATAAATTCAAGATAAAGGGAACACTATTTAAAGCAACTATCCAGTATTTATTAAAATTAATAATTATCCTACAAATATAAATAAATAATAGTGATATAAATAAGGATTCAAATAAATACTGTTAATAATAAACTCTAATAATAGTATGATAATAGTAATAAAAGTAATAATAATAATATATATATGTATATATATAAGAAAGAATCTGTATGTCTGTACAACGACTGAGAGCATATCCTTTTTATAAAGGGAAATTGGTAGAGACTAAGAAAGACCAAAGTTCAATAAAATCCACATCCTATTTTTGTCTGAGAGGAGGAAGAAAAGCTTTTTACTTCTCATTTTCTATAAGAAAAGCTAAATAAAAAATATAATAAAATCAATGATATATTAAAGAAATTTATTAAAAAAATTATTAAAAAATAAAACAAAGGATAATAATAATTAATACAAAGACCAGATAAAAGGAGGCTTAAATGCTTAGTTTATTTAATTTTATGAAACTTGTGTATCATTTAAATGCCAAAAATAGTTTATCTATCTATATCTATCTATATTCTATACATATAAAAAGGGTAGTTGTGTGAATCTGTATGTCCAGAAGAAACTTTGAAAATAACATGTTACACATTAAATATCACCAGGGCTTGGTTTCTGAGCAAAAATAATGAAGGTTTGATTTATATTCATGAAGATATTTTTTTTTTAAATTTAGATGATAACAGCCTAGATTCTTTTTGCATTTAATATTTTAAATTATTATTATTCGGTAATTTTCACCTTTAGTTGTTAAAATTCCAAGCAAATAAGGCAATTAGAGTAACCTCCCTTGACTTTTACTTTGAACTAAGCCGGTAGCTATTTTGAAAGTCTCCATGCGAAATAAACAAATCTTAGAAACTTTTTTGAAAACAATACAACTGCTTGCTTTAACACAAAAAATATCATAAAATGTGTTCTTAATAACAATTAAGTTCATTTCAGATAATGCGCACGCACAATTTTATGCTAGGAATTTTAACAACTAAAGATGAAAATTACCTATTATTCTTCTACAATACTTTGCTTTCACATGAGGAGAAAAAAAAAAAATCAACCAGGCAACAATTTTCAAGGAAACAATCTTTAGAAAAATTATTGTATTTCAAAATTTCCCCTTTCAAGAGTTATGTTTGTTTTTTTTTGTTGTTTTTTTTTTTTGGGGGGGGGGGGGTTAATTCATGAAATAAGTCCGGGAATAGAAAAATGTGAGAAACTTCCTGAAATGAAACTGTCGTTGACATTTACTAAGCTTAGCTTGGCTTGGCAGAAAGCCAAAAGTAGGGAGACACTCAGTGAAAATTGAACTCCCTAACTGCTGTCCTAGCTTGTTAACCATTACACTATGTGAGATGCCCAGAGTGGAACTCTAGTTAGCCTGAATATTCATAGTCAAAATTGCAACAGTTTGAAATAGCAATAAAAAGTATTTGCCAGAAATATTTGCAAAGAAAAGTTCTTCATATCTGAAGTAAATCAAGTCTGGTATGTTAGTTATTTACAGCAAACAATTTCAGATTAGATTCACCATCAAATATATGCAATTCTGTTGGCAGAGGAGGTTTTGGTGTTGGCTTTTAGTTGTAATATTACAAGCTGCAACAGCAGAGATTGTCAACATCCCCACCCCCCTTTTAAATTTAAGAACAAGATCTGAATATCAAAACTTCAATTCAAGAGGTTTGAGTGAATGGTTAAAAAAAAGTTTCATGAATTTATTTGGTCTCACCATTTTTATCTTTCATCATTCTGTAGCGACCATCATCAAATTTCATGCTGCAATAATAAATATAATACTTAGAATTATATGCATTCAGTTGGGAATTCTTAGTTCCATCAAAGAATTCTCAACTGGCTGCAGGTAATTCTAAGTATGACATATATCATTGCCAATTTCACAATCATGCTGCTGATACTAAAGACTCTTTTGTGATCAGGTGATCATTTCAGTTGAAAGTAAGTCTTTATGGGATGGATTTGATAGCCCTACAAGATGCTAATTTTAAATTCAGACTTTTTTTTGGACCATATGACCTTTAGAGTTTGTTTTTTAAATTATAAAACTAATCCCTAACCCTAACAAACAACCTGATTTTGACGGTGTAAATGAAAAACATGTCCTTATGAGTTGATATCGCAAAAGGAGTGCCTAAAGGTAATATGGTCCCATTTTTTTTATTCTCAAGAACCATTTTGACTACCTACAAGGTGAGAGAGCCTAGTCTGCCATACTATTTACCTACAGTTGGTGGGTTGGGGGCATTAGCTGAAACAGCCTCATCCAGGATTTGAACTTTTCTTGTACATATAATAACCCACATAACTATATTTATGATCAAACTTTAAAAAGTACTTTTAAAAGGCACTTTTTAATGATTAATTGTATTAGACTTTATCCTGTAGTATCATTTGGGTGATTTTAGAATACTGCTGCTCAAGTAACAATGACATATAATGAAGGTGGGGGGGGACAATAGCTGTGTAGAATATTAAAAGTGTTGGACCATATGACCTTTCGGCACCCCTTTTGCTTTGCTGATTCATAAGTACATTTTTTTCATTTACACTGTCAACATCCGGTTGTTTGTTAACAGACGATTTTTAGAGGTTTTTTTAAATTATAAAACTAACCCTTAACCCTAACCCCTAACAAACAACCGAATGTTGACAGTGTAAATGAAAAAAAATGTACTTATGAATCAGCAAAGCAAAAGGTCATAGTGTCTATTATAGGAAATGTAAATAGTCTATTTCTTCACAAAAATCAAAGAGTCTAATTGTTGTGAGCGTATATAAACAGGTCGGTTATTTCCTACAAGTCTAACATAAACAATTATCTTGGCTGATAAATTATTTATTTATTTATCGATCTACTAGGGAAAAAAAAAGACCGGCTTAGAGTTTAGGGTTAGTTTAATGAGAAAATAAATAATTTATCAGTCAAGAGTGGTTCCCTTTTGTTTATGTTAGATTTATAGGAAATAACCAACAGGTTTGGTTGAATACCATGTAATACTTAATGACTTTCATTTGCTTCTTGTAATTTTTTTTATATTGATGTTCAAATGATAGAAAAGGTGCTCGATATTTCCCCCCTCTAAGTACTAACAACCACATCCATGATTGTCTTCAGGGGGATTATTTGTTGTAGTTGTTTGTTTTTTTGTGGTGCAAAGTGGGGGTGCTATTGTTAGTTATTAAAGAAGTTTAATATATTAAGGGGCCAGGTTAGCTCAGTCGGTAGACCGGCTAGAAACCACAAGGTTCTTATTTCGATACCGGCCCTCGCTAACTCAGCGTATGAGTAGCACAGGGATCTGTGCGGTAAAGTAAGGAGTTGATGGTAGGTTTGGCGCTCCACCTCAAACACAAAAACAATCTCCTTGGTCTAGAGCTAGTGAAAAGGGGATAGACTCCCTCACTGATTGGCTGTTACCACCTTTAGGCCACCCCGACGACTTTACTTTAAAAAAAAATATATATTAGTGCTAAATGCTATTTTATTTATGTTTTTAAATTTTATACGAATTGCTGCTAGTATATTTTATTGTTATTTTTATAGAGGGTTTTAATATTATTGATGAGTATTTTCTGTATATTGGCTGATATAAATTTATTACTGCTATTGTTAGTTGTTTTATGACGCTAATATCTGATAAGTGGTATGTAAGGCAACAGGAGAGGGTGGTTTATAATATATATATATATATATATATATATATATATATATATACACACACACACAGTGATGCTGATAGCTTTTTGATTTAGTGTGTCCTGAGACAGACATATTTGCTTTGAATGCATCCCAAGTAAAGTTTCTTAATAGATTGTAGGGTTTTTATTTATGATCTGGGGAAACAAAGCCGGCTAACTCCTACCTTGTAACCTATCCTGTGTAATTCGTTTCTAAGAAAACTATTGAAATGTATTTACAGTTAGCTTGAAATGGTGAAGGAAGATAAAAGAAAAACACTGGGATATAGGACGCATACTTATCAGCATATATATATATATATATATATATATATATATATATATATATATATATATATAACACAAATTTGCCATGAAAGTCCAGAATAATGTATGAACAAAGACTGTCGAATATTGATAGGTTTACAATAAATGTTGACCAGAAGAAAACTTGTATAACATCTCTACAAATGGAGGATATGAAGGGATTAAATCTTAGGATCACTAACACCCTCGGGTGGTAGAATAAGAACTGCATAGACATTATTTTACATTAGATATGATTATATAACTTCGTAACAGATGTTTAAAAAAAAACTTTCTATTTTCAGTATGTACAATTGAAAACATGTTACTTTTTTTTTATATGTTTAATGTTTATAAAATAAATGTTGTCTACCTCCAGAGTTTTTGCTGATTAAAACATTTATTTTTTAATTATTTCTGTTGCATATCAATTCAGATTTTCAAAGACAGAAAGAAAGTAAAAATATAGATAGTATTTTTTTTTTAGTCACAAATTTAAAATTATTAAACCATCTAAAAAGTTTTGCACTACATGGCATTTTGAAAAGAATTCAACCTATTTCCCTGCTGCTGATTAGTGTGGCTGTCATCCCCCACCCACATTGAAAATTGTCATTTACTAAGCTTAGCATAAAAGTAGAGATATGATGCACCCAGTGGGAATCAAATTCACTAACTGCTAGTCTAGCACTCTAACCGTTACCCCACATGAAGTGCCACATCCACCTTTAAAATGAATTAAAAACATGCTTCGTTCATTTAATTTGGGGGTTTATGCATTTCTCTTCTCTTTAAAGGCAGTCCCGTATAAGTTAAGAACTTTTAATTTATTTGGCAGCAGTGCAAGAAGGTGCGGGGGGGGGACAGTCACAACAGTTAGTAGCAGTGGGAGTGGAGACTACCACCCACCCACCAACACACACTCACAGAAATCGATGTCAAAATGGGACCACAACTTTTGCCTGATGCCTGAGACACCTCTTTTGAGAGGAATGCTGAAGAGGGTGGGGCAATCGCGTGCCACTGACCATTCAGAGATTCACTTCCTGGTAGGGACCCCATGTTAAACTGACATTCTACCACTCTTGTGGAGATGGGTAAATCCCATACCAACTTTGCCGCTCAGACCAACATTCATAGGAACAGATCATCTACAATAATTTCTATTAAGACCTTTTTATGCAAAAGAACATCTTAAAAAGACACTTACATATTCCCACTGTTTATCACACACATACATTTTAGTACAGAGACTTTCCTACCTTTAAGTAAACAATACTTCGACATACATTCATCAAGTTGATGTCGGAGTGTTGTTTGAAACTAAAGTTCTCACATATGTAAATAAATAAATATTGCATAAAATGTTCGAAGAATGGAATGGCATGAAAACCAAACTTTGGTAGAATATTTATTTATTTAATAGTATGTATCACTCTGTACACGTAGTTTCATCAGATAAGGAGATTGAGATGTAAACATTTTAAATTATCAGAAAGAAAACAAAAAAGAACTATTGAATAAATAAATGCACCACCAAATTTTGGTTTTCATGTAAAAATTTATTCATATTTTTAATCAAAATGTTGTTTTTTTTTACAAATGTGTAGGCTATTTTTTAAAAACAGCATTAAAGTTATTTTTTAAAAAAACTTTTTTATTTCAGTTATTCAAAGAAAATTTTCTTAGGGGGTTCCAAATATTAGGTAATTGTCCAGAATGTTTCACCAAATCTATGTTATTTCTGCAGTAATGTATAAAAAATTATAAAAGATTAAGTTTCAGTCATTTGGTCCATTTTTAATTTAATGTTTTTTTTTAGACTGTTAAATCCTAAAATTATGTCATGTCGGTACCTTCTTAGTGGTTGTGTGTGTGTGTGTGTGTGGAAGAAATATAGACGATAGCTGGACTATAGAAAGTTGAAGGCATAATTTTGAGTTAACAGTTCAGTAAGAAAAATGAAGCGAATAGCTGAAAAAAAAAAAAAAAAAAAAAAAAAAAAGAAAAAACAACTTATTGTTATCAGGGCGCTAGGTGGTAAATTATTATCATTCCATATAATTTACCGCAGAAATAACATTTTTATGGTTGGCCTATTCTGGACAACCAGCCAATATTTAATTTCAGGTATATATGACCCATTAATACAGTGTGTAATAATAAATAATGTATGTATTACTGTATGTATACACATAGTATAACACACTAGCGAAAAATAACTTAAAACTCTGAAAGACGTTACATAATCGCTTTAAAAAATAAATATATGCTCCCTTTTATGTTAATGAATGTTGATAACTAATAAGTCCCTCATGTATCCCAGCATTCAATTTTTTGTTATCTGAATAAAACTGGTGGTCGAGTTGTATCTCTCCCTAATCTTGTATTTGTTCGGTTGGGTTTTTTTTTTGGGGGGGGGGGCGAGGGGTAAATAATTTATCATTAAAAAAAATAAAGATAACATGCAGTGTGTGCATTCATGATACACACCCTTTATTTTGGAACATGCGGTATGCACATGATCATTTCCTATAAATCCAGCTAGAGGTGTAATCTTGTAAAGTGAAACATCGTTCAGTGTTGCATTTTATTGTCCGTCAGTGTATTACACACACACACACACACACACACACACACACAAGCACAAGCATATAAGACAAGTATACACACAAGCAAATTGCACACACACACACACACACACACAGTATATTAGTATACATACACAACCACATTATATAATATACCCCCCCCCACGAATCGATAATACAGCGTCCCTACTCTACTACGTCAATTTTCATAAGTATTCATAGAAAATACATGAAACCTGCTCTTCCGGGAGACCCCTAAAACATACGGGCTAGGGTGGGGGACGCGTATGTCCTACGTGCGTGCACGCACGGGCACACACGCACACACACACACTTTTATATATTTACAATTTATAAGATTTTCTTCTCATGTCTTTTATCCGGTTTGCGTTTCATTAAAAATACCTTATGTAATGAATTATTTTGAGTTAAATTAATATCTAGCTCCATTATTTCGAAATAAGGTTTGTACGTCAGGTCATGTTTTTATATAAAATAATTCATTTAAATTTTTTTTAAATAATAAATAAAAAACAACCTTAAAATGTAAAATAAAATAAAACCCCTTAAAATTATTTATTTCTACAGATGGGAATATTCCTGGCATTAGCTACTACAACAAAACATAGTAGTTTGTAGTAGTCTTTAAGCGTGCTTGCTTATATAACCGGTTAAATTTTCCTAAAAGTTAAAAGAAAACAAAGAAAAACGTTCAAGTCATTCATCGAATGATATTGAAGAGAGAGAAAAAAGGATGATTTTAGTCTTTAAACTTTCGTCAAATTGAAGAAAAATATTTTCAATCAATTAAGCTTAAAAAGAAACACCCTAAATGACCGACTAAATGAGGCTGTAGCAACAGTCACCAATCTCAGCGCAGGTAAATTTAAAATTAATAACAAAATAAAAGCTACATTCTCATCTGTTATATTTATTTATTCTTTTTTTATAATTTTAATTTTACCAAAAACAAACAAACCAAAAAAAAAAAAAAAACCCCCACCAACATTTAAGTTTGTAACAATCGATTTTTAAGAGTTTCAATCGATCGACCAGAGAGAACAACAGTATAATCTCAAAGTTTATATAATCATATATTTTGACAGAACTGTGTTTACGAGGTTGAAATAACATGAGTTGACCTTTTTATTTTATTTTTTTTGTATTCTAAAAACAAAGAAAAAAAAGAATAAAAGAAAACGTGTTTTTTTAGGGGGGGTAGAAGTGGAATTAACGGGAATATGATTTAATTCTATACTTACATCTACAAGACAATACGGGTTATAGATTAGGTTTAGAGTAGTACAAAATATATTTTAAAAAAAACAACAGTTTTTTTCCTTCTTAACGCAACAATGAAGTTGAATTCCAGTACACCTTAATGGTTTGTCGCACTCAAATTTAGTGACTTGGAATAGTGGAAATAAAAACAAAACAAAACTACTAGGTATACTACAAATACATTCATTCTTTTTTTTTTTTTTTAAGTTTCTTCTTCCAAAGAATAACAACAACAACAACAACAACCACTTGTTCATCATTTTCACCCTCATCTTTCTTCTTTAACTATTTTACTTACCACACCAAACACCATATCCCGGTTAAATTCGCGTGTATAAACGACACAAAAATATTTTTCCATTTCCACTGCAATTTTTCGGATGCAAGAAAAGTACTTGACGAGTTTTTAGTTACCCAGTCGGCTGAAAATGCAGCGACAAGACGAAAAAATATAAAAGACAGCAATATTTCTATGAGACCCGGTAGGGCTGTCCAGTCCGGTAAGGGCCAAGGCTCTCGGTCCAAAGAAGTTGTAAAACTTTTATCCATATTTAAATTAATTAACTTGCAGAGGCTTGACTTGTCTTTTTCTTTAAATTACAAAACAAGAGGGAGACATCAATGTGAACGATAAAAGAAGCGGACAGGAATAAAAGTTTGTTTTTGCTTTTTTTAGTTGATGAAGCGACTCAGAAGTGAAACAATCTGTTGTTCGCGTTGGGAAAAGACAGGTCGGTGCGCATTTCACTTAAGCGTCTGTTCGCGACCGCCGCGGCTTCTGATTGGCTGACGCTCACACAGAGGAGTTGACTGCAAATGAATAGTTGAAATTGAAATTGTCTTATTAATTCCCTTTTGAACAACTCTATCTATCTATCTATCTATCTATCTATCTATCACTAAAAGTCTCATTATATTTGTGTATATGTTTGCATGTAACAATAACCCAGCAAAAATAGTATATCAGAGTAAGATTTTCATTAGAGCAATACACAGAAAATACACTTGAAATTAAGTACAGTGATACCTTGACTTACGAGTTTAATTCATTCCATTTGTAACTCAATTTCCTCGTATATCAAATCAATTTTTCCCATTGAAATAAACTGAAATGCTGAATTAATTCGTTACAGCCAACCTCAAAAACAATTTTTTTTTTGTTATGTTTTTTTAATAAGAAAAAATAGCATTGTATTGTATAAAGACATAATAAAATAGAATATAATTAATTATGTGCTGTAATATGTTTTAATGTTTTTTTATAAATAATATTTTCCTTTGGCTTACTAAATTTGGAAACTTAAATGTTTTAAGTGAACTTATTAACATAAGCGTATCTGAAGCCCACTCATACCACAAAGTTTAGCTCTCAACACAAAGCAAAAAAAGTGACAACTCATAACTCGGAAAACTCATCGGGTTTGGATACCTGTAAGTCAAGGTACCACTGTAATTTCTAATCCAATTCGTAACTGAATAATAATTTTGTCAGGTTTACATTCGTACTAACCATCATTTTAAAAAATTTATCACTAAAGTTCTCATGTTTGTATGTAATCAACAAAATGTGCACATTCTAGCAAGTTTTTGTTCCTATTAAAGAAATACTCTTAAAAGACCTGTTGACTGGATCTTTAGAATACACCGACTGCACCTCTGCAGAGGGTTAAGAACCCCCCCAATGTAGCCACCTGTTGGCCATGGGTGGCCACCCGTGATTCATAAGGACGGGACTCCTGGTGGATAAGCAGTCCATGACATGCAACACTCGGCTAGACGGGCAGATGGAGAGGCCATCCCAATCAATCGGCTGGTCATTTCAAACCTAGTACGTATATGATTGCCCTAACCCTATTACCCTTATGGCAGGCCGCAACCCTTTTCATCATATGGGTGTTAGAAGACGGTGGTTGAGGATCTTGGTGTCCTGGGAATAAAGTTAAACTCTATCTGATGGTGAGGTTCCAGTTCTGGAGGTTTGGGGAATATGAAGCACCCCTTCATCACCATTGCTCCCTGGTCCACTCTGACCCAGAGTGGTAGTACCTGTTAGGGTCCCATCTATGGGTTAAATAGAAAAATGTATTTATAAAAAAATGAGTATCCATTAAGAATGAATTTATTTCAAAACTTTATCGGCATTAAATGACCCACTGAGGTTGATATGCCGTAAAACAAAACAAAACAAAACAAATAGCCTTAAAATACTCTAAACAATTTCTTATCCAATTTGTGACTAAAATGATAATTTTGTGGGTTCTGCATTTACACAGAACCTCATCTTTTTAATCATCCACATTTTCAATATAATAGAATAAATGGACCATATGACCTTTAGGCACCCCTTTTGCTTTGCTGATTCATAAGTACATTTTTCATTTACACCATCAACATCCGGTTGTTTGTTAACAGATGATTTTTAGAGTTTTTTTTTAAATCATAAAACTAACCCTAACCCTAACCCCTAACCCTAACCCCTAACAAACAACTGGATGTTGACGGTGTAAATGAAAAAAATGTACTTATGAATCAGCAAAGCAAAATGGGTGCCTAGAGGTCATATGATCTGAAGAAATGCTAATTATAGGTACATATGAATCTGTAAAATTCAAATGTGATATTTTGGTTGACTCAAGCTCTCATTCCAATTGGTGTTGAAAAGATGTCAACCGATTTTGAAGCAAATTGAATAACTTTTGATATACCAGTTAATATCATGTTAAGTATATGTATTTACCCAACCCCTCCACATGAGCAGGATGCAACACTAGGTCATTTTTTTAGCAGAGTTTAACAGGTTTAAATTCAGAGTTTTCCTTCTCCTAGAGAGGTTGCCATACCAAAGTTAAAGAGCCTAGTCTGCCTTACTATTTACTCATAGCTGAATGGAGAATAATTGGATTTATACCTTCTCCAAGGGTATTAGCGATATGTGAAATGCAAACAGCCTTGCCCAGGATTTGAACTATGTTTCACTGTGTTCATTTCCCATGATGATAACCATTACATCATAAACACCTCCAAATCTTTCTGTTCATGTTAAGTATAATAATATGATATTGACTAAGAAAACAGGATTTTGTATTTTTTATTTATTTTTCAATACAAACAACAAAACTAAACATGAACGAGTTTATAATGCAGTTAATAACCTAAATGTTAACAAGGTTATTAATTTTTAACATCCTGTTGAGAATTTTGAGAAGTCCAGAGCCCTATTCCTATAAGTATTTATCAATAAATAGCTAAAAATATCCTTTTCATTACCTGTTATTTAAATCAAAGACTTCTAAATATGTTAATATTACATTTAAACAAAGGCTATCATTTGGGGTAGATTAGAAAAATGAATGTGACTTCTGGCCGGGTGAAATGAGGCGGAATAGGACGTTAAGAGTTAAAAATCATTTCTGCCTGGCATACCACATATGACAAGGCATAAAAAAAAATGTTTTTACATATTCAATATTCATAATGCTGTGCATAGATAATTGATTATATAAATCTCATCAGAAATGGGTTTTTAAAAAGAAAAGAAAAGAAAAGAAAAGAAAGAAAGACATTTGATAAACAATAGTCTGAAGAATGTTTTAATATTAAATTTAAAACAACTTATTTTACTAACCAAATATTTATCAATTTACCATTGAAAAGTTACAGAAGAATTGGGACCAATTGATATTATTCAATTTGTTTGAAATTTGGATGAATAGAATTAGATGAAAATACCAACTTTGGACATTTGATCTTCTCATAAATCAGGCCACTCCTAACAATAATTATATATATTCATATATTGAAGAAATGGATACAAAGAAACCTACTCGAGTTTCATCGCTAGAATCATCAGGGTTAAATCCACTGAATTAATCGAGTTACCGATTGACTAAGAAAACAGAAAACAGCTGATCACACGTATGTTCATTGAATAAGATTTTACGTTACAGAGGAACGTAAAATCTTATTTAATGAACATACGTGTGATCAGCTGCTATTAATCGGTAACTCGATTAATTCAGTGGATTTAACCCTGATGATTCTAGTGATGAAACTCGAGTAGGTTTCTTTGTATCCATTTCTTCAATAAATTTGCTCTGCTTTGTATTGAGCACTTTGTATTTGTTTTATCACGGACTTAACTCCTATATATTCATATATATATATATATATATATATTAGTAGTAAGGCTGGGGTACTTACTATTCGCATAATTCCCCAAATGGGTTAAAAGGGGGTCCTTAGCCTTGGTCAGCAACCTATCTAAGACAAGGAAAAGTTTGACACAAAACCTCTGCTGCCTTGCAAGGAAAGGCTAGGAGAGTAAACCCTGAAAAAAATCAGGAGCTGGAGTCCCTAAGGTGGTGTGACGCTGAAATCCAGTGCTACCCATTAACTCCTGCGACACTACCGTTGCCAAATTGCATTGGTACCTTACCTTTCCTTTGGATCACAGTAGCAGTGTGGAGAGAGGGGATTTGCTGCATGAGCAACAGCTTATCCTCCATATGTAGTTCAAAGACAGAAAAATAAAAAGAAAAGGAAAAAAAAAAACAAACTTTGACAATACTCCATCGTCTCTCGTAGACGGAAGGCTGTCAACCATATATATATATATATATACATATATATATATATATATATATATATAAAAGAAAGATTCTGTATGTCTGTCTGTCTGTCTGTTTGTACAACAATTGAGTGCACATCTTTTTAAAATGGAAAATTGGGAGGAACCAAAGTTCATTAAAATCCACACCCTATTTTTAAGAGGAGGTTAAAAATCTGTTTATCCCTGATTTTCCATAAGAAAAGCTAGATAAAAAATATTATCTATCTATCTATCTATCTATCTATCTATCTATCTATATAAAAGAAAGATACTGTCTGTATGTATGTGTGTACAATGACCAAGCACACTTACTTTTATTAAGGGAAATTGATGGAGACCAGTGAAGATCAAAGTTCAATAAAATCCATACCCTATTTTTGTCCAAGAGGGATTTTAAAACTTTTTACTACTCATTTTCCATAAGAAAAGCTAAATATAAGGGGATAAGACAATGATTTCTTTAAAAAATAATTCAAAAATGATTGTAAAAAAATAAAACAAATAAAAGGAAAAATACAAACAAGAATAATAAAAATAAACAACTTAAAAACAAAATATATTAAGAACAAAAGATAATAAAACAAATATGTAGAAAAAGAATTTTTATTAATCTTTATTTGAATATAGATAACATTTATTTTTAACTTTTTAAATCCTGGGCAATGAGTAGCTTTGGTACTTTTTTATAAATTTAATTTTCCTCTGAAATTCCATTATCTTATTATTTCTAGCAGAACATTTTATAGTCAAAAGAGATATTATTACTGAATATACACATGTACCAATTGACTTTCTGATACCTAAATTTTAGCCTAATATTAAGGTGTCACACCATACATGAAATACAAACATTGCACATGTAAATAGTTAGCAAGGCCTAGGCCTTGGCCAACTGGTATACATACAATTTCCAGCTGCAAAAGGTCTCAATTTAGGTATCAGAAAGTCACAAGCTATCCAAGTGTTATATATGGTTAGTGTTATTCATTGGGTAATCAATGTAAAATCATCAATTTTTCTGAATTTTTGTCCAAGTGTGGATTATGATAAAGTTAGACAATCCCCAAAATTTGAGCTTCCAATTCTAAAAATTGGATAAGTTATGTCAATTTTTAACTCTCCAAATCTGAGGGGTGTTGATTCTAAAAATCTACATAACTCTCCAATTTTTTAATTTATTTTTTTTTTTTTGGGGGGTGCAACTTTTTGTAATCTATTTTTGTCTGTAAAATGAGTTGTAGAGCTTCCCCACTACTCAAAATTGGGTTATAAAAGCATTTTAGCCCAAGAAATCCAAAAATGCTATAAAAAACTCAACCAAATTTAAGTTATTGATGATTTCTGATTTTTTTTTTAAAATTTTGATCACATGTAAAAAACACTTTTCATTTTTGCATATTTTTTTTTTTTAAGAGAAATGTTGCTTCCTGCTTTTCTTGTAATAAATCATTTTTATTTGATGGAAACATGGCCTATAAAACAAGAAAAAACATCTTTTATTTCTTCAAATTTTATATGTACATCCTAAACTGTGAGGGACATCAGGAGAGTTTAATAAAAAAATATAATTTTTTTTCTTACAAGCAGGAGAACCTAGTGTTGCCCAGGATAATAAAAACAAAAAAATATACTAAAGCAAATATTGTTAAACAAAAATTAATTCTATTTGCTTTCTATGTGAATAAATCCTGTCTTATTAATTTTCTTCCCAAAAAGTCCCAGTTACACCCCCTCAAATAAGTGGGAAGGGAGCTACAGCAGATGGCAATTCTATTTGCTTTTTGGGTGAGCAATTTTTAACTAAAGTGTTCCTGGCACTTCCAATAACAGGTGAGAGGGGTGGTCCCATGGCTTCACCTCTCCTCCTTCAAAAAGGACTTTGAAATAAGCCAAGTTCACATGCCAATTTTCTTCAAATCCTATCCATTTGACAGCACTACTTTAATTTTTAAAACACTGTAAAATACCACTACTTTAATTATTACTTATTAATTTGTAACGATCAGTGATCCCAATAACATGAAATGCATACAATATATATTTGAAAGCTTTACATATGTAAGGGACTAAAGGAGTAGTCTCCCTTGTCTCAGGGATTGGGCAATCTCCTGCGTCAGGAGCCCCTTTTTGGTCACATGACGCAGGAACCCAAGCTACTGGACAAGTGCTGATGTGCTTGTCACCTCTCTCCAGCACACACATGGTGCATGCCAGACAGTACAGACTCTACATACAGTAAGTGGTTTCCACCTATTTTGCCTCTATTACACTACTATGTATGTTTGGACACTTGTGACATTGTATAGCCTGGGGAACTTTGTTCCCTATATATGTTAAAATAAATGTTGTATAAATGTAACTAACGTGTTTGTTGTTGTCCTAAATAGAAGTATTCCGTGTTGGGGTACTTTTCCTTTAAGTAACCTAATGCTTTATAAGAACCGGAGTTCATACTCTGTGAACCTTTATACATATATAAACTGGTATAGTTACAACTGAAATGTTTATTAGTATAGTATAGTATTATTATTGTTACTAACAAAAAAATGCGCCCTCTGAGCACAAGTATTTAAAATTTAATATAACTAAATACTATATTGAATTAGAAAGACTAATGAAATTAAATATGAACACAAAAAAAATTACCTTTATTTTACTTTACTCTAATTGGTTTCAATATTAGATCATACATATGATTGCTTTTAATATGTTTGAGAATAAAACAATAGTATTACAAATCAATAACACCAAGTAATTATTTATTAAACACAGTTTTACTTTTACCCAGGTTCCTTTATGATTATAGTACTAAGAAACACAACTCTTATTTCTATATGTTTGCATTATGCATCACAGTCTATGGCAAAATGTTCTAGATTTAATATTTGTAAGCAAAGTCTTGAAACAAAGGTGAATATTTGATAAGTTAGAAGAAGTCATGTAATTAGCCAGATTATAATGTGACCTATCTATGGGTCAATCACAAATACCTACTTTAACAACCACAAATTAGGGGTGTGACCTATCCATTGGTGTGACCTATCAGTGGGTATATAGATGTAGTAAGTAAAGTAAAGTCGTCGGGGCGGCCTAAAGTCGGTATCAGCCAATCAACGAGGTAGTCTATCCCCTTTTCACTAGCGCTAGACCAAGGAGATTGGTTTTTGGCATCTGAGGTGGAGCGCCACACCTACCATCAGCTCCTTACTTTACCGCACATATCCTGTACTACTCATACGCTGAGTTGGCAGGAACCGGAATCGAACTAGGAACCATGTGGTTTCTAGCCGAACGCTCTACCGACTGAGCTAGCTGTATATATATATATATATATATATGCTTAATTGGAGTCGTACCTAATTTTGAAAATTAATTAATTAATAATGAATTAGGCGGGAATACCTATTAAATGTATGGCTAAACAAATCGAGAAAAATCAATCTCTGTATGTACATTTCGGCCTATTAGGCCTCATCAGCAGAGCTATAGATAGGAAGGCCGCCCTGTGCGTGATTTGAAACCGGACTGCCAAGCTGACAGGCCGATATCACAACCTCTACACCAAGTAGAGTAGGCCGAAATGTACATACAGAGATTGATTTTTCTCGATTTGTTTAGCCATACATTTAATAGTATTCCGCCTAATCATTATTAATTAATTAATTTTCAAAATTAGGTACGACTCCAATTAAGTATCGGCAAAAAGCCATTCTCGTGTTTTACCACATCGTCGTGTAATAAAACACTGAAGAGGAATATTAACCTACTCTAAACAAATCGAAAATCAGTGCGTTTGGTGTAGAGGTTGTGATATCGGCCTGTCAGCTTGGCAGTTTCAAATACAGGGCGGCCTCCTATCTATAGCTCTGCTGATGAGGCCTAATAGGCCGAAATGTACATACAGAGATTGATTTTTCTCGATTTGTTTAGCCATACATTTAATAGGTACGCCTAATTCATTATTAATTAATTAATTTTCAAAATTAGGTACGCTCCAATTAAGCACTTATTCTCCAAAAATTATCGGCAAAAGCGTGATCGTCGTGTAATAAAAGTCACTGAAGAGGAATATTAACCTACTCTAAACAAATCGTAAAATCTGGAAGTGCGTTTGGTGTAGAGGTTGTGATATCGGCCTGTCAGCTTGGCAGTCCGGTTTCATCACGCCAGGGCGGCCTTCCTATCTATAGCTCTGCTGATGAGGCCTAATAGGCCGAAATGTACATACAGAGATTGATTTTTCTCGATTTGTTTAGCCATACATTTAATAGGTATTCCCGCCTAATTCATTATTAATTAATTAATTTTCAAAATTAGGTACGACTCCAATTAAGCACTTATTCTCCAAAAAATTATCGGCAAAAAGCCATTCTAAACAAACCGTATATATATATATATATATATATGTTTGTGTGTGTGTGTGTGTATGTGTGTTGAAAATATAGACAAAACATGAAGTGTTCCATCCTTTGGAACACACACACACATATATATTATAATTTAATATACTAATCTTATTAGTGAACTCTTGCTGTTAGAAGAAAAAAAAACAGAAAATAGTTTGATAGTAAAAATATACTTTATTAACTAATATATATATATATACAATCAAATATTAGTTATTATGGATTTAATATCTCGTTACTATTAGTTTCATGCTTACTGCAATCATCAGATAAGACGATCAAAATGTTAAGATTTTGATGTTTTAAAAAAAACTGGTGGTTTGTTTAGCGTTTATATAAACAGTTTTGGTGTAGTGAATTTTCCGTTTCAGATTGTTTATAAATATATGTATTTCTGAACACTGTTAGCCGGAGTAAATGAATCGAAATCTAATATATATAAGTGGAAGTAGACAATTATTATCATTATTATTATTATTATTATTATTATTATTATTATTATTATTATTATCATATTTGTCATGATAGTTACTATTATCATTATTATTACTGTTATAATAATCATATTTATTGTGAAAGTTATCATCATTATTATAATCATATCTATTGTTATAGTTATTATTATTATAATGGTTATTATTATTACTACTACTACTATTAAGTCGTGCTATTAATATTTTAAACTGTTTAATGATTAAGTAAACATATGAAATAGCAAAAGTGGTTAACTACTAGAGTAGGCTGATTAGTTATCATCCTTCACACATTTTGTTAAAGTTATGTTTAAATAATAAACATAGAAAGAAATATGGTTTATATATATATATATATATATATATATATATATATATAAGGTTAAACCTAATGAGTCAGTTTCGCTTAGTAGCTCTTCAGGTCAAAGATCTGACTCTTTGTGAGATGTTTGCCCTGAAGAGCTACTATGTGAAACTGTTAGTAGGTATATCTGACTCATTAGGTTTAACTTTATTATTTGCTCTACTTAGGTATTGAGCACTCTTTACTTTTTAGCTTTAGATAATCTTAGCGGTTTATATATATATTTTTCATATATATATAATTTTTTTCTTTTTGCCAAATATTATAATATCAACTGATTATTTTTGGTTGGTACAACTAGATAGTTTTCTTTTTTTCAAATTTTTTTTTTCCCCAGGTGATGTTTGGTAGTATATTTTTACAATCAAACTTTTTGCCGTTTTTTTTTTTACCGCATGGGTTTACTAACAAGTTTGGTATATATATATATATATATATATATATATATATATATATATGTGTATGTGTGTGTGTGTATTTGGCAGCATTCTTTCATTTATGCATGTTGAAACTCCAAATACTAGAAGCTTTATACATAAAACAATACAAACTATCCTTAAACAAAATTAATTTCCAATGCAGTACACACATTTTAAAATGCCTATAGCACCTTTCCCATCAATTCTCCTCCTTCCAGCCTCCACATCCATTAATATAATTTGAAAAACTGGAACACATCACCCCTAATGATAGCACTTCGAAGTGCCGAAAGTACTTGGGACATGAACTTTGGTGGACTAATCCACGAATTCCACCCAAATATAAAAAAAGTTGGCAAGAAAACTTGAAAAAATAACAAATAAATTGTTAAACAGGAGATGTGTCTTTTGTTTAATTCATCATATATATATATATATATATATATATATATATATATATATATATGATTTATAATTACAATGGGCATGATAAAACAATTATAAGTAGGGTAATATATAATTTCTTGAAATAATGAAATTAATGCTGTTGCTGCCATCCCTTACGTACATGGTTCCCTCCTCCTCCTCTTACATACTACAAATCCTTAATTAATTAATATTTGTTCCTTTTTCTCGGGATGATGGGTGTTACTACAAAGCAATTATACCTTAAGACACCTAAAATGGCCTTGGCTTTTAGTAATACTTAAATACAATTCTCTCTGTTGGTTTATTTGATACAATTTAAACATTTAACAGACATAAAAATCCTTCCCAATTTAAACCATATAATCAAGAAAAGATTTTAAATAGAGTCCATTATCTCCAAGGTTATTTCCCACATCAAAGAAAATTGATACATTGGTTATGTTTCTTTCTTCTTTCTCAATTTCTTCCTTTTCACTTCTCTTCTTTCACTGATCATTTTCTCTTCTTCTTTTACTCTCTTTTCCTTTTCCTCCTTTAACTTTTACATTCCCTTCTTTCTTTCTTTCCTTCCTTTTCTGTTTCTTCTTTTCTTTCTTTACTACTGCCTTCTTATTCCTTCTCTCTCTTTCTCTCTCCCCCTCTCTCCCCCTCTCTCTCTCTTTACATGGCTAACATGCTGAGCTGTGAGAAGAGAACATTGTAGTAAGTTATGTTATTATGCTCACTTTTGGATTAATACCCTTGGGAAAGGTATGAACTCCCTCAACCCTTCAGTTATATGTTAAATGAGGGATACCCAAAAATTTCATCTGCTTTTCATTTTAAAAACAATAAATAAAAAAACTGATGCATTATGAATTTCATTCATTGATAAATCAACACTGAAAATTTCATTAAAATTGGATTATTCCTTTATTTTTGGTAAATTCTTTTCGAACCATATGACCTTTAGGCACACCTTTTGCGATCTCAATTCGTGGGGACATTTTTTTCCATTTACACTGTCAAAATCCGGTTAATTCTTAACAGACGATTTTTAGAGTTTTTTTTAAATTATAAAACTAACCCCTAACCCTAACCGGATTTTGACGGTGTAAATGAGAAAAGTGTCCTTGTGAGTCGAGATCGCGGAAGGGGTACCTAAAGGTCATATGGTCCTTTTTTTTTCAACCTGTTTAAATTTGTATTCTAAAAACACAGATTTTTTGTCAAATTGGGTATACCTAGGTTAAATATAACCATCAATGTTTTTTCTACAAGGATGGCATTAAATATCCTATTAAGTTTGAGATGCTATTAAACAAAGAAACCAAAACTGAAAACTCTTTCAGTTTCACCTTCTTCTTTTATGGTCTCCCCCTTTTTATCCTTCTTTCATTTTTACTACTCTTTCTCTTTGAATTTCTCCCCTTCCTTCTTGGAATTTGCATCACCAGTCTGGAACCCCTATCTTGATCAAAACATTAACCTCCTAGAAATTGTACAGAGACGTGCAACCAAACGAATACCCTCCATCAGGCATCTGCCATATTCTGAACGTCTTGCTGCCCTGGGAATGGATTTGTTGAAACTCCGGCATCTGGCAAGTGACCTGGTAAACGCTCATAAGGTCATTAATCATCTTAACAACAGCAACCTTGAGCACCTTTTTGATCTCCATCTTTCTAACACACGTGGGCATGCCTACAAAGTCAGAAAACAGCATAGCTCACATGACTTTCAGAAACATTTTTTCACCCAGAGTTGCCGAGGCATGGAATAAGCTGCCTGCGTCTGTTATGGGCTGCCAAAACACTGCATCTTTCAAAGCCGCCATGCTTCCTGTAGTCCGCCAACACTACACCTGATACTCCCACACACACATGCACAAATACATGTATATTATTACTGTATGCTGTTCATGTTCCTGACACTAATACATTATTCTGTGTACTAGACATGAGACTTTGATAAGTTGTAGTGCACTGTACACAACAAATTTCATTATTATTATTATTATTATTTCACTATTTCCATACTTCTCCTCTTTCACTATTCATTCACTTCTCCTTTTCCTCTCTAATCTTTTACATTCTCTTCTTCCCCATCCTCTTTTAATCATTTACTCTGTTTGTTTTTTTCTCCTCTTCCTTTCACCCTTTCTCCCTTTTTGTTCATACACATTCTCTGTCACACTATCACCTCCTCCTTTTAATGTTTCACTTGATCCAGAACACAACCCAAAAGCTGTTGATTGTAGTTTTCCATATGAAAAACAAAAGAGTTGACAAACTACATTTCTTGTTGTTTTCATTATGTGACAAAAAAATGACAATTAATTCTTATTTGTCCTTCTTCAAGATTTTATGACAGACTTAATTCTTTTAGGTATGGATTTCACTAATTTAAAGTAATATTCAGTTATTTCCAATAACTCCAACCTAAAAAAAGGGGAACCACTCTGATTGACTGATAAATTATCTATTTATTTATTGATCTACTAGGAAAAAAGAAGACGGGGTTAGGGTTTAGGGTTAGGGTTAGTTTAATGGGAAAATAATGGGTAGATTAATTCAGATAAAATTAATTCAGAGTGGTTCCCTTTTTTAGGTTGCTGTTATAGGAAATAACCTAATATTCTTTACTAGCAGGACCACAGTATGATATTTTAATTATTACAATGTTTAATATATTTAATGAAGAGCTATTGAAAATAGTTCAATATGTAAAAAGTATAATTATCTTGATTTAATTCACTTATTCTTTTTTCTTTCTTTCATTTCATCTTTTCATTATGTTCGATTGAAACAGGTTAGCATTATCGCTTCTGTATGCTCACCCCCTCTCTCTATCTTTCCTCAACTCTCTTTTTTCTTTTTTTCTTATTATATTTTTTCTGTGTAGCATGTCCTTTTTCTTCCCTTTCTTTCTTTCTTATTATATTTTTCTGTGTAGCATGTTCTTTTTTTTCTCTTTCTTTCTTTATGATAAAAACGGAATGGTCCATTATTTAGTTGATAAGCTTATAAGAATTCAGTGGATAAGATAATCAGGATTTACATTTTTGCATTTCATTTTGGATGATTTGGATGGATAACTTTGTTGGCATTAAATGACCCACGCAGGTTGGTATGCCATAAAAACAAACAAACAAACAAATAACAATGGCCTTTAATACATGACAGCATGTGGAGAAGATACATATAAGATACATCAGAAACGACATGGAGGATATATGAGTAACACATATATGAGACAAGATACAAAATGGAAGTATAAAAGTTATGGAGAGTCCATAAGTCAAAGTCACTTACTACGTTGTCTGTGTGGGGGTGAAAACCCCCACACAAGAAGGGTGTAGACAAACTGTCTAACCCATGTGTGTACATCAAGTCCCGGAGAAGAAAGAGAATTCTAACTTGGCAGTGCACCTGGTGGTGAAAACCAGAAACACAAGGGAAGATAACTCTTCCAACCAAACAAGGGCAGACAATCCCACAATCTTGTTATTTGCATTCCTAAAACAAATATCAACAGAAACCTAGATATGCAAATTTGTCTAGAGTTAAAATCCAGTTCTTGCAGATCTCAACAAGCAGTTTTGAACATACCTAAATGAAAAGGAAACATGGCTTCCAACACAAGAACTGTAAATTGAAGCAATGGAAAGAATCTTTAAAAATTCATTCAAGAAGGCAATCAATGATGATATATATATCTAACAAAAATAAATTAAGTATAATCTGATTTGGTTTAATGAAGTAATTTATTTTTGTAGGTAAATAAATTTATCTTATTTTTGTATATCGGGATATTGATCTTGCTATGAAAAAACCAGAAATCATCAATAACTTAAAATTGGTTGAATTTCATGACTTTTTTGATAGCATTTTTGGATTCCTTGGGTAAAAATGCTTTTATAAACCAATTTTGAGGGGTAAGGAAGCTCTAGAACTCATTTTACAGACAAAAATATATGACATTTTTCACCAACCCCATCAAATTTGGAGAGTTAAAAATCGACATAACTCCACCAATTTTTGGAATTGAAAGTTCAAATTTTGGGGAATGTCTAACTTTAGCACAGTCTACACATGTACAAAATTTCAATATTGAAGGGGGTAGTGACAATTTTACTTTTTTCTGGATGATTTGACATGGAATTGCCCAGTTACAAAGTTTGCATCTGGCCTAGTGATATATTGAAAAGCTTGGCTTTAGGGAGTTATTTCTCCTAACCAGCCAGCACCTTTCCCACATCTAAAAGAATAAGAGACAAGTTCACTACCTGATGCCTGAAGTCTCATCCTGGGGTGGGGTTATATACCCCTTTACATTCGGTATATAATGAGGAGGAGAGAAGAGAGAGGTACTTACTTGTTCTGCTTTGTTGACTGCCATCTTTTTCTGTGCTGATTCTTTCTTCTTTTGGGCTGGGTCATCTGTGCTTATTTCTTGGTTGGTAAAAGGGTTGATAATGAATAAACCAGACTTTGTTGTTTTATAAGACACTTTTATTCTTTATTAAAAACCCCAAAGCCCAAAAGGGTCTTCAACCCTGCGGTGAGAAGTTGGCATCTTAGGACAGACAAACATTACATCTGCTTCTTTCAACTAACAGCCAAAATCTAACTAACTAAACTTAATTTCCATTCTCATGTCTTCCCATTGGCAGAAGCCAAGGGGTCAACTAAAGGTCATTACCTATCAATAAATATAACCCCTTCTGATTTTGAATTTCAATGAATTTTAATTCAAAATCTAACTACACTTACAGGCATAATTCAGGTAACAGTGGGTAATCTTGATGGAGCTAAGCAATCTTTAGCACTGCCCTTAACTGTGTATGGGAGAGCCTATGCCTAAAAAGTTTACCTTGTGTCACATCCTGTCCACAGCAGAAGAGTTAGATGAATACCATTTGAGGCTGCAAAGTTTGCTTCCAACCATATATATTGAACATTGAAGAGGTTGGTTTCACAGAATTGTCCTCCCAGACAGTACCAATACCCCCTGTCTAAAAGGGCAAGGATCAGGGCCATTGTCTGATGGCTGAGGCACCGCAAGGGAAGAATGCTGATGGAACCAAGACATTTTTAGCACTACCCTCAGCTGTGCATCCATATGCAGGAGGGTCTCTACTAAAAGATTTAGCCTGGTCACATCCTTCCAGTGGTGGAGGGGTTGGGTAAACACCATTAAAGGTAAGATGACATAAGTTTATGTAGAACTTGGTTTCACTATTTAGTAACAGTCTTTCATTCTTTGAATTCTAAAGTTAAGTATTTTCATAATTAATTTTTGGTGAATCAGAGGCTAAACAGGGCTGCGATTCATACTGGCATTTTATTTTTATTACAGTATAAATGTCTGCATTCACTCCTTAAATAGAATGCTCTGTGCATTTGACTGGTTGTTAGTACCAGCCAATCAGATGCACGGTAGAAAGCTTTACACTCATCCAAAAACAATAAAAAGCCAAACTGTTAGTATCTCAAAAGGTTGGTAGGTGGATCAGACTTTGATTATCTCTGGTAGGGTCAGCCTGGCAAGAGAAGTATGATATTGAAAGACCCGAAACTTCCCAGTGACCTATGCATACTATATCACTGACAACACCTACCAGCACACCAAATGTAGGAGTGTATATTTAAAGTATCTAAAATATTTTCATTTTTCAAAGCCATTGCTGTTAAGTTTAGTTCATGTACTAGTATAGAATATTTATGACTCCACTATATTATCAACTAGCAGAGCTACTCAGGATTGCCTGGGATTTAATAGTTAAGATTAAATCTCTTATCTATATTTATATATAGATTAATAAAAATTCTTTTTTTATATATATTTGTTTTATTACCTTTTATTCTTTATATATTCTTATTTTTAAGTCATTTATTTTTATTATTCTTCTTGTTTGTATTTTTTCTTTTTCTTTTGTTTGTTTTTATCATGTTTTATCCTTTATGAATTTGTTTTATTTTTTTAACCATTTTTTTAGATTAATTTTAATATGATATTGATTTATACCTTTATATTTTTATTCAGATTTTCTTATATGGTAAAATGTTTTTAACCTCCTCTCAAATGAAAATAAGGTATGGATTTTATTGAATTTTGGTCTTTGCTGGTCTCCACCAATTTTCCTTTAAAAAAGGATTTGTGCACTTGGTTGTTGTACAAGCAGATAGACAGACAGACATAAAAAATCCTTCTATATATATATATATATATATATATATATATATATATATATATAGATATCATCTATACAAGAGCAGAGTAAGTGATTAGATAATTGGGAAGTGCCCAGGGGCCCAAGGCACCAAATGGCCAAAAAGTCTTATTTTTGAAGTGGGTCTCAAATGAACCAATGTGCTAAAATGTTTTATCCCCCCTGACCTAATGCCAAACTTAGCTTAGTAAATGATGACTAGTATCCCAACTGTTTTTTTTACTGCTATGTTCAATCACATTGATTTATATAGACATATTATAATGAACAACAGACACATATTAATATTATCAAACTTTTACTTACTTTGGACTTTGACACACCAAAGTACTGTCTAAAAAACAAAGATCTCATTACAGTTGTTTTTTTATGTTTGTTATAAAAGTTATATAAATGTCTATATATTAATACTATTGTTCCTTAATCTTCCAACCATTATCATCTTGCAACACCCTCTGGTTAAAAATGAGACTGTCCAAATCATCCAAGATCAAATGCAAAAAAGGTAAATCTTGATTATCTGCTGTTGCTTATCCGCTGAATTCTTATTTCTAATGAGTGTTGTCACCTCAGCTAAATAATAAACCATTCCGTTTTAGTATAAAGAAAGAGAAGATAAGGATATGCTATGCAGAAAAAGTATAATAAGGAAGAAAGAAAGAAAGAGAGTAGGGGAAAAATAGAGAGAGGGAGTGAGCATGTGGAAGCAATAATGCTAATCTGTTTCAGTTGAAATTAATAAAAAGATGAAAAGAAAGAAAAAAGAATGAGAAAGAGTTAAATCAAGATTGTTATACTTTTTACATATTGAACAATTGAAGCAATAGCCCTTAAGTAAACATATCAAATGTTGTAATAGTTAAATTATCATACTGTGGTATATTTTCAGATCCTGCTAGTATATATATAACAAAATCTAAAGTTATCTTTTTATTCAACATTTTATTCTAAATCAACTGCAAATCTTGAATCTTGAAAAACCAGCAAGACAGATCTCCTACATAACTTTCAATTCGGTGCCTCTTTTAGTCTTTGATGTTTCCAACATTAAAAATTGGAAGCATTATTTTGCAACAACCCTCTTACAAGAATTCAGGCTTTTTGGGGTTGTTTTGCTCGAATTAAATGTTGCCCTGTTGGCTGAGGATGGAGAATATGCCAACTGCACCTCTGCAGAGGGATAAGAACACCCCAAAGGGAACACCTGTTGGTTGTGGGTAATGACCTGTAATGCTTGACGACAGGATTATAATGGCCATCCATCCCTATTGCTCATAGCTCTTGGCAAGAACTGATGAATGTAAGCTTTTGTTGGATGGCCAACATTGGTGTGTCCATGTGTAGTAGTTCATAGGAGAACATCAATTATGAAGTTGTCCTTACTTCTTGAGTAATACCCAGCATATGCCACCTAGAGTCTAATGGAAGAACCGGGTTAAGGAATCTAATCCTATAATATTTACATGTGAAATTAATAAAAAAAAGGAATGAACTTGTTGTATGAACCAAAATGTAGTTCCTCAGGAATTATCCTTTGAATACCAGGCAGAATGCAAGACTCCTGATGGATGTTCTTGTTGCTACTGTGAGTTGTTGATGAATTCTCTTCATATCTTTACTTTTATATTGGTATCTGTTACTACGTTGTTGTGGCAATGGAAGGTGCCATTTTCTAGTAGTGTTAGTAGGAGTCATTTTGCAGACAAGGGAGGTAAAGGTTACCAGTTTAGAACCAGTGTGATTCAAAAATATATCAATAATGTAGATATGATCAAACTTTCTGTATAGCAGTACCTCACCCTTTCATTAAAGTTTTATAAAAGTTTTTAAATTATAAATTGCTACTTATTTCAATGTTTTTCCTCAAGAACAATGCTTAAACTTACGTATAAAAAACTCCAGAATTTCTAAATTATAACAATAAAATAAATCACATTAAAAGAGCACATCTTCAAGAGAAAAAAAATCGGCAAAAATGCACCATTTTAACAAATACAGATTTTAATATAAAAATTTCTTCTGTAAAAAATTGTTGGATTTACAGTAAATCCAACAATTTTTTACATGTGATTTTTTAAATCATTCATCTTCATAATACAGCAAAAATTATGTTAAGTTTCATTTATTTATATTTCAGAATTTTTGTTGAATTTCAATTCATGCGAAATTAAAAAAACATGTGAAATTTTGGCCAAACCTACAATAGTGTGATAGTCTTCTCTCTCTCTCTCTCTCTCTCTCTCTCTCTCTCTCTCTCTCTCTCTCTCTCTCCACATAGTTTACATTTGCTATTCTCCTGAGTCTTATCTATTTTAGCTTTTATATAATATGTTCGTGCAGTGTTGTTTTGGATTGCTATTAGGATTATATTATTACTGTATTTTACTTTCAGTTTCTTACAATCCTTTATCTGGTCTTTAACCAAGACCTAGGATGAGAGAAGCTAGTGATTATATACATTCTATGTATTATTTTTTCTATTATTTTTTACTGCTTTTTTGGGTGTTATTTTCCCACCCAAATTCATAGTACTCTCCTAAGGAGATAAGCAGTTCCAGAAAGTGCAATTATTAGTATTTCATATGGGCTGGGATTGCCAGGTATCTTGTTAATGTGTTTATCTTTTCTGTTCCTTTTTTGATTATACCCAGGGCTCAATATATAAACGCTCTATCAATGATATCTGCTTAAAAATATAGCACCCATATTATCTGCAATGTATATATATATATATATATATATATATATTATATATATATATATATATATATATCTTCTTATTATAATGGAGATTATGGGTTTGTCTGTCTGTAACCGAAACTATAATTCTATATAAGTCACAATTCCTTTTGTTAT
>CM042178.1:35474134-35561634 GCA_023376005.1 Doryteuthis pealeii
CCTGTTGAACTCCGCTTAAGAAATTGACCTTGTGTCGTATCCTGCTCGTGCGGGGGAGTTGGTAAATATATATATATGAATATTTTCTCATCGAAATACCGATAAGAAAATATTCATATATAATGCATTCTAATTATGAATTATTTTAAAAAAAACATTCCAGTTTACAACGTGAGCATTTTCAAATTTCTTGTATCGGCGGTTTTTCTTTTTCCTGTTAAAAATTCATAACATTATGCTCTGATGATGATGACACATTTACACATGGCCTTCTATTGTTTTTTTTTATTTTACTTGTAAAATAATTTGTAATTAGAATGCATTATATGTAAATATTTTCTTGTCGAAAAATGTGTCATTTATTAAATTATATTTCATCTTTACAAATCCATACATTTATCTTTCTTAATATGTATATATATTTCATCTCCAGAAAAATAAAAAAAATATATATATAAATATATGTATATATATATATATATCATCTACAGATATATATGTGAATACATATATTTATATGTATATATACACATATATATATGTATATATGTATTATTTACAGGAATATATATATATATATATATATATACGTATCTATACACATATATAATCATAAAACTAGCTTCACAAATATAAAATATATGCATAGTATAGCCCTTTTCAAACATGTTTGGGATATTATAAAGGAATATGGCATAGGCTATATTATAAAGTGGGAAATTATTAAAAGATCACACAATTATAAACCGGATGATAAATTCTGTCTTCTCTGTTTGGAGGAGAAATTAGCTATTGCAACCAATACTAATTTCATAGAACTATTAAATAAATGATTAAACATTTTGAGTGGATGCCAACACAAATGTAAATGGCGTTATCAACAGTTAAAAATCAAAACAAATGACGTGAAAGTTAAAATCAAAACAGATCCAGCGTTCACTTCTGAATGCTGCATTCCTTCTTTAAAGTTTTTTGTTCATATCTACTTGTTTTAATGAATTTCAAACTGAAATATTCTAAAGATCCTTATGGTGAAATATTGATATATTCTGATTTTATTGTTTTTCTAAACCAGCTCTACAAATGTATTGAGCACTTTTATATTCATTAATAATTCCAACTTATTCTATTACTTCTTTTTAATAACAGTCAAAATTGTGAATTGCTTGATTTTTTTTGAGTTAAGTTATCCTCTCTTAAAAATAAAAAAAATACATATATATATATTCAATTCACAGAAATATATATATATATATATATATATATATATATATTGAATAAGAGAATTCGTCTAGTGTCAAATCTTGTCAATATATCTTCTTTTTTAAAAACTGTTACAATAAGATATACATAATCTGATGACCGAGAAAAATACAGCGAAAGTGGCTCACATTCGAAACTGTTGTATAACTTTTTTCTTTTTTGCAACGTTAAAGTTTTTGTTTTGAACTCATATGACTTTTTTTCTCCGTTCTTAACAACACCGAGTATAAACAAGCTCTGATGACGATTTTCATAAAATCGAAATATTGTTCAATATCAGCGAAGTTATAAAATGTTTTCACTTTAACAGCATTTTGTGGTGTTTTCATATCTTTATATATATATATATATATATATATATACTTATCAGGGAATATGAAATATCAATTTAGTCAAAACTCCGACCGTCAATAAAATAATTAATTGAATAAGTTGGGGGTTATAAAGAATATGTGTGCTCAATATATTTGTAGAGCAGATAGATTCTTTTATGCTCACAACAAAAATTAGCAATCACATGCTATAATCTATCTATCTATACATAGTATAAAGGGCAGTTGTGTGTATATGTATGTCTGGAGGAAACTTTGAAAATAAAACAATTAACAACAAAGTAAATATATATACACATCAAATATCACCAGGGCTTGGTTTTTGAGCAAAAATTTGATTTATAATCGTGAAGATAATTAAAAGATAAAATTTGAATGATAACAGCATGGAATCTTTTTTTTTCTTCATTCAATATTTTAGATAGTAGACATTAACATTTCTTTTCAGAGTATCTGGATCAATGCAAAGTCTATTTTTTTTTACATAGGGATTTAAATGAGGCATCCCATGAGGATTCAACTCATGATTCAGAAATAATGGATCTGCGGGACTAACTTTAAAAAAAACCTCTACCCAGGCAACGCTAAGTAACCACTTTAGTAACATATATAAAAGGCAGTTATGTGAATCCGGTGGAAACTTTGAAAATAAAACAATTAATGACAGATTCATACAACTGCCTTTTATATATGTACTAGCAGCGGGTACTTGGCATCACCTGGATAGAGGGGGATTTTTTAAGTTAGTCCCGCAGATCCATTATTACTGAACCGTGAGTTGAATCCTTGTGGGATGCCCCATTTAAATCACTATAATATTTACTTTGTTGTTAATTGTTTTATTTTCGAAGTCTCCTCCAGACATACAAAGTAAATATTATACACATTAAATATCACCAGGGCTTGGTTTTTTAACAAAAATAATGAAGATTTGATTCATATTATCAAATACATTTAAAAATTAAATAGTATTATAAAATGATGTTAAAATTCTACTCGGCCATTTTCGACGTTTCTTGCTAAAAGTAAACAAATGAAATGAATAACGGAACCTTGATCAATTTTTTCTTTTCCTTTTTTTCTATTAAATCTACATTTTTAATGATTCAAAGTTGTAGTAAATATTTCATTGTACAGGATAAACAATCGTTTATTTAATCTATTTTTTTATTATACAATTTCTATGGACAGTTTAAGAATTAATCACTTAGTTACACTTTTGATATCAAAATAATTATTATGGAGAATTGATATTTAACTTTTAAATTTCTATCTAATAAGATGTGTGATTTTTTTATTTTGTTTTTTTGCATTTAATATTTTAGATAGGAAACATTAATTTTCCACAGAGGTTTTATGCCTGAGCACTATTTTTTTTTTTTTAAATTTAAATTTACATAGTTATGTAGTATGTACTGTCGATTTTCCATCATTTGTCAATGTAAAAAAAAACTTTTTTAATTTTTCATAATTGCGTTAATGTATTTATTTCAATATTAGAAATACAAATAAAATCATGATACTAATGCAGAATAATGCTCAAGAGATAATACCATTAGATTACCTATTACATTTCATGGAAATACCTGAAAACTTTGAGACACTTGAGTAAGTAGGTTAGAATTGGGTGCCTTCTGGAGTTTCCATAATCTAATGTTATTTATTCATAAAATATGATTCTAATAATATTATCTATTATGCACTATTCTGCATTTGTACCAAAATCAGAACTGTAATTTGATATTTAACTTTTAAGCACATTCAAAAATTCTATTAAAAAAAAAGTTTCATTCTTTTTTTTTTCATAATGTTTCAAGTCAGTGCAAATAATATACTATACTTAGTATAGTACGAGAAGTAAACAAACAAACAAACAATGTGTTTGATATGGCTTTTTTTAGCTGACAATTTTTGGGAGAATATGTGCTTAATTGAAGTCATACCTAATTTTGAAAATTAATTAATTGATAATTAATGAATTAGGCGGGCATACCTGTTCAAATGTAAGGCTAGACAAATTGAGAAAAAGTCAATCTCTGTATGTACATTTCAGCCCATTAGGCCTCATCAGCAGAGCTATAGACAGGAAGACTGCTTTGTGTGTGATTTGAACATATTATTCTTATCAAATTTTTTTCAAATTTATATTATAGAATAGTATAATAATTTAATATTCAATCGGCTACACTTTGAATCAATAATGTTATTTTTTTAAAGATTATTTATCGTTTTACATTAATTTGATTACTTTATTCAATTTTTTATTTTTTTTTGCTTTAGAATATTAATTTGAAATTTAGCAAATTGCATCATTTATATTTTATTTAAAAAATATAGTTAATTATTGAATTAAAATTTCTTACTATATCATTATGTGATGTCATTCCCTCTACTCTGACAAAAAAAATTCCCTGACCTCCCACCAGGCCGGATTAAAATAAAATCTTTTTTATGTGGTGATTTTTATGGGTCATCCTGCGAGGATCAAACTCGCTATTCAGTAGTAATAGATCTGTAAACAATTATTAAACCATGTAAACAATTATTAAACCATGTAAAATTAGAAAATAGTTCTGCAAAAATTTAAAATTAAAATTAAAATTAAAAGCCATTAGGCATAAGTTTACTTATTTCAATTGTCAATTTCACCATCTTCTGACTAATTATGAAGATGGTGAAATTGACAATTGAAATAAGTAAACTTATGCCTAATGGCTTTTAATTTTAATTTTAATTTTTAAATTTTCTGCAGAACTATCTTTCTAGTAATCAGTTTTCCGTTTTCTCTGCTGGAATGTGATTATGCCATTGTTTACTTTCACTCTTGTTCTTAATTAATTAATTTTAATTAATTCACTGCAGTTAACCCTGAAGATCCACATGGTGAAACTCAAGTAGGTTATCTGACTATAACATTTATTATATATATATATATATATATATATATATATATATCATCTACAGAAAGTGATATCAATATGTGCATAGGGAAGATTATTGATTATATGGAAATCTGATCTCTGATAAAGTAATGGAAATATATTGATGGATATTGAAAATTTATTTTCAAACTCAATTTTTTTTTAATACATTTTTTTTAAACTTATTTTTTCTATTTTACTCATAGATGGGACCCTAACAGGTACTACCACTTTGGGTCAGAGTGGACCTGGAATTAATGCCAATGAAGGGGTACTCCACACTCCTCCAGAGATCCAGAACTGGAACTTCACCGTTAGATGCATTTTAACATCATACCCTGGACACGTGGAATATTGGTTGACACAGCCATGATGATATATGACAGTTTTTGCTCTATCTGCCACAATTGGTAAGATACCTATGAAGTCATTGTGTTGCACATTTATGCGGTCAGGACAGTTGTGTAAAGCTCTATCTGTGAATAAAACAAAAAAATTGATAACGGCCATGTATGCTCACTGGTGGTGCTGCGTGATGACTTCTATAAATGGTTTTGTTGAGTGTTTGTAACGTATGTTTGTGGTCTGTTGGTGTTGCAACAACAAAGTTATATCATGTTTTTCTGGGCCAAAGTGGCAGCTATGTCTGCACCAAGTGGCTGCTAAGAAAAAAGAACAAGAGAGAGAGAGAGAGAATAGGGGATTTTGATGTATTTATATCCTTCAGGAGCTCAGCTTGTGGTGCCTTCTAAATGGCCAAAAGGGGTCATTCAACCTGCACCCACATCACATCTGTAGAGTAAACAGTGATCTGTGTGGACACGGGTCCTCTTGTTATTTTTCCCTTCCCAAAGAGTCATGAATCATAGAGAGATTTGACTCATAATATTATTTTATTTACATAAAATAATCAATATTTGAATTGAATTAATCCTGTGCTTTTATATTCTTTAAATGAACTGATATGTCATGCAAAGAGTTAGAGATAACAGACAATATATGTATATCAGGATTTTTATGAGTTTGTCCTATTTTCAGTTATCTCAGTATATTGTCAAAACTTTATGAAAACTGTCCAAAATAAATGATGTAATTTCCAGTACTTTTGGTGATAATCAATAATTCTCAAAAAAAGTGAGAAACCATTAAAATTATCTGCGAAATAAATTGTAAAAGAGGACAACATTATTTATTAAAACAAAACAACTGACAAAATAACTTATCATTTAGAATCAGACATTCTAAAATGCCTTAAACACTTTTCAATGCAGAATTCTTTTTATCTTTTATAGTTTAACTCTTTAATTCTGTTATATACACAAATATAGATATCTCCTGATTCACTAATTCACCAAATTCAATTCGCCCACACACCGCAATAAAGAGAATGCCGACTGAATGTAAACAGGCTGAGGCATTAAATCAAATGACAAAATTTTGTATTTGCGCACCAGGCTCCACACATAAGGCAATCTTAAAATTAAAAATAAAATAAAATCAGAATTCGCATTTTTCGTCCAATCTAAATCATTCCTGGCAGAAATAAAAAAGGTTTGAGTTGATCCGATTTCAGATCATGACAACTTTTATAACTCAGCTTTGAAGAAATGCCTGCAAAGATACAGTGGCAACCGTGCAGTTCACATCACAAAGGACGGCCGCAAAATGAAACATACAAGATGGCTGACCTAAATCTCTCACCTACCCCTACCTCAAAATCTGACCGACCGGCAGTCTTAAAGGAGTGAACAACTACCCAATTCTATATCACTATCATCCATCAGCCTTTACCAACCACCGTAAGGCTTTCCGTACACACGATACAAACCCACTATTGTATGCGACTACTAAAACATCAGATCTTCTGCCCACATAACCAAGATCTGACTTCTATCACTGGCTCATCTGCCAACATCACCACCTCCATTACAACTGACTCGGCCACCGGACCTTTCACTGACTTTGCTATTCACGTCACAACTATCACCAAAATCAGACTTCTCTTTTAAAATTATTTCCAACTTTACAACCCTTTCATGTTCCTTTTTTAATACAATTGATGAAACTCAAAATCTGTGTTTGTTTTTCCTTGCCACCATACACTTCATACTAACCTGTTTATCACAATTCTTAATAGTTAATGGTTAAAAATAAATTGATTTATAACTTCTGTAAATATTAGTATTATTTGGATTATTCAGACTATTGTCTTCATCTTTATTGTTATCTGTACAACGTTTCAGGCAATGTGCCCTTCATTCAGTAGAGCATCCACCTAGGAACTGCAAGGTTCCGTGTTCAATATCAGTCCTCTCCAACTCAGCATATGAGTAGCACAGCTTGGGTAATCTGATCTGTGTGGGAAAGTGAGGAGCTGACGGTAGGTGGGGAGCTCTATCTCAGCAAATACAATTTCCCTGGTCTAGCACTAGTGAAAAGGGGATAGGCTTCTTTGCTGTTTGGCTGATACTGACAATAGGCCACTCCATAAACTTTACTATTAGAAAATCAGAACTGATATTACTGAGACCACCTGGGAAATAGTCCATTAATGTGTTGACAGGTAGAGACTTTAGAATAATGATATCAAAAGAAGGTTAAATTGAACTTAACGGACCTAAATTTCACCATTGTATGCACCCCGTCAAAAAAAAAAAAAAAAAAAAAAATCAGGGAATTAACCGAATTTGATGAAATTTTCAGTGTTGATATAAATAAAAGATATAATGCACCAGTTATTTTATTTAAAAACTTTTACATTTTTTCAGGTCAGTTAACTTTAAACCATGTATCTTTGAGAATCTGTGTTACACCTCAAAGATATGTGGTTCAAAATTAACTGACCTGAAAAAATGTAAAAGTTTTAAAATAAAATAACTGGTGCATTATATCTTTTATTCATTGATATATCAACACTGAAAATTTCATCAAATTCGGTCAATTTCCTGATTTTAGTATTTTTTTTCTTTCGGTGGGGTGACATACAATGGTGAAATTTAGGTCCGTTAAGTTCGATTTAGCCATAAAGAAATTCTCATAGAAATATTAACCTTTTTTTTAAACACTCTGTATTTCTCTGTCCACTAATGCATATCATAAAGAGGAGATTGAAAAAATAAGATTTTCTTTTACCTATAATGAAACATGTTTGTTTTTAAGGGTGATTGGATTTATACATTGCCTAGATTACACAGGAAGCAAAAAGTAATATTTTTTTAACTTTGTGCTTAAAAATCAAAATGTAAAAATCACTCTGTCTCTTTTGTAGAATATGAAGTAAAAAACGTTTTTGAATTCTCTGTAAAAAATCAAGGGAGGTAATCAAGGTTGGATATAAAATTCCATTTGTAATTTCTCATTCTTATTGATGATGATCTTGATATCAAATTTGATATGAGTAAAAGAAAATTAAAACTTAAATTAGCTGCAGATTTTATAAAAAAAACAATAAGTTTTCATGGTTTATTAAGTGTAGATCTAATTCAATTTAAGGGGAGAAATATGTGCTTAATTAAATGTGTTGGGTCAGTAAAATGGTAATTCCTGTGTGTGAAGTTGAGTGAGGGAGAGACTTTCTGTCATTGGATATACGAATCACGTGATCAGCCCAGAAGTTTTGGCGCAAAATACCAAAATTCACAAGAGAGACCCCGGACCAGATCCGACGAGGCAGCAACTTTAAAACTCTCCAAGAAATCACCCTAAGATACCAGATATCCTCACCAGCACACTGTCCCTCAAATTCAATTCCACACACAGGAATTACCATTTTACTGACCCAACAAATGTTTATATATTTAGCTGGGAAAATTCCTACTGGGATAATACTCTTTGGAAATAAAACCACAAGGTTCCTAGTTTGATACCGGCCCTCGCCAACTCAGCGTATGAGTAGCACAGGGATCTGTGCAGTAAAGTAAGGAGCTGATGGTAGGTGTGGCGCTCCACCTCAGATGCAAAAACAATCTCTTTGGTCTAGTGCTAATGAAAAGGGGATAGACTCCCTTGCTGATTGGTTGATACTGACTTTAGGCCATCCCGACGACTTTACTTTTTTTATTTCCAAATCAAGTGGTCTTTTCTGAAATTTTGCAGAAATATTATTTTTAAATGCCAGAGTGCAAACCCCCTTGTAGAAAGGAAATGCAACTGGTGAATGTTACTTGTCTTGAGGCTAGAAAGTAAAAGAGGTTTTGATTTTGTCGCTTCTGTTTTATAATGCTGCTCACTACACTACCTAGTGCCTACTGGTAGACATGGAAGGTAATTACCTCTTGTGTCCCCTAGTATCAAAAAGGTGAACAATGGCAAGTAAGGAATGTAATGATTACACAGAAACAATAATTTGAAAAGCAAATCCTCAAGGTAAATAAATGTCTGATCTAGTAAAAAAAAAAATTAAACTTGTTTTTAGATGAAGCCGAAATCATTTGCTCTAATGGTAGAATTGGAAAAATTCTGCCTATGTGTATGGAATAATTTTCCCAATCTTGACAAAACCATCAACCAATGATTGATATAAGAAACGCAATAAGCATTAAACACTTTACTTATATATATATCTACCATCCCCTCTGTACAAGCAGGATGTGACACAAGGTCAATTTTTTAAGCAGAGTTTATCAGGTTCGAATTCAGTTTTCCCTCTCCTAGACTGATTACCTAACCAAGGTTAAAGAACCCAGTTTGCCCTACTATTAATCCATAGCTGGAGGGAGAGTTGTTGGATGCATACCTTTCCCAAATGTATTAGTGCTATGTGAAATGCAAACAGCCTTGTCCAGGATTTGAACTCGGATCAACAAGTCCATTTCCTACGACTCTAACCATTACACCATGCACCTCCAACTTATTGATATTCTTCGGATTCAAATTGGGAGATTCTAATTCCTGTTTTCTTCATCCTAATTTTAGTACAGGACTTTTATTCAAAATGAATGATGAAGATATTGAGTGTTTTGATCATCTTTCTAGATCTGATGAAACACATATTATATTTATATATATATTAGACAAGTTTCATCAGCTTTGGTTTCAAGAATATTGATTGAATGTAAGAAAACAATGTACAAAAATAATTCTACTAATCAAAGCCAATGATGTTATTCTTATTAAAAATCCTTCCAAACCTTTTTGACTTTTGGGAAGAATCTTGCAGCTGGAGATAACCACAACATTTGTTCATTAATCTATTCAGATACATTCACTTAAACATCCTTATCCCCTAGAATTATCTCTAAATCATGCCCACCATTAATTCAGCCTCAATTTCAAAGCGCCTAAAAAGTAAGCACTATCTATGGATCTGTGGGTAGCATGTGTCACACCCCTTTTATTGCTAGTCAAATAGTAGATTAATGGTTAAATAATGTGAAGAAAAATCAGATCATATGACCTTTAGGCACCCCTTTTGCAATCTCGATTCATAAGGACATTTTTTTCAGTTACACCGTCAAAATCCAGTTGATTGTTAGGGGTTAGGGTAAGGGGTTAGTTTTATAATTAAAAAAAAAAAACTCTAAAAATCGTCTATTAACAAACAACCGGATTTTGCAGTGTAAATGAAAAAAATGTCCTTATGAATCGAGATCGCAAAAGGGGTGCCTAAAGGTCATATGGTTCGAAAAATTCTAAGGAGCTTTATTGAATAATTGGAGAAATGGTGGCCAAGAGGATGGATTGATAATTAAGAATTGAACTTATAAAATTAAATGGGAAGAATGGTTGAAAGAATAAAATCCAAATGATATGTTATAAAGTCTGATGGAATCTAGAAACAAAGGGTTAAAAGCTTTTCTCATGCAAAGTTTGTTATAGAAAATGAATAATGATGAAAATTCAACTAAAGATCTTCAGTTGATAGATGAATGGAATTATGATCTTTTAGAGAAACCAGTTGTGGAGTTCATTAACTCTTTGTGATGAGATGTCTCTATTGAACTTATTTTGTTATATAAGGTGTGCTCCAATTCCCCACCTGAATTTATAGACTAGACGAGGTCACGTGGTCTATCCCTTCACCAATCAACAGCCATAATGTTCAGCTGATTAACTACTTAAACACTGATCCTTCCACAGTATACTTACAACCATTGACAAGGAACTTAATAATACTGAGGATTCTTTACCAGAGGATTACCAAGGATTTCTGCTAGACAAACACTCTTGCTTGAAGGCTAAAGGATGGCCCATAAAAACTTAACAGTCTCTATAAACAGAAGTATGTGAACATAGTATTGGTTTTGCCACAGGTTTCAAAATAAGAAGAGCAATTTGTTGGATTGGTTTTGCTTAAATCTGCTTCAAATAATTGCACAACACACACACATAAACCAGAGTAAATTGAAAAATTTACCAACCCCAAAAGCAAAAGGATTGTTTAGTTAACCCACACATACATAATTGGAAATAAGAGAAGAAGACATTCACCCTCAATTGCCATTAAAAAAAAAGGGAATATAGAAAAATGATTATTTTTTTCATCATTAAATAAACTTTTGTTGTATTTATTGATGGAGTTTGTCATCTTTTTATGAATACTTTCCAGATATGGATAAATATGGAAAAGCAATAAGAAGAATTATTCAATTCTTTTTGTTAGAATCACATTGAGGTATAATGTTTTTTTTTTCATTTGTTTTGGATGGCAGCCTTCCGTCTATGAGAGACGATGGAGTAGTATCAAAGTCTTGTTTTTTTATTTTTTTAAATTTTAACTATATAACCTGGGCGGGTTAATATGGAGGATAAGCTGTTGCCCATGCAGCAAATCCTCCCTCTCCACACTGTCACTGTAATCCAAAGGAAAGGTAAGGTATCAATGCGGTCTGGCAACGTTAGTGTTGCAGGTGTCACACCACCTTAGGGACTCCAGCTCCTGATTTGTTTTTGGGGTTTACTCCCCTAGCCTTTCCTTGAAAGGTAGCAGAGGTTTTGTGTCAGACTTTTCCTTGACTGATGGATTGCCGACCAAGTAAGTAAACTCTCAAATAAAACTCAATCACCTTTGTTATCTCAAGCATATGGTTGCAAAGAAAAAAAACAAACACAGGTTTGTTTAATGGCATATCAACCTTTGTGGATTATTTAATGCCAAAGCCAATCTTTTAGAAGAACAGTTATGGTACTAATTAACTCATAGCTGGAATGATAAGGTGGTTTCTACCTTCCTCAAGATCATTAGTCTGAAAGTGAACATAATAGTGTGACTATACAGAGTTCAAACTCACTTACTATGATCCAGTGCTTTAGCCACTATGCCACTGGGACTCCCCCCTCCCAGGTGTAATGGAGATATACCTGTCATTGTAACAAAGATATATGGAATCCACTAATTTGGAGCAGTCTTCATTGATTTTGGTGTCATGGTACCAAACATGAGCTACTCTTTTGTCATACAATCCATTCCATGAAGTCATTCTTTGCAGATTGATCACAGATTCTTAATTGAATTTAAATCAGGAGAGTTTCCAGACCAGTCTAGTACTTTGATTTGCTCACTGGTAAAAAATCCATTCACAAGTTTTGAGGTATGGCACGGTACCAGATTTTGCTGAAAAATAATGGATCCATCAAGAAACCTCTCATTCAACTCTGGTACAATTCTTCTTCAGAAATCTTTGATGCACAGTGGTCTTTGCATCATGTTTTTAATGACATGCAAACCTCCAACTCTGTAGTAACTAAAGCAGACCCAAAAGGGATGTTTTATGAATTGATTAACGAGGAACTTTTGCGGTTTCTTTCCAGCTGATCTGTCAACTTGCTGGCTTTTTTGTCCTTCAACAGAAAAGAACTTTTCTCTGTTGTTCTTTCATCCAATTTTTGTATTTCAGTCTCTATTTGTAGCGTTTTTTCCTTCATAGGAATCAGAAGTTGTTTTTTGACGGGTCGCTTTGCCTTGCGTCCAACAGCCAGAAGTCTTCGCCTGACCGTTGAAGAACTGACATTAATCCCTTTCATTTGTAAATCTCTTTTTATGGCATCACTTGTCTTCCTAGGATCTTTCACACTTTGCCTTATCACATATACATCATCTTTTGGTGTTGTTTTTCTCTTCCGACCACATTTTCCTTTACGTTTTGGACTGATAGATCCAGTTTGTTTCTTTGCCTTGATGACACGACTGACAGTTGAAAGACTGACACCAACAATATTTGCGATCTGTCTGTAAGTCTTGCCAGTGTGTTCGTGTAGTGTTACAATTTTCGTACGATCACTTGGAGTGACGTCCATCGCAGACAATGGCTGTAGGACAACTAATCGACAATTGAGACAATAGTGTTTGGCTGTGATAAAAATCTGATGCAATCACGGATGACACAATATTTTTCAAAGCCAAACAAATTACATCATAGAACCTGAAAATAGATTCATAATGAATTACTGTAAATGACCTAATCTGAGGGGGGAAAAAAAGAAATAGATTGCACCCTGTCACTCCAGTGGGTCTAAAACTGACCATGTGGTGAAAGAAAGGAAATTAAAGCAGTAGTTTCAATTAATTTGCACAAGGATGTCTCTATATATAGCTCCGTTGGTAGAATGTTCAACAAGGAACCCTGGTTCGATACCGGCCTTTGCCAACTCAGCGTATGAGTAGCCCAGCGGTAAAATGAGAAGTTGATGGTAGGTGTGGCGCTCCACCTCAGACGACAAAACAAATCCCTTAGCCTAGCGCTAGTTAAAAGGAGATAGACGCCCTCGCTGTCTGGCTGATACCGACTAGTCCACCCGATGACTTTATATAGGTTTGAGTTTGACTCTTTAGCGCCGTCCAAGATGAATAGAAGAATCCAAACTGAAGAAAAAGTGGAAATTTTCACTACATTGAAGTCCTTCTAATTTTCCGACTGCATTTAAAGTCTTCTAAAATCTTTACTAAAAGTCTTATAAAATTGTCACTACATGAGATGTGATGAAGCAAATTAGGTAATCGGGAAACGAGGGTTTTGTTTACATCTTAACAGGAGGTTGTGATACAAATTGAAACTAGTACGAAAGTCCTGCCGAAGTGATCCCCCTTTGGGAAGGGTGGTTGTATTTGTCGTCAGCAACAACCAGTATATCAGAGTGTATCCAGCTATTTTGCACTACATATTATAAATAAGATTTATCAATTTTTAGAGGCCTAGAACATGAATCTTTGGATCAACTTTCAACCTTTCCTCTTCATTAGAATTTTATACTTCGAAATAAAACAATTTTTCTGTTTGACTCCATAGAACTTGAATTCATCTTTTTTGTTAATATTATCTTAGCTTTAAGTCCTGAAAAGCTTGTAAAATTCCTATCATAATATTTATGCGTGTGTGTATGTGCTTATATATATATATATATATATATATATATATATATATATATATATATATATAATCACTTGGACAAAAATAATGAATTAATGAAATTAGATTTTTTAAATTCTTGTTCATCTGAGTTCTTTTTGTTATAATGGTTGTTATAATGAACGGCAGCACTGAGGTACTTTCAATTTCGGAAGTCATTTGAATGTTGTTAACCACGCTGGTTTAATGTTTAGGATTGCTTAAGTTTGTTTTTTTATCTACCGAATATTTTTTTTTCATTTCAACCTTTTTCAAATTTTTACACTTCGTTTGATTTTTTATTCGTTTATGTTGAAGTGTGCTGTCGTTTAGCAACGGTTATTTTAAAAATACATTATTATGGGAAAGAAGAAAGACCAAGTAGCTGAGGAAGACACCACGGGTAAGAAGAAATACAGTGAATTTATTTAAATAATCAACGTTAATTAAAAACAACAAAAACTTCTCCTTTTTTATAATTAAAATCAATATTAATTTAGTATTCTATATTACTAATACATTCTCGTATATTTCTATTTTTATTAGTAGTTATAGATTTTCTGCAAAGTTTCACGGGTTTGTGTATAATGTTTTGTTTATTATTAACTACATCCTTGAAAGATAATGTGTGTGTAATACATACACATTGTATTGTACTTATTACATTTAGTTCTGTCTGAACTTTTTAAAAAGGCAATTTTAAACGATGAAAGCAAGTAAAAATGATTCGAAGAAATCAAATTTTTATTTAATTGTCTTTTAAAACAAGTTGAAAATTTGATTAAAAAAAAAAAAATAACTGAGTGATGTAAGAGATTAACAATTTTAATTTCTTCTTAAATTAAAACACGTCATTAAAATTACACAATTATTTTTTATTTTATTTCTATATTATTCAAATTAAGTTCATAATATGAAATATCACTTAAAACGTCGAAGTTATCTTAAAATTTCTTCGTAAATGTAAACAAACGGGACTCAACTATTTTCTTTTCTTTTCTTAAATTCTATAGTTCAATAAATTTAATTGTCTGTTATTCTTTTTATTCAGACCGATTTTTCCCCTGTGAAATATATTTGATGATTTATCAAAAATAAAATATGAAAGTTTTAGATTGCTTTTATCTATGAAAGTCTTTAAGAATAAGACAGGCACTTGATGAAGGACACAGAGTATAGTGGTTCAAATCTTGTTGCTATGAAAATAATGTTATTTGTTTGTATTTTTGAGATGAGGCTTGATGTGAATAATTTTGATGTTTCGGACCTTTGTCCTCATCTTTATTGTGTTATGTATATATATTATTTAAAAACAACGTTTCGGCTGCTGTATCCCCCGGCCTTCCTCTGGTGTTACCTGTGTATCCGAGTATAGTAGGGTCTGCTAATTTTGTTGTCATAATATGCGAATTTTACAAAATAAATCTGCTCCCCTCCCATTGGAAAAAAATTACCAAAAAATCAGAGAATTATCCGATTTTAATGAAATTTTCAGTGTTGATTAATCAATGAATTAATTTTATAATGCATCAGTTATTTTATTTCTGATTTTTTTCAGGTCACTTAACTTTGACCTCCTCCTTATATTTTGGGCGCAAAATATCGGTGATGTTATATACTTTTGAAACTAATTACAGTATAAGTAAAAAGACAACAGACCGAAGGTGTGAATAATAATAATAATAATAATAATAATAATAATAATAAATTAAGAGAGCTACTCTGGTAGAAAATAATTAACGAAAATTGGAAAATTAAATGTAAAAAATTAACTAAAAAAACGAAAAGAAAATTGGGAGATTTTTTTACTCTCTTGTTTAAGTATATAATTGCCTATTATATTATAAGTAAAAAAAAATATACATCGTTATTTATTCTTTTTAAAATGGTGTGGGCCTAACTTTTCAATTGAGTTTTCTCCAAAAATCATTAAATAACAAAAATAAAGTTGACTAATTATTAGTAAATATTTGTTTTTAGAATCTAAAAATATGAAATTTGAAACTTAAAATTAGGCATTTCATATTTTAAATGAATTTTATCTATTAATTAGGTATATAAATTGTTTCCTCAAAAGCATCTATGGTTGCCGTGAACGAAAAATATTTTTTAAAGAATTTGGATTTATTTCTATTGAATCGGTTTGATTGAAACGATTCAGTAATTAAGAAAAAAAGAATTCATTGATTAATAAGTCAACACTGAAAATTTTATTAAAATCAGATAATTCCCTGATTTTTGGTAATTTTTTGTTTATCAATCTGGGTCAGTGAATTGTCACTATGACCTACTGTAAATGCGAGCATATATCGTTAAACTTGTTTAAAAAAAGGTTTCCCAAGGTAAACAACTTTTACAGACTCCGTGTTTTGAATGAAAAAAATTATATTATGTTTGAATAAATATCAACAATTTTTTTGTTCATAGTGTATTTAAAGATTTTTGTTATTGATTTCTTAAAAGAAACTTTTAATTTAAAAAAAATTGTTATAAAAGTGTTTGTTTTGAGTGCATCATAAATCTTCACTTAGCCATTTTTTAGCAAAATTTAATTGTTTAAAATTTATTGAAACTAAATTACATATGTAATATTATTATAATTTTAAAAAAATTTTCCGCACTGTCGGCTGAGGCGTTAGAATGCACCGACTGCACCTCTGCAGAAGGGTAAGACTCCCCCAATGGGGCCACCTGACCCGAAGTGGTAGTACCTGTTAGGGTCCCATCTATAGGTTAAATAAAAAAATGTATTTATAAAAAAATTGTATTATCCACTAAGAATTGATTTATTTCAAAACTTTATCGGCATTAAATGACCCTCTGAGGTTGATATGCCGTAAAAACAAAACAAAACAAAACATAAAAAATTTTTTTTTACTAATGCTCATTATGTTACTACTTTTCAACTTAGACAAAAATTTGACCTTAAATATAATAATAATAATATCCTTTCAGCTAGTATATTAGGTCTGAGACCTGTCAGCTGTTCCTTATAAACATTCATCTTAATTCCACAGAATATTTATAATCTTTCCACAGATTATTTAACGTTGCCTTAAAGGAGTTTAGAGATGGGACATTCACTATTAATGATGGTAGTTTATTCCATGTATTCACCACTCTGTTACTAAAATAATTTTGTCTTGCATTTGCTTTACAAATTTTTTTTAAGAGTTTTAATTTATGACATCTGGTATTGATATTTTGAGCAATGTTTAGTAGATCAAAGTTTGTTGAGTAAAAACCATGTGTATATTTGTAGACTTCAATCATATCCCTTCTTATACATTGATAAACCAACCTTGGTAAGTCAATCTTCTTAAATCTTTCTTCATACGAAAGGTTTTTTTTAAATCACTCAGTACCTTAGTAGCTCTCCTATTGATTTATTTAATTTTAATTCATTTTTAAAATGAGAATGAGACAGCATTTTGGCAGTGTCTACAGTTTAGTAATGACCCAACCTTGGAATATATTTGGAAATTATATTCACAATGTTTTGCCTGCTGTACACTCCAGCCATCCTCAGGTGTCATTTGACATAGTTGGTAACCTTTATTCAGTCCACAAGTGTGTTCTCATTCAACTATCCATACCTTGGGATATCTCAATTCAGTTCATTTGCTCTTTTAATTATTTCACTCTTATAATATCGCTTTTCTTTCTGCTGGGATTGAACTCACAATTTTGAGTCCAACTTGAAGTACTTAACCATTAACATGGTTACTTGGGACAATTCACAGACCATTTCTAAGAGTCTTAAAGGGGGGGGGGACTAGTGGATAAATTGCTGGACTGCAACATCATAGTAAGCAAGTTCAAACTCCACTTACACTATGTTCACTTTCTGACTAATACCCTTGAAAAAGGTATTGAACCCCCCTCATCCCCCAGCTACAGGTTAATTAGTACCACTACTGTTCTTGTTCAAGGATGGCTTTGGCATTAAATAAGCCATGAAGGCCAAACCTAAGAGTCTTAAATTTAATGTCATTTTGTCTGCCTTATTCAACCAGTGTATGTTTTTTGTTTGTTTATTTTTTTCCTTTACTCATAATCCAATCAGTTGTTTTTTTTTTAATGTTGAAACATTGCGACAATCTTCAAAAAAAAATTTGCTTTTTTTTTTTAGAATCTCCCGTGAGTCACAAGAAACACAAAAAACACAAAAAGAAACACAAAAAAAGAAAAGAAGAAGAAGAATCTAGTCCAGTTGCTCATTCCAATTTGATGGTTGACAGTAAACCGTCCATTAAATTAAAGATACGCCTTGGAGGAGAAACTTTATCATCCAAAAAGTGAGTATCATCCTAGAGAAAATGTTCCCACTCCCATGTTCATTCTAATCCATATCTGTCTGGATATTTACTTAGCATAACAGCCCTATCAGCTGGGGATTTAGAAAACACTGACTGCACTTCTGCAGAGGGGTAACACCTCTCCACTTCCAATGGGGCCCACCTGTTGGCTATGGGTGGTGATCTGTGATGCTTAAGGGATGGGGAACCTTGGTGGCTGAGCAGTCCATGATATGCAACACTCCAATTTGTCCCTTACTTAGACTAGACGGGCAATCAATTGGCACCTATATAATTGTCTCAACTCCATTACCCTTATGGCAAACCCCCAACCCTTTTTATCATATATGTGCTAGAAGGTGGTGGCTGAGGGTCTTAATGTCCTGGGTATGATGTTAAACTCTATCTGATGATGAAGTTCCAATTCTGGAGCTCTGGGGAATGTAGAGTACCCCTTCATCACCATTACTCTCAGGTCCACTCTGACCTGGAGTGGTAGTACCTGCTAGGGTCCCATCTATGGGTTAAATGTATAAACATGAGTTTTAAAAAAATTGAATACTCATCAAGAATGAATTAAACAAGAACATCTTTGGCATAAAATGACCCAACAAGGGTTGATATGCCATAAAACCCAACCAAATAACCAACTAAGCTTAAAATCATACAAATCCATAAAGATGACAAAGATGGAATTAAAGGTTGTAACCACATGACACTACTTGTTCAAGTAGCAAGTAGTTTTTACAGGGCAGTATTGTTAGCTCCATACTTACCTTTCTTATATTTACTCATACCTGAGGAGTGGAGTAGGGTAATACCTTTCCCAAGGGCCTTTTAAGGATTTACTGCTTTTGAACCCAGTCTGGTCTTTCTCATAGACTAGTTACCAAATAAGGCTAGATAGCCTTTGTCAAAAATATTTCGACCGTGAGGGGGTGAGAAAAAGGAAAAAGGGCATAGAGTCCGTGGTCAGTTATCCGGATCCTTGCGAATATCAAGGGTCAATTAACCATCCTTTCGAGGGTAACGGCTTTATTCTATATAATGTATATCAATCTCAAGAAGACTGGTCAGGTAACAAACAATCAGTACAACGAGAAAACGAAGATGGCGTGAAACGATGGCTCCACTCTCTGTCATGAGAAGTCCATTTATACCAAAGGCAGATCTGCGCACACCCTGGTAGTGGTTATAAAACTCCCGTCCGCTGCAGATCTCGCCTTTGGTATTTCATATCATAGATGGGACCCTAGCAGGTACTGCCACTCCAGTCGACGCCATATGTAAGTAGAGGTCCTACTTCAAATATTTTTTCCACACCTTTTCTACTCTGCTACTTTATTCATAGCTGAAGGCAAAAAAGATTCATGCCTTTCCCAAAGCACAGTTGTATGAAGTAGACACAAACCATCACAACTGGAAATTAAATTCAACCTGTCAATTTCTATTTTCTGTACAGCTAATCACACAACCCACACCTCTTTGGGGTGGGGTGGGCTTATTTTCCAAATGGAAATGGCCTAGATACCTTGAGAATCAACATTTCATGTCCTGACTCTTGCATAGGCTCAAATATTATCCACTGGTGAAAATACACAACTACTTCAACCACTAAACCACCCTGTAGGCTGGGGCATTGGAATACACTAACTGCATCTCTGCAGAGGGGTAAGACTCCCCCAATGGGGCCGCCTGTTGGCTGTGGGTGACGACCCGTAATGCTTAAGGATAGAACCCAGGTGGATGAGCAGTTCATGACATGCAATACTCCACTTTGGCCCTATCTTGGTCTAGACGGGCGGTCAGAGAGCCCCCCCTCCCAATCGAACGGCTGGTCATGTCAAGCCCTAGCACCTATATGATTGCCCCAACCCTATTGCCTTTATGGCAAGCCCCAACCCTTTTTATCATATGGGTGCTAGAAGGTGGTGGCTGAGGGTCTACATGTCCTGCGAATGACATTAAACTCTATCTGATGGTGAGGTTCCTGTTTTTGAGGTTTGGGGAATGTGGAGCACCCCTTCATCACCATTGCTCCCTGGTCCACTCTGACCCGGAGTGGTAGTATCTGTTAGGGTCCCATCTATGGGTTAAATAGAAAAATGTATTTATAAAAAGATATTGTGCATCCATTAAGAATGACTTTATTTCAAAACTTTATCAGCATTAGATGACCCACCAAGGTTGATATACCGTAACAAACCAAACCAAAATTTCTTAAAACCATTTCTATGGAGGAGACACAGAAAATGGACTTGGTGTGAACCAAGTTGAAATTCTGAATGAGGCTATGTGTCTGTCTTTTCCCTCTAGTAAAATAGTAGGACAGTCTGGGCTCTCTAGTCTTGAAGATAGGAAATTTACTACATGAGTAACTGCCAGCCTTCCGTGCAACCTTAACCGGGCCTGTGTCCCAGATCCATAGACTTTCCTATAATATCCCATCAAATTAAGTGTCTGCATTTATTTAATTGCTGTTTTACTTTCTAATTTTAATGATTTGTAATGTTGAACAGGACTAAGTTGATGTTTTTTTCAAAATCAATTCATTTTTTGAGATGTGATATCAATTTGGAAGTAATCTTGTGTGCTATGGATTTCTGTCTAAGAGAAATGAACCAGAATTTAAGGGATCTTGCTCACTCTTTATATTTCTTTCTTATTGAGCTAAAAAAATATGTAGTATATGTAGTCTTTAAAATTTAGAAACAAAAATTGTCTTTGAAATTTTGTCATATTAGATTTTAGATGAAGTAAGTTTGGCTGCTCAGATAATCTTCCTGATTTTGGATGCTCGCCCCTCACATTTATTATGTTGTATGTATTTGTTGTTGTGTATCATGGATTTCCAGTTCAGATAAATCATAGAAATCTCTCTCTCTCTTCCCCATTTTTTTTTTTTTAACATAAGATACATAGAAAATATTTAGAAACAGGAAAGGTTATCTTTAAAGTTTCATCTTATGAGACAAATTTTAGATGAAGTTTGGCAGGTAGTCGGATGAGGGTTACTCAACTGTTAAGCAAGAAAATATCTCTGCTTTTAGATGTTATCCACCCCCACTCCTCCACCCTATTGCACTTGATCTCTTACATGGCATGTCATTTAATTGTTGTTTGTTCCCCTGCTTCTTCTTTTCTTCTCCAATAACAATTGGTCACTCATTCCTATATACTTGTAAAATCAACACTGTTTCCTAATGTTTCAGATTTGTGCTAAAAGAAGAAAGCAATACTCCAGTGTCTACTTTTCCCATAACTTCAACTTCAACTTCCTCTGTTTCCCGCACACCCGCAAAGCCAGTCAGCACCAAGTAAGACATTTCTCATTTTCTTTTTCAGTAGAACACAGAAAGCGGAAATTTTTTTTTCTTTCTTTTTTTTCAATTTGTCATATTTTCTGTTTGCAAAAAGTTTGTTTTTAATATCATCAATCTTGTGAGAATATGGATCTGCATCTCAATTTAGGCACCAGCATCCTCCTTTCACAACAAAATGACTTCATCTTCTGGTTTTACCCTGTCATGCTGGTAGGGGGTTTTTGAATTCAGTTTTCCATCTTTTTTCCATCTTTGTCCAGAATTTTAAGTTCATCCAGTCTATTTTCTATCATGATAACCATTACATCACTTGTGCCACCTCAGTGGATGAAAGAATTGCATTATACATGAAAAATAGAATATATTCAATCTTTATGCATAAAAAATAAGGGTTATTTCCTATAAGTCTAACATGATCAAATGGGAACCACCCTTGACTCATAAATTATTTATTTATTTATTGATCTACTAGAAAAAAAGAAGACGGGGTTAGGGTTAGTTTAATGGGAAAATAAATTAATGATTTATCAGTCAAGAGTGGTTCCCCTTTGATCATGGGAAATAACCCAAATAAGGAATTGCATTATATAAAAAAGATGAATACATTCAATGTTTGTTATATACAAAATAGGTAATTGCGTTATACAGAATGCACCAGGTAATTGAAGACAATATGTAATATAAGAAAAACAAATATTCAACAGAAAAGAAATCAGTATATATATATATTTTTTTAAAAAATTGTACACATGTCTAACTTTGAAAAAAAAAGAAGATTATTCAATAAAACTGCCTTAAGGATGGTTTTGATGCCACCATCACTTTGGAAATGACTGTATATCTCAATCCAGGTGATTCTCATTATTTTGGATATTATATTCACAATGGCAGCCTTTAATAAGTCATTGGTATTGTCATACCATTGGTTGGTCTACCATTTGACAATGCTCCAGACAACAGGGTATTCAAATCAGGAGAGCTAGAAGGCCACATGTTAGGGGTAACATGATTATGAAAACTCTCACCCACAATTCTTTTGGGTCTTGTCACATGTGAACTGCCTTTTTCTCATTGTGTAAAATTCACACTTGATGTCTTTATACACCACAAATCTGATATTTGTTTCTGCCATCTTGAATTCTGTGACTAGTCATGATTAATAATATACAAGACCTTTTAATTGTGCCTGTCCCCTTGAATGTGTTTTTTCTCTTGGACATATGGATGTCACATCTTCAACTCAACCTTGATATTGAACATGAAGAACCTGTTCACTTTCAAGAAGTTGGCTATCTTCAAGTTTCCATGTTAAAATTAATGCAGGCCACATCACATAACATTAGGTCATCTTCATTTGTAAGCATCTTCAAATCAATATTTGGTGCTACTTTGGTATTTATGATAATATTGATTTAGTATACAATCTACCTAACCCTAACATGCTTCATTTTAATTTCTTTTAATAATAAATGATATAATTCTTTAATTATTTTTTTTTTTTTTTGGTCGATGTATATTTAATTTGCCTATAAATTATTTTCAAATTTGTATAATTTTAATTTTTTTAATAATAATGGTTCTAGTCATGATAAACAAATGATATATTCAGATCATGTTGGACTTGTACCCTAACTCCGTCTTCTTTTTTCCTTGTTGATCAATAAATAAATAAATAATTTATCAGTCAAGGGTGGTTCCCATTTGATCATGTTAGACTTATAGGAAATAACCCTTATTTTTTATGCATAAAGATTGAATATATTCTATTTTTCATGTATAATGCAATTCTTTCATCCACTGAGGTGGCACAAGTGATGTAATGGTTATCATTATAGAAAATGGACTGGATGAACTTAAAATTCTGGACAAGGCTATAGGCTCTCTATAGACTGGGCTCTCTAACCTTGACAAGGGCAATCAGTATAGGAGATGGAAAACTGAATTCAAAAAACCCCTGCCAGCATGACAGGGTTAAACCAGAAGACGAAGTCATACCAAAGTAGCATCCATTTTTAAATTGGTTATCAAAAGAAGCCATCATAAAGATTTCTGGACATTTATAGATCATTTTAAAAAATTTTCAGAACCTTGACAATTACTTAGATCAAGTACTTTGGATAAGTCCAATATTTTGCATGCACAGGTTAGCTCAGTCGGTAGAGCGTTCGGCTAGAAACCACAAGGTTCCTAGTTCAATACCGGCCATCGCCAAATCAGCATATGAGTAGCACAGGGATCTGTGCGGAAAAGTAAGGAGCTGATGGTAGGTGTGGCGCTCCACCTCAGATGCAAAAACCATCTCCTTGGTCTAGTGCTAGTGAAAAAGAGATAGACTCCCTCGCTGATTGGCTGTTACCAACTTTAGGCCACCCTGACGACTTTACTTTTTTTTATCAAATCAATGAATCATTAATAAATTTTAATCATCCTCATAAACACAAGACTTTCTTTTACAAGCAAATAAGTTTTCAGTTTGTCTTTTAATTCTTCCAAAATTTCACCAATCACTCCTGTCAAATGTTGTTGAGAATGTTACTGGGTTTTTTTTTGTTTTTTTTTTTTCATTTTCACTACACTCCTCCTCATAGAAATAGAGACTTGGCAAATTTCCTAGCCTCTTGCCAAAATGTTATTTTTTTGAGAAAAAAAATCAAGCTTTTCTAACCTGTGCACACACACACACACAGTCCACTTCTTCACCCAAGAACAAACCATTAAATTCTACAAAGATATTTATTTATGCACACCTAACATTCATGATTGTCAGTTATGTTTGGTTCTGTTTAAGATCTCACTACTCTGTGTTTGTTGTCACCTTAAGAAATTCAAAGAAAGTTTTGCTTTCACATTTGGAATAACTTTTACCATGATTCAATTGAAATACTTCAGTTGTTTTTATCTTAGGTGTGCGCAAAAATTTCCAGCAAAAAGACAGTTTTCAACCATGTATTCCATGTCTGGTAAATAGTGTTGAGAACTTTTGCTGATAATAAATATGTTTTACCAATGATCTGATTATACATGAATATTCTGAAATTATATTGGGTTCAAATCATGGCATTCTATATTATATGCAGGCAAAATCAAAAACTGGGGGCCAACAATTTACTCTCAGTTTAAGATTTCACTACTCTGCGTTTGTTGTTGCCTTAATTAAATTCAAAGAATATTTTGCTTCTACACTTGGAATAACTTTTACCATTATTCAATTGAAGTATAAGATCTATTTATTTTATACCCTACGGACTTAACTATTATTTTATTATTTATTTTTTTGTAAAACAAAACTTTTTGGTTGAAAATTTACATGGACACACTGGTGTAGGCCGACCAGCAAAAACATACATCAATCAGTTCTGTGCAGATTCTGGATGCCGTGTGGAGGATCTGGCAGGGGGTGATGACCAATAGGGACGGTTAGTGAGAGAGAGTCATAGGTATCTGTGCTGTCAGCATGATCTGAAGTATAGGATGATGATTTTCTCGATCCATAAGATGTTAATCTTTTCCTTTTTTGATTCTTCAACAGAGTGACAACTATAAAAGAAGAACATATTGATGTTGAAGTAGATGACTCCCAGCTTCCAGATCCCCTTGCATCAGCTATCCACCCTGGTTTCCTTGACCCAAACAGTATTATTTCTGGTATCCTGGCACCAAGTATCTCCCCTTGGACAAATCAAGGTAAGAAAAAAAAAATTAGTCTGCAAAATGTTCTAAATACAAATGTATTACACAAAGGTAAGATCTCCAAAATATTTAGAAATCATAGAAATGTTTCTCAATTGTCAATGATTTTACATGATTTTAAAGTTTGAACATGTATCTTTTTTTTCTACATAATTGCCGTTTTGGTTGTTGCATTTTTGAAGGCACTATGGCAGTTTTTGTATGCACATATCATCACAGCTTGCTGCCATGTCATTAAGAAAATGTTAAACATCATCGTTGTTGCAAACTTCCTACACCACTTGTGGACGTTTTTGACATTCATGCGTGACTTGCCATACACTTCCGTTAATTAGCAATGAATTTCAATCAGTTTAATGCCTTTTGCATTCAAAAGCCAACTAACTGCGAACTTCACTCTTGGTGGGAGTGTCAATCGAGAGTTCTATTAGAAACGACTGCCAAGTCAAAACTTTTGTAACAGTGAGGCGCACGCAGGGGCAGGTGCATATACATCAAACACAATAGTGTTATCAATAGCAACATGAACAGTTTCTCTGCATCTTTGGACACCTTACTTTTGGAATTACTCTCGTATATATATATATATATATATATATATATTTATAGACAATTTTTAAAAGAGGAATCATATTTAATAAAATACATTAAAGATGTAAAATAAACTTTAGGTACTTTTCGACTAATGCTTTTCAAAAGCTAACATTGGTAAACGGTTAAAAGTCCGAGACAGTAAACTGTGAAATACTAAAAAGTGGAAATGAAGAAAATGGAAAGAGAAAAAAAAAATCTTTAATCATCACCATGATGGTTAAACAAATCGCCAAATAGTGATAATTTATTCTGAAGTTCACACTGCTTGCACAGGCTAAGACAATATGAGTTAATGACAACAGCTTCAAGGATGTTATGGTGCTGTTTGGTCCTATGTGCAAGACAGTGTAGAACTCATCTGAGTAATTGGTCCTACATTCGTTAGTATCACATTTATATATACATATACACAATTTTTGTGTGTCCATATCATCTTTGCATTTTAACAAAAAAAAAGTTAAATCTACAATTGCAACAATTATGCCTCTTGTAGGGGCCATGTTCACTCGGTGTCTGTGTGGCTGAAGAAAATCCGAGTCCTGCATCCCACAATCTAAATGTATGAGACTATGGAAATGCAGCTTCCACAAAAACAAAAGAAGACAAAATGATAAAAGAAACAACCCTATGTACAGAATATACAATTGGTATAGTTTCGTTCTTTCAGCGATGTTGCAGACTGCATCCGTCTATAGGTAGTTGTGTATGCAAAGTGCATACGTATTGTTTACATTTGTTCGTTGGGATGTATCAACATTGTAGCAGTTTTGTTAAAACAATGTCTGTGATTGAAACTTGTATCGTATTCAGAAGGAGAGAGAGAAAATTATGAAACGAAATAAGAGACAGACCTGATGTATCATTTTGTGTCTCTGGACAGCGACCTCTCCCCATTGTGTCGAGTTGGGGAGAGCTTTCACTTCAACTGAAGCTTTTCAGCTCAATGGGCCTCCCTACAATTTTCTTTTGCAATTGTCCACACGATCATTAAGTTAAATTTAATATCAGAATTTTCAAATATCAGCTGTTTTCTAATGACGTAGATATCGGATGATTCCGTCACCCGCGGCATTCCGATGACGTAGATACTGTCATTGGAATCCAAACCACTGTTTCTATTGTTGCCAAAATATCTCCAAACTAACCCTCATTCGACTCTCCCCTGTTTACATAATTCAAAACTTAACTCATATAATTGTAAAACTAATTATTTAAGAAAACCCAACCATTTCAATTTATTCAATTCCACATGCCGCAAAAATATAGGGGCCAATCCCTATACTCTTTACATCAAGAAATAATTTAAAAAAAAATAAGACTTGATTTCTTTGCAGAAGAGACTGAAGAATCTTTAGAACCAGAAGAGAACAAAGAAGAAATTTCTAATGAGGAACAAGCATGGTTAGATGCATTGGAAGCTGGAGAATTAGATGATTTTGGAGAAATTCGAAAACCAAAAGACCCAAATCTTCTTACAGCCAGACAGGTAAGTAATAATATATCTTGGTTTTGGGATTTACATCATGAAATTTTCATGACATTGTCAATATGAAAATCAATTTTCTACATTCTCAAGTTAAAATAAAAAATCATCTATATTGACCAAGAATTTATGGATCAAGTATCTAATAAGGACCCCAGCTGAGACCAGTAGGCAAAAGAACAGTTTTTGCTTTTCATCGCAAATTTCCAATTATTATACGATTTTTTAACATTAGAATTTCACTGTAAGATTAAAAAGTTAGTTCATGTTTTTTAACAAACCAAAGACATGTTTTTATATTAAAATAGTTTTTAATTTTAATTAAAAGTATTAGTTATTTCATGTTTTAATTCAATACCAAAATAATTTTTTTTTAATTATAAAACTTTAAATGAAAGACACATTTTTATATTAAAGCCATATTTTTATATTCAAAATACTGTGACATCATAGTAACCAACCAAAAGGGTGCTGAAAAGTTCTTTTTTTTTTTCTTTTGAAAAGTTAAATAAACCTGAGAACTGATGTGCAAATGTGTTGAGCTGCAGGATGAATATATGGAATAAGTAAAAAGTCGGTGGCTAGACAGCCAGGGAATCTATTCCCTTTTCACTAGCTCTAGACCAGGGAGATTTTTTTTGGCAGCTGAGGTGGAGCGCCGTACCTACCATCAGCTCGCTACTATATCGTACAGATCCAAGCTGTGCTACTCATGCGCCGAATTGGTGAAGGCCAGTATTGAATCTAGATGCCTGTGGTTCATAGGTGGATGTTCTACTGATTAAGTTAAACCAGCCCCTGAGAGAGAATGTACATTTTATGATTATAAGTTAGGTATACCCAATTTGTTGAAAAATCAGTATTTTTACAAAACAAATTTAACCTCCCAGTTTGAAAAAAATTTACCAAGAATCAGGGAATTATCTGATTTTAATAAAATTTTCAGAGTTGATTTATCAATGAATGAATATTATAATGCATCAGTTACTTTATTTCAAAACATTCTGATTTTTTTCAGTTCACTTAACTTTGACCCCCCCCCCTTATTTTTGGGGCACAATATATTGGTGGGTTTATATGTGATTGATACTTTTTTCTGCATAAATAAAAAGACAAAAGATAGAAGAAAAAAATAATTTTTTTAATGAATCTGCTCGGGTAGTAGATAAGTACTGAAAATCGGAAAATAAAATGAAAATAAAAACTAAAAAGATAATTTTTGGAGATTTTTTTTTACTCATTTCGATAATTATTTAATTTATCTTATAAAATAAAAAAATATACATCAATATTTGTTCCATTTAAAAGGGGAGGCACTAAATTTCCAATACATTTTTGACCAAAAAATATGGGTGATTGATACTAAAGTAAAGTAGTTATTAAAAAAGTATTTTTTTAGAATCTAATAATGACATTTTAAACTTAACATCATGCTGCTCATATTTTAAATGAATTTTATATATTAATTTACCATAGCAGAAATACCTAATTAAAGTTTTGAAATAAGATAACTGATACATTAAAAAAAATTAGTTCATTGATAAATAATAATACTGAAAATTTTATTAAAATCAAATAATTCCCTGATTTTTGGGAAATATTTTTCAATGTTAAATTTATTTTGTAAACACGGATTTTAAGCCGCCATCTTTAAACAGCTTTGGCCATAACAATTGAAATTGATTGAAAAAATCTTTTAAATGTATTAAAAATAAATTACATGTGTAATATTATTTTGCTTTTTTTTACTGATTCTCATTATTACTTTTCGTCTTAGATAAAAATTTGACCTTAAATAATCGATTTAATTCATTTTAATTCATTTTTAAAATGAAAACCAGCCAAATTTTTGGGTATACCTATTATAAGTCATTTCCATCTTGGTTAGTTTAAGAACTTTTCAGTACCTCCTTGTTATGATATAATTTTCTCAAGATATCCTATGACTACTTTTTTCCCTCCATGTTGTTTCTCTCAGTTGTAAAAAATTTTTTTTTTTTTTTAATAGAGAGCTTTACTTCATGGGAAGCAAGAACAGGAATTATTAGAGCTGCCCACAGGTAGGAATGATCATTTTTTTAATCTTTTTGTTTTTATTGTATACATTCCAATTCATATTTGTTTTGTTGGTTTTTTTTTATCTGTAACCATTTTTCTATCTTATCTTTCTAATCTTATCTTTCTCTTTCGATGGTTTTAATCTTATCTTTCTCTTTCGATGGTTTTAATCTTATCTATTCTCTATAATTAGTGTTAATTGTGTTACTTATCTGTTTTATGTATCACTAATTTGAACAGCTCTGTTGGCTGGGGCTGTAGAATACACCGACTGCACCTCTACAGAGGAGTAAAATCCCTCCAATAGAGCCACCTGTTGGCCATGGGTTGTAACCTTTGATGTTTTAAAGACAGAATCTAAGTGGCTGAGCAGTCCATGACATGCAACACTCTACTTTGGCCCTTACTTAGGTTAAACAGGCGGTTGGAGAGTGCCCCCTCCCATTAATTGGCTGGTCACGTCAAGCCCTAGCACTTATATGATTGTGCTGACCCTATTACCCTTATGGCAAACTCCCAACCCTTTTTTATCATATATGTTCTAGAAGGCATTGGCTGAGGGTCTTAGTGTCCTGGGTATGACATTAAATTGCATCTAGTGGTGAAGTTCCAATTCTGGAGCTCTGGGGAGTGTGGCATACACCTTTATCGCCATTACTCCCAGGTTCTGACTTTAGTGGTAGTACCTGTTAAGTCATATCTATGGATTAAATAGATAAAGAAATGTGTTTAAAAAGAAAATTGAATACCTGACAAGAAGGACTGGAACAAAGCGTCTTTGGCATGGAATAGCCCAAGGGTTGACATACCATAGAATTCAACCAACCAACATATTTCATGAACAAAATACTTAATAAACGATTCGCTTACAACTTATATATGCCCCCCCCCCCAAAGATTTGGCATTAGATTACCCACAAGGGTTGATATGCCATAAAACAAACCAACCAATTTGAACAGCACTCGTGAATTGTGAATGTAGCATGGACTTGTACTGTTTCCATTTGTGAGCAATAACATAATTTAATTTCTCTTATTTATTTCTAATTATTGTGATGTTTTATTTTAACAATGTGTGAATATCTATAAGTATACACAAAGAATAAATAAAGCATGCATTGGGATTCTAAAATACTTTGAAATGTTATCCAACACTCCACTGAATGCACAGTGTGACACAAGGCCAATTTTTAAGCAGTGTATAGCTAGTTTGAATTCAGGGTTTTTCTTTTCTTAGACCAGTTACCAAAAAAAGAAGTAAAGGAAAATGAGTGTCCCGTCATGATATCATGGTTAACAAGCTAGTCTCATGGATCCATTACTACTGAATGGGGAGTTCGATCCTCACTGGATGTCTCATACTTGTATCCTTGTGTCATATCCTATCAATAGTGAATGGGTTGGATAAATATCTATCTATATTATAATGTACTATGGAAATTCCAATGTTTAATTTCAAATGATATAGATATATATTTGTATATACAACAAAATAAACTGAATGTATTAATTAACAAATAAATTAAATGATTTAAAAGATGATTTTACTCATTTGAAACTTGATGATGATATTTTTCATAAAAGTAATTCCTCTGAATGGAATACACTGAATTACTTTAATATTGGATTGTAATCTTGGTCTAGTGCTAGTGAAAAGGGGGATAGACTCCCTCGCTGATTGGCTGATACCGACTGAAGGTCACCCCAATGACTTTACTTTTTTTACAACTTTATTTATAGACTGTCACTGCATTCCAGCATCTTTAACTACATCAATGCCATATTTGGCCTTGAAAATCTAATGTATGCATGTTTGCTTTTGGGATATTGTCATCATCATGTTGTGCCAACAGCACATATCTCAACCACCCATTTCAATCAGCCATAGCTCCTGGCAGATCCTCTGCATTGGATCCAGTATCAACACAGTCCATGGTGTGTCCATGCTTCACCAGCAGTGTCCAGCATGTCTTGTTCATGCTTCACCAGCAGTGTCCAGCATGTCTTGTTCATGCTTCACCAGCAGTGTCCAGCATGTCTTGTTCATGCTTCACCAGCAGTGTCCAGCATGTCTTGTTCATGCTTCACCAGCAGTGTCCAGCATGTCTTGTTCATCTTACCTGGATAGGAAGCAAGTGGCTGTACAGCTGCCCTTTTGTGGGTTGTTGCTTGCTTCCAGGATTTCTTCAAGACTGCATGCAGCATCCTTGTACAGTTCCCATGCAGGTTTTTTTTTCCAAGCGTTTCATTAGAGTCCAGGTGGTGCAGCCATATAGTAGCACTGATATATGGCTACAGCTTGGAAGAATCAAAAATTGTAAATCTGTTTAGTTACAATTCAAATAGTGCTGTAGAATTTCAATGAAAGAGAACATAGTTAAGAGTTAAGCCAAATTATCAGAGAGAGAGAAATGGTTCACTTGATGATACATGTAATAAAAGCATACCTGCATGGGTAATGGGGACATTTCACTTAACTTAGTCAATCGATCTCCCACCATTGGTGTGATACATATATCATATAAAGACAAGTGAATAGGTAGTTGCAGTGGTATTAATATATAGATGATCTTAAAATATATATTTTTTAATTTGATGTTATTTAACCAATCCCCTCTCTCCACTTAATATGATATGTTTTTGTTTATTATTATTTCCAGGATACAAAACAGTTGAACTTACAGAGGAACAAATTCAACGTCGCCAACAGAGAGCCAAGAAACGACGTCAACAAGCACAGGAAAAACGAGAAAAAGACAAGGTAAGTCAATATGAGCTTTCCGGTTATTTCCTATATCTCCAAAGAAAAAAAAAGGGGAACCACTCTGAATGAATTTTATCTGTTAATTAATCTACCCATTATTTTCCCATTAAACTAATCCTAAACCCTAACCCCTAACCCCATCTTTTTTCCTAGTAGATCAATAAATAAATAATTTATCAGTCAATCAGAGTGGTTCCCCTTTTTTAGGTTGGAGTTATAGGAAATAACCAGTATTCCTATATAAAGCAAAAAACATATATATATATATATATATATTGTTTTTACATTTCCCCTTAAGATGGCCCGTGACAAGGCAGAAAGTACTCGGTAGCCGATAAGCTATGGCAAAATACATCAGCCAATTCCAGCCTGATATCATTATATCTATTCAGCAACTTGAAAGGACGATGAACAAAATTTGCAGACACAAAATGTCTGCATAGTCCAATGAAATATGTTTGAAAGAAGAAATGCTGCATAACTATACATATATATAAGATATAACAAAAATATGATATATATATGTGTTGTGTATTTTGGCAGCAAGTTATTTTCTAGGCATGTGCTATTGAACAATATAAGTATAGGAAATATTATATACCAATTGGATCCAGACTCAAGAAAGATCGCAAGAAGACTGGAAAAAATACAAATCCAAAAAATGAAGAAAGAATACTCTGTGTTGTTCAATATATTTATATATACATATATTTATAAATTATATATTATAAAATTTATATATATATGACATATTTTGACTACTTGTTATATATTCAAATTATATCAAATAATATATTATAGAAATTATATGTAAAACTTTTTGGCTACTTGTTCTATTTTTATTCATATTATAAATAATACCTCTATTTTTTTTTGTTTTCATATGTTGTGGAGTGTATATATTGTAATGGTTATCAATATAGAAATTGGACTCTGCTACCAGAGTTGAAATCCTGGATGTGATTGATTACATTTCACTAATATCCTTGGGAAAGACATCCATCTCTTTTCTGTCCAACTATGGGTAAAATAGTAGGGCAGATTGGGTTATTTAATTTTGTTGCTTCTTTGAATTAACAAGAATAAAACAATTTTTATTTTCCCATCTGATTGTGTATATTTTTTTTTGTCTCTGCAGAAACAAACTTTGGAACGTCTTTTAAAAAAACAAGAAACAAAATCAAAAGGTCCAAAGGTAAGTAATTCACTTTTGCTATTTTGGTTTAAGATTTCTTCATGAAGAATTTGAGTGTCATAATTTGGAAATGATTCCTTTGCAAGATAAAATACTGAACATCTGTACATTGTCTTGGCTACATCAAATAATGTGCTGTATATTTCTCTGCTAAAAATCATTATCAATGCATTACTATAGTAATAATAATCAGTTTTATAATCATCATCAAGTCATGCTGACAGCATGGATTCCCTTGATTCTCTCTTGCCATCCATTCCTATCAGTCATCGCTTCTGGAAGCTCCTCATCCAGTGTTTACATATAGCTGTTGTAAGTCTTTGCTGGTGTGTCCATGTGTAGGAGTCCACAGGAGAATGTTGCTTATGAGTTCATCCTTACTTCTCCAGCTGTGACCAACATGTCTTATTCATCTTGGATGTTTTGTGTGATATGAACTAAGTGGTTGTACAGCTGCTTTTTTGTAGGGTGTTGCTTCCAGGATTTGTTAAAAGCAGCATCCTTGTGTAGTGTCAAGCTTTTTCTCCAAACATTTTGTCAGAGTCCAAGTGGTGCAGCCATACAGTAGTAATGACATGGATGCAGCTTTGAAGAATTTATTTTATCAAAGATCAGACTTCTATATGATCAATAACCTGTCTATAGCAGTCCATACCTTTCTTATATGTATATTGACATTGCTTTTTGTAGATGAGATATTGCTACCTAGGTATGTAAACTAGTCTACTAATTTCCGGGATTTGTCATCTAAGATAGCTCCATCTTGTTTAAAATGCGTGACCTCTGGTTTATCTGAGTTAACGTAGAGGTCAATGCTTCTTGCTGCCTGTTCCAGGTGATGTAGTAGAGATTTGGCTTGGGCAGGTGTAGTTAAATGATCATGATCAAAATTAACTTTGTAGTTGCTAATTTCACTCAATGCTAATTTTGAATCCTGCATAATTTCTTGCAGAACTTACTCTCTACAAAATGACTAATATTACATACCTCTAAGAGTTTCAGTGGTAACAATCAAAATGAAAAGTAAAATGAGTCAAATTGCAGAGAACCTTCTCTTCAAAATTCCCCAGCAAGTGGAATGAAAGGGTTTATGGTTTTCCCAACTTAATGAGGATAATTGATTAACAAGAAAATGTCATTGTGTTGTGATAGGATTTCAACAATAAAAAAAAAATTCTTAGAATTTCTTGATTTTTATCTCACACTAATAAATAATTCATAAAATCAAAAGACAATTCAATATTAACCTGTACTCTCCAAATTTATACCTTTATGATATGCACCTTAATGCACTACTTGGACTCAATGGGTTAATTTTTATTTTATCTTTTTTTTTTTTTTGTTGTTTAGATTAAAAGCAGCAAAAGAGCAGAAATTCCTCGGTATCGCTATGTCAACGGTGTGTCTGGAATTTTCATTTCCATGCCTCTTGGTTTTGAGTTTCCTGTGAGCGCAGTGCCTATTACAGAGTAAGATCTTTTAACTCTTTTTAATTGCTTCTATTATTTATATGTAAGAAATGTTAATATTTTTAAAAAGTTCATCACACAAAATTGAATGTTATAGGTGTGATCAAAAAGTATTAAAACTAAAGCTTTAAATTTAAAAAAATTTAAAACTAAAATGAAAATAATCTGAGCAATTCATATCGTAATGTAAGGATTTGTAGATATCTTGACTTTGTCTAGATGAGTCAGTGCCAATTTATGAAATATTTTTGGTGAAACACAGGATTATGCAAACACAGCACCTTCCATACTTACCATGTGATTTTTTTTTCTTGTTTCTTTAACTGAAAATTCACCTCAAGGTAGAGATTTGAGGATGTGGAGGTCTTTAAAATAGATATAACAACACTGCTTCACACCATATCAAAAAGGTGTTTGTTTTTTTTGTTTTTTTTTAGGTAAAATGTTCTGTGAATTAATTGCTTATAGCCAACTGTATGTAAAAAAATTAAAAAAACACAGCCTAAGAGCCAACCTGAAGATGATAAAGTGTATGAATTAAGACATTTATGTCCGCCTTTTTGTTATATAAAATCAAACAGTTTATCATAGTAAATAACAACATTCCAGATCCTATTGAGAACAAGTGACAGCAAGTAACAACAATTAGTCCACTCCACAATGAAACATAATAATTGTATAAAGTGGATCACTTAGATTATTTTCTTTCAAATTTCATTCATTCAAATATTAAAATGCATTTTCAAATATATCTTAGTCATGAAAAGAGGTTCCAATTTCTTTACCTTGCCTATGACACTATTAGTTATATTTCTCAGTATTTGAAGATACACTTGCTTCCAAGACTTGCATTTAATTCAAGCTAAACTTTTGGAAAAGGAAAATATCAAAACTTTCTCTTTAGTTAAGTATAAGACAATTAAGTAACATGTTAAAATCTTCCTCTTCACCAAGAATTGAAATTGAAACTGGGTTATCTTACAATCTTTGTTGTCAATTAAAAATTTACACTGAATGGTTACAAATGATAATTGTTACTATAAACGATAAACCCGCATAACAGAAAATACTTATACCAATAATCTATCTTATGTCTACTAATTCCAACTGTGTTGTAAACAGTTTTGACATCTATGCACTAGCTCTAAGGGAGGTAACTCCGTTTTATTGTGCTAAGGTGTATGTCTCTGAGTGGATGATCTCACAAGCGAACTAAAAGTATTGAAGAATTGACTGTTCTCTTTTGTACTGTTCTCATTCAACTCAACCCATTTCTATATTTGCTGTGTCACACTTGTGTTAAACTAGTCTTTACACTATGAAATTGATATTTTGTGAAAAATTTCATGGAATTTTTAGAGAAATATTTTTAAAAAATTAACTAAGTGACATACTATAAACCCAGTAACTATTCAATAGAAATTGAACTTAATGATTTTATTCCACAAATTATTCAGACGAGTATCATCATCTTTTTGTTTTTATTATCTGAAACAAGATTGCCAAAGATGAATCTGAATGATTTATGGAATAACAAACAAAAAATATGTGTGTGTGTTTGTATATTACATGAGCTAGAAGGCATTCCAGTTTAATGAGAAAGCCATGGTGAAGGCAACTCTTCTAGGAGAAGTTAACTCCAAAATCAGAAATGGAGAAGAAAGCTCTAGCATTAAACTTTTAATGACTTGTAGGTATCCTTTGACAGGAAAAGTCTAAGAGAAGATACTCTGAAATAAAACCAGCAGTTTGCATAGCCATCTGTTATCTTGCTCTGCTTGTCACTGGGTTGTAGCTATGTAGACCTAGAGAGTGGCATAAGTGTTGTACAAGCGTATGTTACTAAAATCCAACCTCTGCTGATTTGTAGGTATCTTTTGATGGGGAAAGCCTTAGAGAATGTACTCTGAAATAAAACCTGCAGTTTGCATATATTCAACAGTTATCTTGCTATGCTTGTCACTGGGCTGTAGCTATGTAGACCCAGAGAGTGTCATAAGTGTCATACAAACATATGTCACCAATGATGTACAGATGTCTTACAACCTCATCATATTTTGTATGTTTTTCACAAGTTGAATTTATTATTAATCAGCATGTTTGAGACTTCAGACAATATTTCCAAGAATCTGACAGCTTTTTACCTACAAAGCTACCAAAACTCATTATTTCATACAATTGCATGTTCAGGGTTGATTTTTGGTAGTTGTTGGTAGGGATTAAATGACAGCAGGTCTTCTCAAATCTACTAGAAGACTATTATTGCAAACCTTAGTGTTGCAGTGGTATAAATAGACAGTCTCAAGCTTTAATCAAATCTCTATTTCCTCCCTCATTGTTTCAACAGCATTACTCTAACCATCATATTTCATAGCTGCTTTAGTTCCCAGCTGTAATCCTCATCTCTCCTTCTCTCTCTCTCTCTCATTTTTTCCCCTTTTTCTTCACGTCTTCCAGTCTTCTTGTGTATTAACCATTTTATTCTTAAATCATAAATTTACAGTGCCAAGGTTTTGATATTATTGGTTAGTTTTCCAGAATTTTGGCACCATCATTTTGTTAGTTTAGTTGTTGATGGCATCATCATCATATCATGCCAACCGCATGGATCTCCCTGAGATCCTGCTTTATCAAGGAGATCAGCTGGTGCCATAACATTTTGGAAAATGGAATTGGTAAATACCAAAACCCAATTCCTGTTATAATTGATTGTTTTACTTTCACATTAATCCTCTTAAGGCATGAATCCATTTTCCCTGCTCACTGGCTATTATCTTGTCACTTAGATTTCATCGATGGTAATAGGTTGAGAAGAGTGAATTAGTGTATATATATAAGCAATCACACTTCTCTCATAATGATGTTACCTGCTCAAGCAGAGGTAACAAAATAGCTGCTATATTCATAGCAATATCTTACTCAGAAGGGGCAGTGGTTGAGCAGTCCATGACATGCAATACTCCACTTTGGTTCTTACTTAGGCTAGACGGGCGGTCGGAGAGGCCCCCTCCAATCAATTTGGCTGGTCACGTCAAGTCCTAGCACCTATATGATTTTCCAAACCCTATTGCCCTTATGGCAAGCCCCAATCCTTTTTATCATATGGATGCTAGAAGGTGGTGGCTGAGGGTCTACATGTCCTGGGAATGACATTAAACTCTATTGATGGTGAGGTTCTAGGTTTGGGGAATGTGGAGCACTCCTTCATCACAATTTCTCCCTGGTCCACTCTGACCCGGAGTGGTAGTACCTGTTAGGGTCCTATCTATGGGTTAACTACAAAAATGTATTTATAAAAAAAGATTGTGTATCCATTAAGAATGAATTTATTTCAAAACTTTATCAGCATTAAATGACCCACTGAGGTTGATATGCCGTAAAACAAACCAAACCAAACCAAACTAAAATCAGAAGGGGCATTGTACATGACAAAACAAGGAATAAGAATACACAAGGGGAAAATATGTTTCTGTACAGAATTTCCTAAAAAAATACTAGATTTGATTATATAAAAAAAAATCTAATTTTCAATGTTTCATTCAAAGTATGAGTATGTATACAGCAAGCTCAATTTTTTTTACTGAGATTTCACATAAAAATCTATACTATATCCAGTCTGTGTTCTCCAAACATTTTAATAGCATCTTTCACATTTGAGGAAAGTTGGTTAAAAGGTCAATTAATGATTATAAAACAGAATTGTACTGATTAATTGATTGTTATTGATAATTTTATCTTTTACAGACCCACCAAGGTGCCTATCTGTGGTGTACGGAACTGTACAGAACCAAAGAAATATTCCTGTTCAAAGACAGGAGTGCCACTTTGCAGTCTCCAGTGCTATAAGAAAAATTTACTCATCCATAAACATGTAATGTAAACATTTGTATATATATATATTTTTTTATATTTGTATAAGTATTAGCCAAAATAAAAACTTATTTGATTTTAATTGGCATTTTTCTTTTTTTTTTCTTTTTTAGGTTGTAAACTAAATCCGGGGTTTTATTCAAAACATAAGATGACATTCCCTAATTGCAAATCTCATCACATCAATCTTGGATCCTGGATCAGCAGCCAGGGATTACAAACTGGTCAAATATGTCTCCTTTTACAGACAGATTCATTGTAGCCCCAGTTGTTGTCAAAGCTTCCAGGCGTTATTGGGCCACACACCAACACCATCAACCACCATCATCATTTCCCTACTTCAGAAGATGGATTGAAAGGCTTCTCATCTAAAAAAAAAAAGAAGACATTAGCCTCTTGTTGGCCATTGGTGCCACTGTTGCTATCCTATTGACAAATGATGTCAAAATGATGTTAGCCTTAATTGTAAATTAAGCCACTAACTGAAAAGGTTTAATAAATTATTCTAAAAGAATAAGATGAATAAAAATATTTAACTACAAAAATGGCCAATTTCAGAAACTGAATCTTCATTTTTCCCCATTAATTTTTTTTTCTTTTTAAAGGTTATGTTTAATTTATTTTTGTTGTTGTTATTAAATAATAACAACAAAAATAAATTAAACATAACTTTTAGAAATCATCATCATCATCATGTCACATCAGCACAGATTATCATGACTCTCTCTCACCATTTGTCCCTATCAGTCATTGCCCTTGGAAGGTCTTCTACACAGCATCCAGAATCTGCACAGAGCTGATTGAGATAGGCTTTTGCTGATCAGCCTACACTGGAGTGTCCACAGTAGATTGTTACTAATGAGTTTGTCCTTGCTTCTCCAGCAGTGTCCAGCATGTCTTGTTCATCCTACTCAGATGGTTTATGTGATAAGAGGTAAATGGTTATACAGCTGTTTTATTTTATTTTTCCAAAATTTGTTCAAGACAACACACAACATCCTTGGCTAGTTCGCATCTAACCATTTCTCTAAGCATTTTGTTAGGGTTCAAGTAGTGTAGGCATACAGTAGCACTGACATGGCTACAGCTTGGAAAAATTCTCATCAGATTTACATAATTTTAAAACTAGCAGAAATAGATAATGATTTATCTCAGAATGTTATTTATAGTTTAAATTTCTGTATTTATTATGCATATATTCCATGGAATTTTTATTTATTATGCATATATTCCATGGGATTTTTACAGGTATAACTTCTCTAATAACACTGGGGAACAAACACAATGTTGAGTTGGAACTGACACTTGTTTTTGACCTCTAAATCCCAAAATGACCCCAGTTTTTCTATATCACATCAACTTTTTGAGCTACAGGATACCCTTGATTTTTCTCAAAAACCATAAAAATACAGCATCTAACAAATTTGTGCATATTTTATGGAAGGTTTTAAAAATTTACAAATGTTAGAAAATAATAAAACATTACACTGGGCAACACCATTTTTGTTGAGTTAGATCTGACACTTGTTTTTGACAAACTTTTGGACTCTGAACCCCAAAATTATGTCAGTTAATATCAACTTTTTGAGTAACAAGATACTCTCGATTGGTCTTAAAAACCATTAAAATACTACATGTAACACATTGGTGTTTATTTTATAGAATGTTTTAAAGATTTACCATGAAAAATAATTTAAAAAATGCTTGTCTGTTCCTAGAAAGGATATTGTTACTGTAAGTCAAATTGTGTGCAAATAGTTAAGGTAAAAATCTACACATATAGTTTTTTTTATAGAGTGTTCAATCTGTGGACAATTTCACTTTATTCTCTGACGAAGAAGGAAGCATACCATTTTAAGATGATCCAACTGTTTTTGTGATATTGCAACAACTTAAGAGCTCTATATCTTTATATTTTTCATGAAGACAATCTGAATGCCAAATTGGGACTGCACCACATAAATTACCATTTTGGAGGAGGAAGACACAATTTAAACTCTGATTTGAGATATCAATGAACAGTTGAGTTGTAGATTGGAATTCCCAATTCCTTCTGTAAACCCTGTATGTCATGACAATGTATAAACATACACTGTCACTTCAAAAGTACTTCAGAAATCTACTTTCTCCCAAACAAAATGATGATACCGTCGCTCCCTTTTCAAGTAAGTTTTTTTTATTCAGTCTTGATGATAGGAATTCTGAAACCTTTTTTGAGTCTCAAAACTTGTGCCAACTCATTCAACTTATGCTGATTGAATCCCTGAGGATCTTGTTACATTTCCACATGATCATGTTGCGGGTATATACACAATGTTCTCTTACTAGAGAGGGGAGAGAGATAGACAGGTAGACAGAGAGAGGCATAGACGCATAACTTATTTTATTCTCTGGCTGTTCGTGTGATGTCTAGCTTCTTTGTTGGTTGTTTGTTTTTGATTCATTTTCTTCTTCTTGTTCAGTCTTTTTGCCAAGACATGCATCAACCAACAACACCATGTTATTTCTTTAAGACTTTTATTCTGAACTAAACTTCTTTCTCTAACTAAACACAGCACGCATGTGCAAGTGGGCCCCAGCTAAGGCAAGGACAACCTTCTTGCCTGATGTTCTAGCTGGTACTGATCAGTTAACTAGCTCTCACGTTACTTCACGTGATTCATGGGCTGTAATATTCCATGGAAAGGGATCATCCCTGCAGAAATACAGGGGGTTGACAATAATCTATGCAACCACATAGTCATCTTCAGTTTCAAAATTTGAATTATTGCTGTTAATGAGTTCTTCATCAAAATTAAGATCTTCAAGAGAGAGGGGTTAAATGAAAATTGGCACTCAGACTTAAGATGAATGAGGTACTGAGTGTATAGCTGATGATAGACTAGGATACTCAATTTTACATTTGTTTTTCTTGTTATATGGTGAAGTTTTAATTAAATAAAAGTAACAGTCTGTGTAATGATATTTTGGCTCTCACCAAATCGTAGGTATTCAAACTTAACACATGTTCTCTTGATTTGCATCTGTAAACTCTCAATACACATCTTGCACGAGACCCAAGACTTGTGTTAATCCCCAAGTTTTAATTCAAAATATTCAAAATAAACTAGCTTCACAAATGCGCTAATCTTTGCTCTTTGACTGGGAATCAACCTAGTCACCAGATCTGAAAAAATTCTCCTTCCTTTTCAATAAAAGGATCAACACAATCAAACTTAATAGAAATTATGTTCAAAATTGTTCCCCAGATTACACTGGTGGGAATGTCAAAGTGTCAAATTTTTAAAAAACTTTACTCGTAGATGCCATAGCCCAACATATCATACCATTTTGGAATCTGGCTAAATTGGAAAACCAAAAATGTATTTTATCATTCAACTTTGCAATAAGTTCCAAATAGACAAATTATATAATTGTTTTGATGAAAACTTGTTTGAAAAATATAGTTCAGATTGTTATATATTGTACAAACGGAAATATGAATTTCCGGTTTTATTAAACAAAGAAGTTTAACACCTGCCCGTTATCAGATCAAGAGATAAAAATACGTGGGAGTAGCTATGAATATAAAAGAACCGAGGGCTCGAGACAGGAGTCGTCAGTTAGCCCCGGAGGCAGTCACCCGGAGAGAGAGTGAGGTGATCGGGGTCAGTAGTTGGTGTCGGAAAAGCTAGCCTTAATATTTACCAACTGAAAAAGCTTGTCACCCAGAAATTTAATTGAAGGACCGAAAGTCTAAAGACTGAATATATTAATTAAACTGACCCTCTCTCTCGAAGTTAAGAAGCTTGAATTTATTTCAATAAACTTCTGGAGGATAACTTTGGTGTTATTGTCATCCCTTACAACGAAGATAAAACTATTGCAATTTAGTACAGTGACGACGCGCTATGCAACAAGATTTGATAGAATTTAATATGTACTCAATGCAGGAAGTGTCATTGGATGAAAAGTCAAAAGTCCTCTGCAGGTGCTAGCTTAATTGCCACCTGATAAGGTGACTTTTAAGCTAGTGTGTGTGTGTGTGTGTACGTATGTATATATATATTTAATGTAAGAAATGAAAAAACACAAGTTTCGTTAATGAATAATGTTTATTAAGCCTATGCTGCAGTGTTTCGATCTGTTTCGATAGACCTTCATCAGAGCTTTCGTTGGTTTAAGGAAAAAATAAATTATTGATGTAAACAACCATGATGTATACTACCATTTGCGCAGGCCTGAAAAAAAGGCCTGACTCCCTTCCCCCAAAAGAATCCCTCGTTCATTCGAACTGAGGCCGCAACAGAGTGTAGTTCATTTCCTAGCAGGGGGCAAGTCCCCTCGCTATGAACGACTATACCCCGTTCAATAAAGCCTGAGTTATGAAACCACATTCTGCCTTTATCTATTTCCTTTCTCATTCTTTGAATGCCTTCTTTTCAGCACGCCCATCAAAAGATATGGGGTTAAAAAGAAACCTAATTTCATTAGTGTCAAATTTTTAAAAACTTTACTCCTAGATGCCATAGCCTATGCTGCAGTGTTTCGATCTGTTTCGATAGACCTTCATCAGAGTAGGAATATCCAGCTACCTTTAAACCATAAAAACACAAACCTTATCCTACCCCATAGACCTGAGCCTTCAGCATCATTTGTGCTTGTACGACCGCGTTTAAAGTCAGCATACCACTTCTTAACTGTTGTTAAGTCCGAATAATACTTATCAAGCCATTGTTTTGCTTGAACAGTATTTTTCCTATCAGAAAGCAATGCTTTATCAACACAGGAAATTCAGATTTTTCCATTGTTTTGAAAATTTGCAACAATAGCTTCACTTAAATAACTGTAATTTATAAACTAATAATCCAATTGGGCTCAAATTTTGACACGTGCTATTTGAATGTTAGTACTTTATAAAAATCATAGATTTTTTATTAATGACGCCATCTCTCAGGTCCAGGACTTATAATGTATTAGTTTGTTACATTTTCATATAAATTTCATACACTAAATGCAACAATTATTATGAGACAGAAGTAATAATTTAAAATGCATTTCTATAATAGAATAATTTTCTATACATCTCTATTATCATCAGGTCATGCTGACAATATGGATATCCATGATTGTCCAACTGTCCCAGAATCTGCACAGGGCTGATTAATGTAACTTTTTGCTGGTCAGCCTACACTGGTGTGTCCATGAGTAATTGTCCACAGGAGAATGTCACTTATGAGTTTGTCCTTACTTCTCCAGCAGTGTCCAACATGTCTTGTTCTATTTTACTTGGATGCTATCATCATCATCAGGTCATGCTAACAACATGCATTCCCATGACTCTCTCTCACCACCTGTCCCTATCAGTCATCGCTCCTGACAGGTCTTTTGCATGGTATCCAGTATCAGTATGAGCTGAGCAATGTATGTTTTTGATAGTCGGCCTACACTGGTGTATCCATGTATAGGTGTCCACGAGAGATGTCACTTATGACTCCAGCATATCTTGTTCGTCATGGATGGTTTGTGTGATAGGAGGTAAGTGGTCATACAGTTAGCATCCTTGTGTAGTTTCCATCTAACTTTTTCTCTAAGCATTTTGTTAGTCTTAGTGGTGCGGCCATACAATAGTACTGAAACGGGTACAGCTTGAAAGAATTCTTGTTTTATCTTATCAGAGTAGATGTTTACTAATTTCAGAGGATTACCATCAAGTGTGGTGATGTCTCCATTTTGTTTAAAACACATGAACTCTGTTTCATCTAAGTTCACATAGAGGATAATGTCTCTTGCTGCCTTCCTAGGCTATGCATCAGTGATTCGGCTTGTGCCTGTGTATTTGTGAGAAGTGCTAGATAATCTGTGTAGACCACATTTGTAATAGTTTCTGCAGAGTTATTGCCAGCTGCTTGCCTTTTCTACCATGAAGTTTTTATCTTTCATTAGATCTAATGACATTCGTAACACATAGTCTAGGCATATTATAAATATAAATAGTGCTAATGTATTTCCTTTTAGGACTCCAGCTTCAATGTGAAAGAAATGTGTCACCATCAAGTGAATGAATCATTGTTTTGTGTTTTTGTAGATCTTTTGCTCTATACATTTATATAAGTAAGTGGAGTGGCTTATTGTTAGTATCAATGTATTCCCTTTTCACTAGCACTTGACCAGGGAGATTGTTTTTGTGTTTTGTGGTAGAGCACCACACATACCATAAGCTTTCCACTTTATCACATAAAATCAAGCTGTGCTACTCATGTGCTGAGTTGGTGAGGGCTGGCATTGAACCTGTAACCTTGTGGTTCCTAGGTGGATGCTCTACCGACTGAGCTAAACTTGGCCCTTAGGAAAAGAAAAAAAAAATGTATTCACTGGAAATATAGGTCTGGCAATCTTGGCCTACCAAATTTCCCCCACTGCTATACCAAATTTTCTTGGATTTTTTTACCTGTATGATGGAATATTTCAAAGTTCAAACTATCTATTCACCTCATTCTATTCACATAAAGTGTAATATAGCGTCGTCGTCACGGTACCAAGTAGATATATGTTACGTAGTGCCTTTTCTTTGATGGTACCAAATATCTATATGTTATATACTTCTCTTCTGGCCGGCTTGGTACTTCTATCATCTATCTTCTAAGGTCTCGTCTATTCTTCTGGCCGGCATATCTTCTAAGGTCTGGTCTTCTTGGGATTCCGGGTCTGGTCTCTGTTGGGGGATCACTGCTTATCAGAAGCCCTGTGCTATTGTTAGCTTTTAGTAATAACAACAAGACTTCGATTTACGATGATGTTACTTTATTCCATAAACCCCCAGACCAGACAATGCGCGCGGATCCTTACATCTTGCTAGCTTTGCTTCTAAGTTCTAACTCTCTAACTAACTGAGTTGCTTACCCCTTAAACCGGAAGGGGCTTTCTATCGGGGTTCCATTTCTCACGGTTCTCCCCAGAACGCAAGGTGAGAGTGAGGTCAAACGCCGTCACTCACTCTCAAGGCTATCAGCTGTACTAATATGATTTCTACACTATTGTCATAATCATTAGGTATCTAATGATTATGTAACAAAAGTCCTATTATTGATTTTTCACTGTAAACAAGTGACGTATGCAAGAACTGCTGCCAGCAGTTTATGGTAGGATTACAATGGTGAGAGAGCTGATGTGGGAAGCTTAAAGTAGGCAAATGTTAAAAATATCAAAATTGAACAATCTTAAAGTTTTTAAAGTAACAATAGAATACATATACTACACTCTGATCCTAAATTCAAATCTATACATAAAATAATCCTGGTATTTATGATAGGAATGGTGCTAGTTTAGCTGACTGTTCTACTTGGAGTGGCACACAAGTCATTTATATTCTTTGCCATGTAATCACCATTGAGATTGAATATACTTGTCCTATCAGCACATAAATACCCGGGGTGGGAGGAGTCCCCATCGCACAGTGTGCTGGACTGTGACATTGTAATAAGTGAGTTTGAACTCTAGTTGCGCTATAATAATGAAATTTATTGTGTACAGTGCTCAGTACTTGCACCACAACACAAAGTCTCATGTCTAGTACATAGAATAATGTATTAGTGTCAGAAACATGAATAGCATACAGTAATAATATACATGCATATGTGTGTGGATGGGAGTATCAGGTATAGTATTGGCGGACAACAGGAAGCATGGAGGCTTTGAAAGATGCAGTGTTTCGGTAGCCCACAACGGATGCAGGCAGCTTATTTCATGCCTTGGCAACTCTGAGCGTGAAAAAAATGTTTCCAAAGTCATGCTGTTTTCTGGCCTTGTAGGCATGCCCACGTGTGTTAAAACGTGGAGATCAAAAAGGTGCTCAAGGTTGCTGTTGTTAAGATTAATGACCTTATGAGTGTTTACCAGGTCAGTTGCTGGAGTTTCAACAAATCCATTCCCAGGGCAGCAAGATGTTCAGAATATGGCAGATGCCTGATGGAGGGTTTTCATTTGGTTGCATGTCTCTGTACAATTTCTAGGAGGTTAATATTCTGAGCGAGATAGGGTTTCTAGACAGGGGATGCAAATTCCAAGTGTGGCCGCACCATAGCTTTGTACAGCTTTAAATAGATAGCCAGTGAGCATCTGATAAAGGTCTTGCTAAGTGACGCCAGGATACCCTCGGCGTTCTTGACAATTTTAGAGATATGTTTTGTCCAATGTAAATCACTGCTGACAGTAATACCCAGATCACGTTCACAAGAAGATTCCTTGGTATTAGTGTTATGGAGAAAGTATATGTATGATGGGTTTTTCCTCCCAAAATTCATGGTGGTGCATTTGTCCACAGCCAGCTTGAGTTGCCAGTCAGTGATCCATTGTTACACTGTGTGCAGGTCTGACTGCAAGAGAGATCTGCAGCATTCAGGATCTGTCTTTTTAATACTTTTCGGACTTATACCCTTAAGAAAGGCATGAACCCTCTGATTCCCCAATCCCCCCAGCTATGAATTAAATAGTATCAGTATTCTTCTTCTACAAAGGATGGCTTTGGCATTAAATAATCCAATGAACTAAACATAAATATCCTCCTCAAGTCAATTGTTCTTCATACAATATCCAAACATTTCATGGAACCACCATTTTTGGAAGATCAAGTTACATAGACAGATCAAGAAATTTGTACTGATTATCATTTTGAATCAAAACTTTAATACAGGTAAAGGGGGTGGGTGTGGGGGGAATCCCCTTAGAGGTGTGGGGGAATCCCCTTAGAGATGGGGGGGGGATCCCCTTAGAGGTGTAGGGGCTAACATGCTGGATTATAGTAAGTGAGTTTGAACTTCAGTCACACTAGACAGGCAATTGGAATGACCTCCTCTGATCAATCAGCTGATCATGTCAAGCCCTAGCACCTATATGATTGCCCTTATCGCAAATCTCAACCCTTTTTATCATATGGCTGCTAAAGGTGGTGGCTGAGGGTCTTCATGTCCTGGGAATGACATTAAACTCTATCTGATGGTGAGGTTCCAGTTCGGGAGTTTTGGGGAATGTGGAGCACCCCTTCATCACCATTACTCCCTGATCCACTCTGACCCAGAATGGTCATACTTGTTAGGGTCCCATCTATGAGTTAAATAGAAAAATGTGTTTATAAAAAAATTGAGTATCCATTAAGAATGAATTCATTTCAAAACTTTGTTGGCATTAAATGACCCACTGAGGTTGATATGCCGTAAAACAAAACAAAACAAACCAGTCACGCTATTATATTCACTTTAATAATATACTCTTGGGAAAGGTATGAACCCTCTCATTTCTTCCCCCTCAGTCGGTAGAGTGTCTGGCTAGGGACCACAAGGTTCCGAGTTCGATACTGGCTTTCGCCAACACAAGGATCTGTGCAGTAAAGTAAGGAGCTGATGGTAGGTGTGGCACTCCACCTCAGATGCCAAAACAATCTCCTTGTCGCCATCTGGCTGACACTGACTAATCATCAAGCCTCATCTCAAACATTCAGAGAAATATCATCTTCTTATGTTGTTGACAATCATTTTGCATTAACTTTGATTTCATTGTTTAATGGCACTTCAACCTTCATGGGTTAATACTTGTAGAAGAACAGTAAGTTGTTGGGGTGGCCTATAGTATTATCTGCGTTATTTGAACTATTGTCCTCACGGAACTTTGAACCTAACCCTTTTTTCAGTCCATGGGGGTATCCCGTTCTCATTCCACTAACCATAGATGGGGTAGAGGTATTAAGCTGTGTTAACTATTATTCTATGTTACTGCTGTCCTTGACCAGGATTGAACCTGCAGTCTAGAGATAACTGTTACTTAGAACTGTCTTAACCTAACTCCTTTATCTGGAGGGCACATCAGCTGAAACGTTGTACAGATAACAATGAAGATGAGGACAATAGTTTGAATAACGCAGATAATACTAATAAGAAGATAACATTTTACATGATTCAATAGTTTTGATTCAAAATGGTGGTGTAAACTTTGTGGAAGATAATCTTCCTCACTCAGGATGTCATCTTGTTTGATCCTAAAGAAATTGATTTGGTGCCATGTTCTTCAAGGAGCGTATTTATGTGCTCCATACAATGACTGCATCAGTCTTGATGGTAACTGTGTAGCCAAGTAGCATAGTAGTGCTGGTAATATATGCAAAATGTTTTATTTCTGTAGTAATAAAGATGTTGGATTAGTAAACTTTACTTTTTTGATATCCCTCATATCCAGAAAAATAGCAGTGAACACTCATGTTAGTCTATATATGAATGTATATGAATATATAAATGAATAGATACATCTAAGATAAGTACACCCCTACTAATCTTTAAAAATAAAAAGTTAATTTTCTTCTAAAACAATAAAGAATTTTATCATTTCTAGTGGAATGTTATGCAATTAAAATGGATATTATAAGGTAAAATTTATTACCAAATTCTACAGCATTAAAAATCTGTAACCAAAAATAAAATTGAACACACACACACACACATGTATATATATATATATATGGAAAGACAGTGAGGAAATTAATCCGACAATATGAGAAGAAAATATTTAAAAAATATAACATCCTGTGTTTGTTATATTTTTAAAATATTTTCTTCTCATATATATATATATATATATATATATATATATATGATATAGACATCTTTTGTGTACATATTTTAGTTTTAATTCTTTCAAGCGTCCTAATATCAGGCCAAAATTCCTGACGACTTATATCTTCCCTGGTACTTTTAGTCCTATCATCAGAGGATATGTATATTCTACAAATTTTGAATTGTTTTTATCATATACATCCCCCAATGATGGTCCATGATAGGACCAAAAGTACTGGTTAGTTATGCCAAATTTATTAGTCAATTTTGGCCTGATATTGTAACATCCATTAGAAGGCTTGAAAGGCAAATTAAAATATGAAATAAAGAAATTTATTGTGTACAGTGCTCAGGTGCACCACAACTCATCAAAGTCTCATGTCAAGTACACAGAATAATGTATTAGTGTCAGGAACATGAACAGTTTACAGTAGTAAAATGCATGTATGTGTGCGTGTGTGTGTGCATATGTATGTGGAGAGTGGTATCAGGTATAGTGTTGGCGGACTATAGGAAGCATGGAGGCTTTGAAAGACTCAGTGCTTCGGCAGCCTACAACAGACGTGGGCAGTTTATTCCATGTCTCCGCAACTCTGAGCGTGAAAAAATGTTTCCGAAAGTCACATGAGCAGTGCTGTTTTCTGACTTTGTAGGCATGCCCACATGTGTTAGAAAGATGGAGATCAAAAAGGTGCTCAAGGTTGCTGTTGTTAAGATGATTAATGACCTTATGAGCGTTTACAAGGTCAGTTGCCAGATGCCGAAGTTTCAATGAATCCATTCCCAGGGCAGCGAGATGTTCAGAGTATGGTAGATGCCTGATGGAGGGTATTCGTTTGGTTGCATGTCTCTGTACAGTTTCTAGGAGTTTAATATTCTGGGCATATGTAGACAAAAGACGTTTAAATTGTTTAACCAAATATGTTTAAATGAAGGAATGCTGCACACACACACACACACACACACACATATATATATATATATATATATATATAATATCCAATTGCCGCTTTAACTTTTCTGTCGCAGTGGCATCAGTAAATAATCCAAAAGTGCTCAATATAATAAAAATACAGAGCAATAATACTACTACTACTAATATTATTTTTTTTTACCATGGTAGACCCTTTATTTTTCCTCTAATAATAATATTAGTAGTATTAAATATATATATATATATATATATATATATCAGTCATCATTGGCAATTCAGTCTCGAAAGACTATGATAAAAGTTTTTGTGTGCCCCTGAGGTTGCAGCGCCTCCTGTGACTATGAAGTCCTATGTTTGAGAAACATTCTCGACCACAGATTTTGCATTTGTAGGTTGTCCCTGTAGATGATGATGTTCCGATGCTTTGTTGCCGTTGCTTTCTTATGGACCTCTTAGCTTCATGATGTTGTATCAGGGTGAATTCTGACGTGTACAGGCATCTATGGAGATTCTGCCGCCACCGAGGGCGGTCTTGAGCCAAATTTTCCCAGCTGGAAGGGACAATGCCAAAGCACCTGAGATCATTTTTGCAGACATCCTTGAATCGCAGTAGGGGGCGACCAATCTGTCTTTTACCAGATGTTAGCTCTCCATACAGGATGTCTTTCGGGATTCGTCCATCATCCATCCGATGTACATGACCCAACCATCGGAGACGACGTTGTCTCAGTAGAGAGTACCGGCTGGGGAGTTGAGCTCTCTCTAGGACTGCTGTGTTAGTGATCCTGTCCCTCCAGGTGATGCCCAGTACACGTCTAAGGCAGCGAAGGTAGAAGGTATTTAGCCGCCGCTCTTGGTGGGAGTATAAGGTCCATGTTTCACTTCCATACACGAGGGTGCTGATAACACATGCCCTATACACTTGTACCCTTATACGGATAGTGAGCTTGCTGTTGTCCCACACTCTTGTTATGAGCTTCCCAAAAGTTGAGGCAGCTTTTCTGATCCAGCAACTGAGTTTATATATATATATATATATATATATATATATATATATATATATATATATGATGTATACTTATTTTTGGACTGCTTTATATTCTTATTTTTGGTTTCAGAGTTTCATAAACAGGAATAATAAAATTCCTGGTATCTTTGGTTTGGAAGAAAATTAACTTTTTATCAAATTTGTTTTTTCTTTAAAGGTGTACTTATTTATGTGTGTATGTAATATGTATATACATAAATAAATATATATATATATACACTATGTATACATGAATATATGAACAACAAAATAACTGTTAGAATCTATGGTTTAATAATATTTTTATAACTTAAACTTGAAGGACATTGACAGTTGATGGGGTGGATAACTAGCATTCACATGGGAATCAGCATGTAAGTAGGGTCAGGGACACTTTTTCTTTTTTCTTTTCTCTTTTTTTTTTTAAGATAGAAAATAATTCAACTCTCTTTTTTGTTTTTTGTTCATTTTTTAATAATCATATAACAATGACAGTAAGGAAAAAAAAAAAAAGAAAGAAAAAGGAAAAATTTGGGATTTAAATATGATAAAAATTCAAAATACATATTTATGACAATAAATGTCTGGGAAGAAAAAAAAAACAGCATAAAAATAAATAAATTATAATTTGGGGAAATACCTCACTAATTTTTTTTTTAATGGATTTTTTTTTACCTGTTTCATATTCTGAATTTGCATTTAAAAAACTTTCAGTAACATTAATAGACTTTTCAAGGTTAAAAAAAAATCATGAAAAATGTAGGAAAATATTTCAAACCTTTACAATGTTTTCTTTGATTTGAAATATTACTGATCAGTGTTAATCCAACTCCTCTTACTGGATCATCTTGGTGTTATATGCATGTTGTTTCTAATTTGATAACATGAATAGTAGTTTATTATTATTACTAGTTCAAAATAAAAAACACCCTCCGGGCGATGTAAAAATAGATTTTTGAAACATATTGCCTGAGGGGTGGGATTAAAAAATTCAATGTCAGCGAGTTTGTACCCTAAGTAAGTAAAATCATCAAATTCATTAAAGGATTAAAAAATTGAAATGTAAACTTTAAATATGTATTAAAATAAAACAAACTATATATATAATACCAGTCATGTATTTATTAAAACTTATTTTAAAAAACAATGAGGACTGTCTAATGTTGCATGTTCAAATTTTGAGTGTATTTGTTGAATAAATACACTCAAAATTTGAACATGTCAAAAATCGTAGAATAAATTTTATTTTATGTTATGATGATTTTTGGTAATGTGATGTAAGCAGTGACATAATTTTTGTTACAGACAAAAACCGGAAGCGAATCTCCATTATTAATAGATTATTATTATTATTATTATTATCACCATTTGCTAATTAGTTGTAAATTTGGCTTTGTTCAAGATGAATCCTTAATAAAAAAACAAAAAAATTGAATTAATAATAAAATCAGAAAACAATGTTAAATGATTGGAAATTTGGCATCAAAATTGCTGGAAAACTTTTTCTCTCTTAAAAAAGAAAGAAAACATAGAGACCAAATTTTAGAGACTAATTTCTTTTTTCTTTTTTGTTTTTTTCAGTCTGCACAAAATGTCTATGTTGTGCAAAATTTTTCCCTGCAACAAAATTTTGTGCACAAATAAGTTTCCCAACATTGGAGCCAGTGACACCTGAGAATCCACAAAGATATTATTTGAGGGTTCCTAGAAATTATTCAGTTGGTAGACTTTTTGAAAGAAGAAAAAAAGTCACTTGATTTTTCTTCTTAGTGCATGAAATCCCCTTCATAAGAATAAATCCCCCCCCCCCAATCACTAATATTACAAACTATCATTCAGAGAAATCTACAGAGATGTTTATTTGAAAGGACCTTCCAACCATTTTAATCCCTTTATTTATTCATTCATTAAACCCCCCCCCTCTCTCTTACAACTATTGACATGATTCCTGCACCATTTTTCCCTCTAGGTATTTACCTCAACTGGACAGTGACCAAAATAAATTCACCCTCTATTTTATGACACCTTAGTATTCAGTTGATGAACCTGACCCTTTTAAGAGATGAGAGGTGTATGCTACCTGTGGTGATGGACCTTTGAAACTAAGCTCTTTAATTTCAAACAGCTAAATTCATTAATTATATCATTTAGAAAACTAAACTTTGGTGCACACTTTTTTTTCTTCCTTTGGACACAATTTAAAAATGTGTGTGTGTACGTGTGTGCATTTGTTTTGAAGGCTTTCAGGGGACTAGGATAAGGGACTGCTTCAGTTAACTAATTTATAAAAAACATTTTTTGCTCTACTTGGAGGTATGTTGTGTAATATCATTGAAGGAAATAGACTTGGTGACCCAAATTCAGATTCTGGACGAGTCTGTTTACATTTCACATAGTGTTAATTACCCTTTGGAAAAATAGGCATCCAACTATTCCCTCTCCTGCTATGGGTAAATAAAAAAAAAGACTTGGTTATCCAACTAGTCTAGGAGAAGGAAAAATCTAAATTTAAACCTGTTAAACTTTGCTTAAGAAATTGACCTTGTGTGGAGGGGTTAGTACATATATATATATATATATATATATATATATATATATATATATCACCATGTTTAGTTTTTTTGTTTAAAAAATTAAAAGAAATTGAAAAGAGTCTTTGATGCTGCTAAAAGTTTTAAGGTGTAATTCACTCTATGAGACATGGTAAAGGAATACAAAAAAAAAAAAAATAATTATAAATTCACTTTTTTCCTGTTTTTTTTTTATATAAAAAAAAGAAGAGACATGTAAAAAGCAAATCTTCAGATTTGTGAATGAAAGAAAATATCTGACAGGATTGAATTGATAACGGATGACATTTTTTTTCTTCTTTTTTTTGCAATTGGTGCAAGCCTGTTATGTCATGAGGACAATAATAATTAATAATTATTAAGTGTTAAAATTGTTTTTTTTCTTTTTATAAAATGCTATGAAATTAGTTTTCCCCTACCCACCCCTGACCAAATGTTTTCTTTTTTTATAATGTGACCACCAGAAAAAATTTTAGATTGAGAAAAAAAATAATCCCCCAGTACCCCTCATTCAAGATTTTTAAAAAAATCACTTTGAAGTGAAGAAATTTGAAGAAATTCTTCCCTACCTTTAAAAAAATCCCAACCCCTTTAAAAAAAATGGGTGGAAGTTAAAAGAAAACAAAAACAGACCCTTGATTTTTTTTTCATGATATAAGAAGAAACTCAAAATTTATATGTATATACGATATACATATTTACAGAAATTGTTTTAAAAAAATGATTTTGTAGGTTTTTTTTTTTCTCTTTCTCTCATTATAATTAGTTTATTATTTTCTTTGTTTTATTTTGTCAAGTTACCTTGATGAAATTTAGAAGAAAAAATTTAACAAATAAGATTTTATTTATTTTTATGTTTTTATTGAGAGAGAGAGAGAGAGAGAGAGAGAGAGAGAGAGAGAGAAAATCCCACCACCACTTTACCCCACAATAAAAAAAAGGGTTATATCAAATAGAAAATGATGAGTTTTAAAATTTAAAAAATGCTTTTGTGAATGGGACTTAGTATATATGAGGATGATGATGATGATGAGATTAATAGCAATAATAATATAATATAAACATAAGTAGTGATGCACACACACATGTATATATATATATATAGTAATTTTGAATAATGTGGTCTTTTAAGGAATGTCAGAAACCTGTTGTGTTCTGTTATATTTTTATGAATTATATAATAAACAGCATTATTTGTATAAATTGTCATCAAATTATTTGATATATGGATCACATTGTTTAATTTGTTTCTTCAAGTGACGAATTAAAATAATATCACCACACATTGCAAAAAGGATCACACTATCCAAAAGTATTATATATATATATATATATATATATATATATATATAGGTTAAGAGTAAGGAAATGAATCTGACGGTATATGTATAGATAAAAGTGTATGAAAAACATACTTTGTTTTTAAAATGAATATATTTTTTTATATATCTTTTTTTATAAATCGAAATATTGTCAATATCAGCAATGGCTGATATTGACAATATTTCGATTTATAAAAAATCTTTATCAGAGCATAATGATAATTAGGTTCGTTTTTAGATGTAAATGTTTTTAATCCGGATTCTTCAAGAGAGAAGCAGAAACGGACCTAATTATCATTATGCTCTGATGATGATTTTTTAAAAACCAAAATATTGTCACTATCAGCAATGAAAAAGATATTAAAAAATATATTCATTTTAACAACAAAGTGTGTTTTTCATACCCTTTTATCTATACATACATACATACATACATACATACATATATATATATATATATATATATATATATATATATATATATATATATATATAATTTTTAAGTTTTTCTTGTTTTTTCTTACTAATGATGAAGTAATAATGTGAATTCAAAATCCTAACATTTCTAATAAAACAATTATATGAACTGAAAATAATTCAACATAGTTTTCCCTTGAGAAACAGCCACGTCTCGTTCTTGATACTGATCAAACAATGATCAAAATGACTAAAACTGAAAAATATGGACAATTTTAAGCACTTACTTGAACCACTGATATGTCCCCTTGTTAGAAAACAAGAAAAATCAAATAAAACTAACTAAGTATTCTCTGTCCTTGTACTCACACACATGTGTGTGCAAATATGGGACTTAGTATATATGATGATGATGATGATATATATATATATATATATATATATATATATATATATATATAATATCTCACACACTTTTTGCCAGTTTCATCCACAGGGCACTAATTTTTAACTAGATCTCTACTAGTGTTGACAAGTAAAGAAAATAATACTCTTTTGGCCTTAAACATATTTGACTATCAACTACCATTATCAGGACTTTGTTGTGGCTGACAAGAAGAAAAAGGAAAAAAAAAAAGATATCTTAAATAGAAGGAGAAATTAATTCCTAGACATATCTATTTTTGTAAAGCAAAATATAATGTCAACCATTTTGCACTGGAAATGGAAATCTTTTGATTTAAAAACAAACAAAAAAAAAAAAAACAGTCCCATTCCCTCCAGACATAAACATGATGAAAATATCTATAATGAATGAATGAATGAATGTGTGTGTGTGTGTGTGTGTGTGTGTGTGTGTGTGTGTGAATAGATATGTATGTGTTTTACTAGACCAGTACAGAGAAGGGGGACCAGCTGGGCCAACTGGTATCGACCTATGATTTTCAGGTGGGCCTACCCACGCCTGGCAGTGAAACTATCTTTGTTTGGAGAAATAGTTTTGGTTGAAGTGTCTTCTTTTTCTCTAGCAACAATATTTGGTTTGGTTTCTTTGTTTAATGGCATATCAACCTTTGTGGGTTATTTAATGCCATAGCAAAGAATTGTATGAATATAGCTGGCCGAATGTGGGTATTCATTCTTTCCCCAAGGGAATTAGTCCAAAAGTGAATGTAATAGAATGACTGGAGTTAGAGCTATAAGATTAAGAAAGTCAAAACAGAGGGGGTGAGTAGGTGGGTCACTTGACGTGTCCCGATGATTTTGAGACGTACCTATTTCCCTTTAGCACAAAATATTACAAAACAAACATAACTGTCTTTACTTCTTCTAACTACATTATTCTACACTCCTATAGAATTTAAATAGATTTTTTTTTGCCATTAACTTTTTATATAAATCATTCAACGTATTTTTATATTCTGTTCTATTACTTGTAAGTAGTGCATGTACATATATGTACAAATATAAGTTCTGTATATTTAGCATTGATTACAAAAATACTTAATGAGCTGTCTGGAATGGGGCTTTTATTTACCCACCTGACCTGGGCCTATTGCCAATTGAATATAAATAATTAGTAGAAAATTATTCATCATGATTCTTTGGGGGGGGGGGTAGAGAAGAACCTGGCCACCAGCACTTGGAAAGTTTCATAAAAGCTTTAAACAAAAAAAAGATATGGGACTTCTCAAGATGTTCCTCATAAACTGTAAGTTAATAACCTCGACCCCCCCCTAAAACTTTTGGTCTACTCTGATAATAGTGAAACTAATCTAATGATAGGCAAGCGAGAACAGAGTGGGATCCGAGTAGGTAATTACCTATCCTGTTCGCTACAGGTAGGATGTGACACAAGGTCACAAGTATGGGGCATCCAGTGAGGATCAAACTCACTATTTAGTAGTAATGGATCTGTGAGACTAGCTTGCTAACCATTTCACTATGATGGGATGCCCAAGTGGGATGCCCTAGTATGTCAACATGGATACAATTTTGAGGTGAGAAATATTTTCAAAATCAAATTTTTATTAAAATTCAAAATTGTTTTTAATATTTATCAATGTTCTTATTTCTAGACCTTGAAATGAAAATTGTCACTTAAAAAATTAAATGTAATATTTAAAATTTTAAATAAAAAAATAATAAATTCTAGAATTTTAATGAGAGTAAAAAAAAAAGGTCCTCTTTTTTTAATTATCACTGAAATATTTCATTGCCAATAAAGAAATGTAATTCCTGAAAATATATACAAAAAACAAAAAAACAAAATGAATTTTAAAGAATTTATAAAAAAAAACTTTGTAAAGATGTTATTTTTTAAAAGACAAATTGGTTTCATCAGATGTAAATTCCAGAAATGAAAGATTAAATAAAATTCACTTTTATTTGAATTATTGGGGCTTGAAAGAAATTAGACATTTTTCATTTTAATGAAAATAGTTGTATGAGAATAATCGAGAAGTGCCTGTCACCATTCTTCTTGCATTTTCAAAATAACAGGAATATTCATAATTGTTTTTACTGTAGTTGAATTAATGATGATAATGCAATTTATAAGACTATTTTATGGAACTCAGTAATGTTATATTCTCTATAAAGAATTTTACTTATAATAGGAATATAAGTTATGGTGAAAGATATGAATTCATTTTTTGGTATTTGAAATTTAATTTTAAATTTGTTTTTAAAGTTATTCTGGGTGTATAGGGATATATATATATATATATATATATATATATATATATATATATATATATATATATATATATATATATAGAGAGAGAGAGAGAGAGAGAGAGAGAGAGAGAGAGAGAACAGTGTTACTTTTTCTGTTTCTTTCTTCATCTGTCCAAAACTTTAGCTAGTCATAGCAGTTTTAATTGTAGAAATCTGAATATATTAAAAAAGAAATTAAGATAATCATGTATATATATATATATATATATATATATATATACTGTTATGGCCAATGATTTGAAATAATTACAAGAAAATATTTGCTATGAGAAATATTAGGTTCATCTTTTCTGTGTGGTGTTGTCTTTTATTTATACATATATATATTTTTTTATTTATACCTTTCAAATATTAAAGGAAGTAGTTGTATTTTCATTATTAATCTTACTTTTTCTTTCACCTTATTGTTACTTTAAAAAAAACAACCCTAAATATCTGAGATATGGAAGTGGTTTAAATATTTTCATTATGTTAGTCTTTTCTAAACTTTGTAGTCCAAATAATCTCCTGGCTATTAAAAGAGTATGATGTAGAAATAAAGAATTGGCCTTTGAAAAAATTTGAACTTGTATCCCATATCTTGTGAGCATGTCTTTCATGGATAACATCTAAACCAATTCTTTTTTGGGTTATTTCCTATAAGTCCAACAAAAACAAAGGAGAACCACTCTTGACTGATAAATTATTTATTTATCTATTGATCTACTAGAAAAAAAAAGGGTTAGGGGTTAGGGTTAGTTTAATGGGAAAATAAATAATTTATCAGTCAAGAGTGGTTCCCCTTTGTTTATGTTAGACTTATAGGAAATAACCCTTTTTTGTTTTCATTCCATTGAATATCAATCTTTCATTTACCTGAAATGTTTTTTTTCTGTAATATAAAAAAGACATTTATTATTATTTTTATTATCTTTCTTGAAATTTCAAAGGAAAATAAAATTATTAGAAATAATATGAGATATTCTAAGAAAAATGAGTGGTGCCTTTTTTCTTAGAATCAAAGGAAATGGAGGGGGGTGAAGTTTTCTGCCAATTCCAAAAAAGAATTAGATTTCTGTTGAAATTGCAAAGACTATCTTTTTAAATGCTTTTATTTCTTGCAGCAATCAATTTGTCTGTCTCCTTTGCTTATTTTTTTCCACTGGTTTTTGCATTTAACAATTGACTACAGAATTATTATTATCATTCATGTCTGTCCCAAAATAATTGTTACATTTAGTCTATAAAATGTATATTATATATACATTTCATAGACTAAATGTAGCTATTATGATTCCGGGGGTTGTAATATCTAATTTGTCTTTTCATGATATTTCATTGTTATCTACATTTCATTCACATGATGTAGAATTACTATCTTGTAAAGTTGTTACATTTTAGAGTATAAAATGTATATGCAAATGTAATAGACTATTATGGGACAGATAGTAATTTGCAATGCATTTCTTTAGTAAAAAAGAAAATTTCTCTTCATGGGAAGTAAATAAATCCTTAGAAATCTTATTAAAAAAATTGAATTGTTTTTAAAATAAATTATTACTACAAACTGAAAGTTCACCCAAAGAATGGGATTTTAAACTGACTCCAAATTTATTCAATACCCTTTAAATTGCAGCAAAATCATAGTCATAACATCAAGTATATTTTTATGAAGACTTATAAGTCAATGTTGGGAAGATGGCCCCCTGGTGGTCAATCCTTGTACTACAAACACATTTTTTTAAATCTTTATTTTTCCTCCCCAGTAACTGGGGGGGGGGGGGTTACAATTTTGATTTCTAGCTAGGAAATTTTCATCTAGATGTCTATTAAACAAAAAGATAAAGATTCAGTTTAGTTCACCTGATGGACACAAATTGAGGGTCCAGTTTAGCATTATACTTGCATTGTAAATCGAACTTAATACTAAACGCTTTTTAAATTCTAGAATTGTCAAAAACTAATAGGGTCAAAATATGTTTCAGGATTTTATTAGTGAACGGAGGAAAGTCATTCTTGATTTATATGGTGAGAGACAAACAAAACAAATTTGACGAATCCTAATAAAATAATAAATTTTGCATTGTGTTACAACTATTCTGTGATGTTGATACATTATAATTAATATATGTAATACAATAGAAAACATTCAATTCTATTTAAATCAAACAATAAGTATATTATAATAAAAACAAGTTTTATCATGACAACAATGCACAAAAAGCATTTTAATTCATGAGTTTCCTGCTGTCAACTTACATCTAGAATTTTAAATGATATCCCATTTCTACACCAAATTAATACTCAAGGAATGTGGTATACTAAAAAATGGATAAATCTAATACAGATAATATATATATATATATATTATATATATATATATATATATATAATTTCATCGGCATTGCAGTCTTGGAACACCATATATTTTTTGTGCTCTGAAGTTATGTTCTAGCACAGTGACTGTGAAGGCCAATGTTCAAACAACAGTTTCGATTATAGATTATACTAGCAAAGGCTACCTGGCATCGCCTGGGTAGAGGGGGATATTTTAAAGTTAATCCCACAGATCCATTATTACTGAATCATGAGTTGAATCCTCGTGGGATGCCCCAATTAAATCCCTATGTAAAAAAATAGACCTTGCATTGATCCAGCTACTCTGAAAAGAAATGTTAATGTCTACTATCTAAAATATTAAATGAAAAAAAAAAAATCCATGCTGTTATCATTTAAATTTTATTTTTTAATTATCTTCACGAATATAAATCAAATCTATTATTTTTGCTCAAAAACCAAGCCCTGGTGATATTTAATGTGTATATATATTTACTTTGTTGTTAATTGTTTTATTTTTGAAGTTTCCTCCGGACATACATATACACACAACTGCCCTTTATATATGTATAGATGAATAATGTTAGAGTAATGAAGACATGGACAAACTTGTGCTTAGTAACTGACAGTTTCTGGCCAATAGTATAGGCAAGAAACTGTCAGTTACCAAGCGCCATTGACTTCATGTCTTTGTTACCCATAGATATATATGTTCTATTTACTGATAAATATAGCAAACTATATTATCAATGTCCATATCTATATCTATATATCTATTTCAAATATTCAAAAATAAAAAAATATCCTAATAGTTAATGATAATGCAATTTATAAGACTATTTTATGGAACTCAGTAATGTTATATTCTCTATAAAGGATTTTACTTATAATAGGAATATAAGTTATGGTGAAAGATATGAATTCATTTTTTGGTGTTTTGAAATTTAATTTTAACTGAACTTGTTTTTATATATATATATATAAAACAATTATGACTACTTAATATCCTAAACAGACTTAACAATTATCTACCAAGTGTAGAGCTCAATGCCAGGTTTTATCAACAGCAAACTGTTACTTTTTCTGTTTCTTTCTTCATCTGTCTAAAATCTCTGCTAGTCATAGTAGTTTTAACAGTGGAAATCTGAATATATTAAAAAAGAAATTACCATCTATATACATCTACTGGGAAAGAAACCATCTATATACATCTACTGGGGGGATGCTTATCATCAAAGGAAATTATCTTGGTAACCTGAGTTCAAATTTAGGATGAGGTTGTTTGCATTTCACATAGCACCAATACTCTTGGGAAATGTATGTATCCAACTATTCTCCCCCAGCTGTGGATAAATAGTTGAATGGACCAGACTTTTTAACATTGGTTAGACAACCAGTTTAAAATGAAACCTCTGAATTCAAATCTCTGCTTAAGAAATTGACCTTGTGTCACATCTTACTCATGCAGAGGGGTTGGTATATATATATATATATATATATATATATATATATATATATATATATATATATATATATATATGTGTGTGTGTGTGTGTGTGTGTCTTTTTCTTATTTGCATTTGCTGGAAAGATTGCAACCTGGGTTGCATTATTGACAGATTTTGAAGACCACATATCATCTTAGAATTATTATTTTCATTTATCAAAATTGTACACAAAGAATTTGTGGCATTTCCATTTTTTATTTATTTGAATGTTGATTTTACAATATGACAGATTTTATAGTTTAATAACAGGTTTATTTATGGAAGAATTCAAGGAGGGATTTTTAATAATGTTCAATTGGGATGAAAATGGGCAACAAAAAATTAAAAAAAAAATGGTGACTGGATTCATCATTGCTCCCTGGTGTTTTTTGTTTATGGAATGAAAAAAAACTGATTACCTTGTTTTTTCATCATGACCCTTCAAAAAACATGCAAAAAAAACCAGAGACATTTGTGGGGGTGATACACTATGCAACTAAACCTACAAGAACAAGAGAGGGGGGGGGGTAGAGAATAGTGCTATCCCAAAATTCAGGGAATTAATGTGAGATTTAAGAATAAATGACTGCATTGTATTCATATGTAGATGATATAAGTATTGCTACCTCTGTCCCATAACTCTCTATACTTTGGGGTAGCATCTTTTCTGTATGCTTATATATGTAAACTCTGGATTCAAACTCCCTGCCAACATATTATAGGCCAACATGGCAGAGTAAGGCCCATTATACTTACAGATTTTTGGAGAAGATCTGAGTGGACTGAGAAAAAAAGGTTGAAGAAGAGGCTCATACATACAGTGCAAATACTAATATATATATATATATATATATATATATTATAATATATATATATATATATATAACTATATCTTATGTATTTATCTATTTATTACTAAAATTCTTGTGTATGTGTGTGTGTGTGTGTGTGTGTGTGCAAGCATGTAACCACAACCTAGGAAGATTGGTACATCAGACTAAGATTTTTATTAGAGCAATACAATTAAAATGCTCTAACTTAGAAAATAAAGCAATTTCCAGACTAATTTACAACGAATGATAATTTTGTGTTGTCTGCTTTGAATGCTATTCTTTTTTAATCATCCAAATTTTTAATATAATGGAAATAACTATAAAAATGCTAAGTAATATCCTAAACAGAATTCCTATGGATTGTTGTCACAAAAAGGTCATCTAGTAAGACATTAAATCTGAGTGCAGTTTTCATATTTCTAAATGCTAAGAAATCTTTTTAATATCTGTGTAATATACATTGTAATTAAACTGGAAATAATGATGATTTATAATCATATGGTACTAAACATTAAAAAAAAAATTGTCAACATAAATTAAAAAGAAAGATTTATACATAAAACAAATATATAAAAAAAAAATTGAATTTGCATGTACACATTTTTGAAGTCAATAAAGAAATCAATATTAAAGAAATAATCAATACCAAATCAATAAAGGATAAATATCAATATTTAATAAAATTAATTAAAAAATCAAAAATCAATCAAGAAAGAAAAAATATCTATTAAAAATCATTAAAATAAAGAAAAATAGCAATAATTAGGGCCAGCCCAAGCATTTATGGGGGGGCCCTAACCAGAATGTGATTTGGGGACCTCCCACCATCGCTGCAAACAATATTGACTTTTGTCAATACTTGATTATTCACAAACTGAAAAAAAAAATGTAATTATTCTGTCATTTTTATGGCATGGGTATAATAGTTGACATAAGTCACACACACACACAAATGAATGAATAAATAAAGGATAAGTGCTTTTGCAAGCCCCCTAGTGACAACTGGTGACAACTGGGGCTTAAACCATCTATGCCTCAGGCCAGCTCTGTCAATAATTTATCATTTTTACCTGAACGTTTTTTTTTTAGTTTTTTTTTTAAATGAACTGTTTTATAATACATTATACATTTTTATGTAACTATTTTTTTATCTAAAATAGCTAGCTATTAATTTAAATTTAAAATTTTTATTTAATTTCTCTTTAATTATTGACAATTAGAATTAAGGTAAGGGCAATATTTTCTGAATTCATTTATTTTTCTTTGCCTAATTTCTTCTTCTCTTTTTACAGCTAAAAGTAAAGAAAGCTTAATTAAATGTTCTTTGAACTTGCATACACATATTGCAGATTCTCCTGGGCATCAAGCTGTAATTGGAGTGTGTTGCCTTTTTCAGCCATGTTATTATTTTTGGGGGCGGGGCATGGCAAAACACAGTGTAAATTGAGCCTTAGCCTCCTTACACTGGTCCACAGGGGACCCAGGGCCATTTTTAGATTTCCCATGCTCTCTTGTTAAACTATATGTTGCTTAGTTACAGCTGAGGGGGTTGTAGATTTGGATAGAACCAAAGACAATGTCTGCTCACTCACTCATACATCCATAATATCTATGGATTTATCTTGCTGGATTTTGAGGATCAGGATTTTTTTGGAAATCAGAATTTGAAAAAAAAAAGTGTTTTCTAGATTTTACAAAATATTTTAGTATTTGTAATTTTTTTGTCATGTATTGGTTTTCTTTAATCCCCAATGGAGGGGGTAGCGAGAAGAAGCAAAATTGACCCCCCTCTAATGGACTTTTTTTAAACATGGACTCACCACTTGAAAGCTAGAAATACAAACAAATGAAACTAAATAAAAGATAAAAATACTTTCAATATTGACCAATCCTGACAATAACTAAAAGTACTCGAGACGTCCAGGAATATTTTGAAGATCTTTAAACACTCACTGTACAAATCTGCACACACACATGCACACACACACACACACACACACGGGCACACACACACACGGGCACACACACACATGGGCACACACACACATTTGTATAGAACGAAATGAATGGAAATGGAATTCCAGGTTACCAAAAAATCCTAATGAATAATATCCAACAAAATGTGTTTGAAAGAAAACAATGGGCACACACACACACACACACATTCATGCATACACACACACACACACACACACACATCTAATGTTTCATTGGATTTGATAAATACATAGAGAGGCAGTTAAGTGTACACCTGTGTGTCAATAGCTTTGCATTTACATTTATAGAGAGGGAGGGGGGGCTGCTGACGAATATCGATCAGTCAATTATGTACACATATGAAAAAATGGCCAGTTGAGTAGGTTATGTATACACACACACACACACATTACTCAATCAATATCATACACACCAACACACACACACACAGAGGAGATTTTGTGTTTTATTTATTTCATAAATGGGTATATTACATATGCACACATACCATATATATATATATATATATATGCAGACATACACGTTTCCACAATTGTATATTAAATATACATGCAAGCACATTATACACACACACACGCACACACACACACATAATTCCAGACGTGTATATTACATGTACACATACTATAAATATATCCACATATACACATGCATACATAACTTGACACATATGTATATTACATATGCACATACAATATATATATATATATATATATATATATATATATATATATATGCACAATAACACATACTTGAGCAAAGGTCCCCCTCTTCTTATTAATCTCTCTTACATAAGAGATAGTTGAGCAAAATTCTATCTATATAGAAATATACATATATGTATATTTATGCACATGTGTATATATAATATATGTAGATACAGAGGCAGTTTTTAACATGAGGCTACACAATTGCACATGCAAAAATGGTCAGTTGTGTGAGAATGAAATAAACAAACTCTTAAATGCAGTAACATATACACATTAGCTAAAATCTTTCACACCAACACCATCATTTCAATGGTTAAATTGAGCAAAATTTTACAAAGGTTATTTAAGTAGATGTACATAAAAAAAGTAGTTATTTATATTATGTTGGATTCAAAGAGTTGATAATAATATTGATGTCATTCTTTTTGTTACTTTTATTGTTAATATAGCATTTGACTTATCTATCTTTTGGTGTACAAGTTCTATGGTTTCTTTCTCTCTTATTTTTTTTTTTTAAGCAGTACCTACAAATATTTTAAAACAAATGATTTCAGATCTACTGATTGGATAAATCCAATCTATGAAATGTCACATTTACAGATATTTCAGATATAATGATATGCAATTATTTACAGCTTTATTACTTATATGATTAATCTTGAGCAGATCGAAACATTCTTGGGGGTGTTGCAATATTATTCTTATCTTAGCATGTGTCTATCTCCTAAAAACGCTTTTAAATTTTCCTATCATTTGTTTCTTTGTTTAATGGCATATCAACCTTGATAGATTATTTAATGCTAAAGCCAATCTTGAAAAAGAACGGTAATGGTACTATTAAACCCACAGGTGGCGGATGAGTGAGTTCATACCTTTCCTGAGGGTACCCGTCTGAAAGTGAATGTGTTAGCGCAACTGGAGTTCAAACTCGCTTACTACGTCGTTGTAGCCCAGCATGTTACCCATTACACGACAGAGACTGCTCCTTTTTCAATATTGGTTAGTTTCTTTGTTTGATAGCCTATAAACCTTCAAGGGTTATTTAATGCCAAAACTATTATTGTAGAAGAACAATAGCTGAGAGGATAAGGGGGTTCATAGCTTTCCCACATTTATAATAAGAGTGAGATCAATAGTTTGAACAATTTTTGGAATTATAAAAACTCAAGTATACAGACTGAATGTTTCCAAAACGTTTTTAATTTACTGTAAATGACCCTAAGTTATTATTTAATCCACTCCCCAGATATAAAATCTTATCCATATAGTTTACAAATAATTTACTTTACAAAAAATCAATTTATTATTTTATTTCCACACACAAAATTGTTCAGTGTCCATAAAGTTTTAATTAATTTACTATGAAAATCACTTTCAAGTCCTCTTTGATATATACAAAGACAGAAAAACTGGTTATTTCTTATAAGTCTAACATAAACAAAGGGGAACCACTCTCGACTGATAAATTATTTATTTATTTATTTATTGATCTACTAGGAAAAAAACTCTCAGCTCAATTAATTACTGCATGATAATTTTTTGGAGTTGAAATCAGTTTTTAATCATCAATATAATAGAGATAACTTTTAAGATATCAATTAGAACTGTTCACTCCTTCCTAAATAGAAGTATCAATATAATCATGGATGGTTATAACAATCGAAACCCAACAAATTCTCAGGATATTAAATACTAATTATAGATTACTTTCTTTATTTTCAGTTAATTATGATAAAAATTCACTAGGATATGATTTGATATCAAGATTAATGGCTGCCAAAATCAGTTTCAATAAATTAATAATTAATAAAAATAATTAAATTAACAGTTATTAATTATGATAAATAATTTGGATAATGATATTTAACAATGTGCTTAATAGATATGACTTGAAAAGTTGAAAATTAAATAGTTGAAATTAAAAATCTATTTGTTTAACAAGTTTCACTTGTACGCCTTCATTAGATTTGAAAAATGTTCTTTTAAAAATGAAAATGAAAAATAGAAATTATGGATTCCATGAGAATAGATGTTGAATTTTATTTGGGAACTTCTAAATTTTAAATTTTAAAATAATTTAAAATCTGTGATTATTATCATAACTATTAAATATGAAAGAAAATTATTTGAAAAAAAAAATATATACTTAGTATTAATTTGGCTAAAAACAAGTATAGTAAGAATCAAATAAATTAATTTAAAGACAATTGATAAATTAGTATATTATACAGCACACATACACACACAGAATGATATATATTGTAGGGAGACAAATAACCTTTGGATTGTGGGCGTGGCTTCTCACGTGACGTGTCTGTTGGTCACATGACAATCTAGCCCCTTAAAACTTTCTCTTTTGTCCCTGGTCTTTCAAAAATAAGACCTATCTGTTATTTGTCCTAGCTCATTGAGTGAAAAAGGACATAATTCTCAGTTCTGTTCATAGAATAGAGACAATTAGTCTCCAACTTTCTCACCCTTTATTACACCTTGCCATAAAAAAAAAACATGAAAGACTCAGTAAGTCTTTTCTACAAAATTTTGGTATTTCTTTATTACATTTTGTTTATTTATAGAACATATGTTCTATTAACCTGTTTGGGGACATATATATATATATTATGTTATTTGTTGTTATGAATATTCCTTACTCAATGTTCAGTGTTAGTGTATCTATGGATGTATTAATGCATTATATGGACATAGTGTTGATTATAAACTAATACCCACTATTCTTATAATATAAATGTAAACTGTTGTGTAAGAGTTACAAGTATATAAATGCAGTTAAAACTAGACATCATGTGTCTTATTGCACACGGATAGGCAGTTGCAATCGGTACAGTCAGTAGTTATAGAGATATATTTATGGTTTGGTAACACAATGTTTACTTACTAAACTTAACTACATTTGTCATAAAGGTACAATATATAAGAAACCCAGTGAGCATCAAGCTCACAAAACTAGCAATCTGATCTATAAGATCAGTGAAATGAATTCAAATTCTGGATGAGACTGTTTATATTTCACATAGCACTAATACTCTTGGAAAACTATTCTTCCTTTAGCTATGGATGAATAGTAGGACAGACTGGGTTCTTTAAATTTGATTAAGCAACCAGTCTAGAAGAAGGAAAACTCTGAATTTAAACCTGTTAAAACTCTGCTCGAAATATTGACTTTGTGTCACATCCTACTCATGCGGAAGGTTTGATAAATATATAAGCTAATGATATAGAATGTTCACGCAGTAAGGATTTACATGCATGCATATTGTTTTTTCCCCCTCACAAAAGTGATAAATTTCATGCAGAAATACCAGCTTGATTGATGTGTAAACAGAAATCCATCTATATAATCATATAATGATTAAGTTGATTTAAATCAGAGATGGGGAACATGTGGCCTTTCTAAAACTATCAAGTGAGGCCTTGTTGATTTAAATCAGAGATGGGGAATATGTGGCCTTTCTAAACTATCAAGTTAGGCCTTCTTCAATAGTCTTATTGAAAGACCAATTGAAATAATGTACCTCCATTTTAGAACCTGATATCCCAATGCTTAAGAAATTGACCTTGTGTCACATCCTGCTTGTATGGAGGGGTTGGTAAATATATATATATATCCGAATGCTTTCTAAAAGGTTAGTAAATTTTTAAACTTTCTTAGACAAAAATAATTGTTTTCCCTTGGATTGTAGATGTGGCTTCCCACATCATCTGTTGGTCACATGACAATTCAGACCATTAAAACTTTCTCCCCAGTCCTCGAAGAAATGAGACCTATTTGTTTCAGTCCTAGCTTGTGGAGTGAAAAGGATATGTTTTCGAGTTTTGTTCATAGAACAGAATAGAGATAATTAGTCTCTAACTTTCTCATCCTTTATTACACGTTGCTATGAAAGCCATGGAAGACACAGTCATTTCCAACCAATATTTTGTACCTCTTTGTTTATTCATGGAATATATTGTACAACTAATCTGTTTGGGACATACATTTCATGTATATTAAACATTCATATGTGCATTGTTCATGTGAGTTGTTTGTCTTTCTTTATCAAATGTTCAGTGTTAGTGTATGTATGGATGCACTATAAGGACCTAATGTTGTTATACCTATGATTCTTATATATTTATTAATATTTTTCACACAAAATTATTAACTAAAAGTTTAAACTTTAAATTTTGTTGTAAACGTCCAAAAGATTTATTGAGTGACAATTTCTATAGAACCTTTAAAGATGAAAAGGTTTCTCAGAGACTCTTCCAGTATCCAAAGGATATATTTGTTATTCAGTTGTTATTTAACTATTGTTGGGGACAAGAAAGTGTAAGGAACCTTTAATGCAGCCTTATGTAAATATTCACCACTCCTGATTTAGACATTATAAAGATGAGAAACATTCAAAATTAGAAAGTTTTAATGCATTTCACATACAAATTCAAGATTTCACCTCTACTTTCACAGACACTTAGAGAAATAGTTACATAAAAATGTATTGTTTTTGTACATTCCTCTTACACACATATTTATATATGTAGGTACATGAGTAATTCCCCCCCTCCCCAAGCATTTACACAACAAATATTTATTTTTCAACATAATCTCGTTCCTTATCAATGCATTTAATCCAACACTTCTCTATCAATCATAAACAGTGAACATTACAGATCAAAATTTACCTAATACCTATCAGTTTGCAGACTTGATTTATTCACCCTGATTGTATATATATATATATATATATATATATATATATATATATATATATATATTGGTGGACTCTCCTATCATGAACGATAGATGAGGGTCAGCAGTGAGTGATTTGATTCCTCCCATGTGTATGCTATCAAGAAGATATTTTGTGTTTCCTCGAGTGTGATAGCAGCCCAGCCTTGCTGTGAGCTATGAAGCCACACTGACAAATGAAATGTTCTAAGGCGGGAGTTAAATGTTTTTGTTTTAAAGTTAGGTGGAGCTGATCTCGATGCTTCAGTCTATTTTCTTCAAAGCTCATTAGTCTAGCGAAACATGTCTTACACCATTCTTTCTGATTTGATGCTAGATTTTCCCAAGCACTCAGGTTGATATTGAGGCATTTCAAATTGACCTTCAATTTGTCTTTGTAGCGTAAGAGTCCAATAGAACACTTAGCATTTGGTAATTGTCCGTATAAAATCTTCTTTGGAAGCCTGTTCTCATTCATTTTGACAACATGACCAGCCCACCTAAGCTGAACCTTGGCTATTAAGGTTTCGATGCCAGCAATGTTATATTTTTTTAATATTGTGCTATTTTTTACTCTATCATCCCATTTTATACCGCAAATGATACAAAGACAATGCATGTTATGTAAATATAAATAATTACTTAGCTAGATATTTCTTTATTCATATTTTACGTTTGAATTCAATTCTATTAGTTGCATCTTGATATATATATATATACATATAGTATCCGATTGCCGCTTTAACTTTTTTGTTGCAGTGGCATCAGTAAATAATCCAAAAGTGCTCAATATATTAAAAATATAAAGTAGTAATAATACTAATAAAATTATTGTTAGATGGAAAATAAATGGTCTACCATGGTTTCAATCAAAAAATGATCTCCTCAGGACCCCACTCTACATTAACCAAGTTGATGTAATTCCTCAGTTAAGATTCTTAAAATTTTAACTGAGGAATTTCATCAACTTGGTTAATGTAGAGTGGGGTCCTGAGGAGATCATTTTTTGATTGAAACCATGGTAGACCATTTATTTTCCATCTAACAATAATTTTATTAGTATTATATATATATATATATATATATATATATATATAGCCATGAATTGCTTGCTCTGTATCCATTTTCTGAACAAACAAATGGACCCTGAGGGCTAAAAAATAGACAAAAATGCCAACTTACGTTGAAATTAAATATAGAATAGGTGGCACTAACCAAAAAAAATCATGGGAAGTGGACACAGATTAATCTAGGGTCCAAACTAACAGCTCTTTTTTCATTTTGTAGAGATACTGACTGCTATGTTATCCTTTGCTTTTAAATATATTTCAGAATTAATACAATAATCATCAACTTAATTACTTTTTTTAAGCAGTGCTTATTATCTATTTCAATTTTTCCTTTTTTCTTTAATTTCTTTTTATCTTCATTTTTTTATGCCTTAACTTTTTCTATTAATATACACACACACACATATATATATATACATAAAGTATATCTGATAATTAAAGTATATATATATATATATATATATATATATATATGCAGTGTATGTGTGTGTGTGTGTGTGTAATATATTATATATATATATATATATATATATGTTTTAAAACCGAATGGGTTAAAATCCTCCGACTATAGTTTCACGCAGTAGCGAATCTTCAGTTTTAAAACATATATTTAGCTCTTTTTATTGAGCACTTTTTAAATCGATTTTAATTAATCCAGAAGTAAAAATATTTGTTTGCTTCATGGATTGGCAATTAACTGTTATATATATATATATATATATATATATATATATACTTTGGCATTTTTGTCTAAACTCGGACTTTCTCCACCAGACAAGAGGAAATAAATCAAAATCAATCCTACAATGTGACATCAAACCAACAAAGTCTGGTGGTATCGTGAGATACTGCTGGGGCACTCTGGGTTAGTGGTAATGATGCTTTGGCCCCGAAACCATGTCTGAACCTAGAGTCATCATCTGATGAAGGCTTTGTTGGTTGCAATGCTACTGTGTAAATAGCAGTCATTGTATGAAGATTATAATTTATGATTACATCTGAAAATCATTAAAGTGAGATATGAACTTATCTTTTATATTCAATTCCCTTCTAAAACATTTGAATTTTCTTTGTATCAACAGTTTTATACTTGACAAATATTTATCCTCTCAACTAGAAATATCCTTGTCATAAAATCTAACACTCAATCATATAGAGAAGTAATTCTTTATCGTCATCTCAAATTTATTTAATGCCTTTTCTTATCACAGAGACATGATTTTTGAGCGGACTTTCATTCCTATGAACTCACACAGTTGACTAGAAAGTTTGACTTGAGGTAATAAATCTTATGGAGTTATATAAACATGATTTTCCAATTTATCAACACACACACACACACACACACACACACAAATGAGGATCAATTTATATATATATATATACATATATATATATATATATATATGTGCATGAAATGACAAAACTGACCAATCTTTGCATACCTTATAAACAAACAAACACCATTAATACATATGAGCTTGGCCATTGGTAAATGAAACAATTTGGACATATAAAAAAATGTTTCTTATTCAGTTACCTTTCATTCAAACTTGAGGTGAGGGAGGGATTAACAGAAAAAAAAGACCCCTATCAACACTTTTTTTTTGTGTTTGAGGGGGGGGTAATAATGGGTGTAAAGTGTGGTGGGGGGTTACAGACTGAAGATAATAATTTTTTTAAAAATCACACATTTTTTATAATTTTTTCTCTTCCTTTTTGGTTTTTTTAATAGTTTTTTTCCATCTGAATTTTTGGTCAAAGAATAATAATAAAAAAAAAATGGTTCCACAGTTAATTTGTCTTCTTGATTTTTCTTTTATATCCCAACCCACCCACAAGGCCCACCCCACAATCCCAATAATTGTCTTTTTAACATATTGGTGTTTTTTGTTATTTCTTTTTTTTTGTAATTGTTTTTCATCACACATCAGGATTTTTTTTCATTTTTGAGTCAAAAAATTTCCCCTTTTTTTTACGGATTAAAAATTTTTCTTTAAATTATTTTTTTTTATAGTTTTCCTTTTATTCAAAATTTTTCAATTTTTCATTTTTTCTTTATTTTCTTTCTATCTTCATTTTTTCATGCTTTTTAAAAACAAAACCTTTTTTCTTTTTGTCTTTCCTTGTATATTATCAAAATCTCTTTCTGAAAATTGTCGTTTTTTTTTTTAATTTTTATAAAAAAAGATTCATTTTTAAAAATCAAAAAAAAAAAAAAAGTCCCCATTTTCTCTTTTATTTTATTTTTTTCCATCTGATAAATTACTGCTTAAGAAAAATGAAGAAAAAAAAAATGATAAAAAAATGAAGAAAAAAATAGGGTTAAAAAAAACCCTGACTCTAACATCACACAGTTATACATAACTGGAAAGTTGGTCAACATGATTTAATACCTGGTTGCCATGACGACCACCACTATTTTGGGGGCTTGACAATCATCTGTGTAAGTTCTTGACATGTCCAATATTACACTGTTATGTGTTTACTTCGATGGGTCTTTTCGAATTTCCGACGTGCAGGGGAAGCAGAAGAAGCTGATGCCCCAGAAGAAGATGTTGTCAACCAGGGATTAGAAACTATTTTTGTTTCCCGCGGGGCACCACCTTCAGGACAAGCCCCAGCATATGAACCTCTTGGAGCACCCTCAGGACTAGCTCCTGGATATGATTTACGGTTTTTGTCTTTACTACGACCGTGTCGCTTCTTCTGGGTATTAGCATTCTGTGATGGGTGCGAGTGTGAATTTAGTGTAGCATAGTTACCTACCGCTCCAGCTGAAGCCTTGTACGCTACTGAAGAGCCTGATTTACTTTTATGCTCTGGGGATGTTCGCAGTTGGGACTGTTTTTTTGGCCTGTACATACTACTATGGCCAGTGTTTCCACTGTTTGCATTAGCGACACCACCACCACCACCAACACAACTACCAGCACTGTCTACTGCAGCAGTATAAGAAGTGCTTTGCGGTCCATTATCAGAAGACTTAGGACTGGAAGTAAGATATTTCATCATAGCAGGGGAGATGTTGTTGTTGGGAGGGGATTTTTATCCACAGATGTGTTCTTGTAGCGGTCAATAATGGTTTCCTTATCTGTCTCCATTCTGTGACAACAATTATAAAGCACAGAAGGATCATCAACATAACCATAGAGTTTGAAACATGGTTCACATGCCGTACGATGATGGCCAGCAGTATTTGGATTATTCCCACTTCCATTACTTCCGCTTCGACTTTTACAGCCACGATTTGGCGATGATTCTGATTTTGAACTTGATCCTGCGTTATTAATTGATTCCTTCATATTTTCTAAAAGAGCCGCACCACTTGAAATCACTTTCATTCCATTTGTGGAAATCCCAATATCTTCATGGAACTTTCCTGCTACTCCCTTTGCAGCGGTACTCAGCTTCGTTTTGCTCTGTTTTGAGACATTTCCGCCATTTGTAGCAACAGAGTGGCGCTTCTTACGATCGGCGGGCTTGATTTTGGTTTTGGGAACATCGGCAAAGGTGGAGGTGGTGGTGGTGGAGGCTTGTCACCGAATGGGAAACCAGCAGATAAGAAGTGTTTGCCAACGCCACACTCCAGAGCGCTGAACCTGCTCTTACTCCACCTCCTCCTCCTTCACTAACTTCTCGTGAGCTTCCTTCTCTGGCAGTGTTGTCAAGCGGTTTGGCAATACTTTGTAGCACAGGCGTGATATCAATCGTGCGGATCACATCATCAATTGACTTACGATTGCTCGACCGGTGGTCCAACGTCCGAATTTCAGATTTTCGAGGATAAGGCTGAGCAAAGGCGCAGTCACCACCCATTGCTCCTCCACTTCCTCCACCTCCTGATCCAGTGCTTGCCCCACTGTTCCCAACTAGAGGACTAGAGGCTGGGCCACTGTCAGTATTCCTATTAGAACGATGGTGATGATGATGATAATAATGAGAACTGTTGTTGTTGTTGTTATGATGGGCTGAATTGTTATTGTTGCTGCTGCTGCTTGTTTTGTTGTGATAGTTATTATGACTATTGTTGTTATTGTTGTTGTGTTGTGTTGTTTTTGTTGTTGTTGGTGTTGGTGTTGTTGTTGTTGTTGGTTTGAGTATGCAAGTGTTGGGCCTGAGGTTGTTGCTGTTGGTTTTGAGTATGCAAGTGCTGGGCCTGAGGTTGTTGCTGTTGCTGTTGGTTTTGCGTATGCAGGTGCTGGGCCTGGGTTGTTGCTGTTGCTGTTGGCTTTGCGTATGCAGGTGCTGGGCCTGAGGCTGTTGCTGCTGCTGCTGTTGCTGGTTTGCAACCAGGGAGACCGTGTTTGATGATGATGAAGACGACGACGATGATGATGTAGAAGATGATGAAGGCTTGCAATAACTATTCTCATCATGTTCCATCGACTGACGCGGGACATCAGAGTATCTCTTGAGAATGTTGGATACCAAACTAGCCGTGGTCATTGTCTCGCGTCGTGGGAGTGGCATCTGATTTGCATCTGCCGTAACCTGATTACTCGAATGGGGACCCCCACCACCAGCACCACCACCACCACCAATAGCACCACCAACTCCACCACCACCACCATTACTGCTGCTGCTGCTATTTGCTTGAAAAAGATCCGGATATGGCACATCATTTTTTATTGGAGGACCACCACCACCACCACTGTTATTATTATTATTGTTGTTGTTGTTATTCAAATTATTATTATTACTGTTGTTGTTGTTATTGTTGCAGATGTCAGTCGTGGTGGTGGCCGTGGGGGTGGTGGCTATTGTGCTAGTGGAGTTGCAGGAAGAGGAGATCTCCTTCGTTCTCTTCTTCTCACCTGTTTCCGAACAGATTGAGAACAAAGAGATATCCGAGGTTAACGAATTGGATCGGTCTTGGAGCATTCCAATGCTAATCCTCGACGGGGATGATCCGGAAGAGACAGGGGTGCCAGGACTCTGCAGACGCCCATTGAGTAAGTTTGCCGGATGGTGAAAATTCCAGAAGTTACGTTCTGAATGGCTATCGTCAGCGTGTTCTACAGAAAGTAGCCCCCCAGCACTGGCACCGGCCACTATCGATAGTGCCAGAGCACTGGGTGGAGTTATTGCACTGCTGCGTGTAAGGGTTTCCATCTTTCGCATTTCTGGCTGAAGGGCTTTGAGTTCCAGTGGGGGTAAGCTGTTTCGGATTCGGAGGGTTGACGGGTTCATACCAAACTCCTGACTTTGAACAAATGAGGAGTTGGCCAACTGGTTGGCTGAATCAAATTTAGAAATTCCAGAAGCTTCTGAATGTTCCCGTCCGTTGTTATCGGGACTATTGAGGCATCTAGTTGGGGCAGCGGTAGGGGTTGTGGCAGTTGGGGTATGGATATTATTATTATTATTATTATTAAGTGATGATTTACACGAATCGACATAGCTAATCCGAACAGGTCTTCCGGGGGTGACTTGTTTGTGGCCTTCAGCTTTTGTTGGTTTTATTCCACCATTCGCAAAGCTGTTACCTGAGTTTTCCGACATGCGTCTGGGGTCACGATTGTTGCAGCAATCACTGGACTGGGGGTTGGCCACACGGCTATTGTTTGGCTTAAACGAAGACAGGTTTGAACCGGCGGGGTGTGTATGGGACTGGGGGCTGGTAGCAGTCAGACCCATGCTGGTACTATTGCCGCTACCTTTGAGCCAAGAGCTGGACATGTCGGGCATCTCTGACTCCGACTCAGACTCGCTGGAATCAGACGGGGCATAATTGTTGCGAAAGCAGTATGAGTTCCGGGGGCTTCGGCTCTCACGTCGTATTTCGATACTTTCCGATCGCTTGATGTACCACGGCGCAAACATCTCGGCTTTTGACGGGAGTGTCTCCTCGCCTGTCTCACGTAATGACAGAGCTGCCATTGCCTGTTGACTTGTTAGACCTAATGCAACACCATCCTGATGGTCTTTCCCACTAGGAAACAGACACGAACGAATACGTTCTGCCCTAGCTGCAATACTCCCGCAAGAGTTCCTTACAACCCTACCATTTCCGTTGGAATTTTCATTAACCGTGCATGACCCAAAGAATGTGCTGAAGGGTCGGTTCATTGTAGGTGAGTGAGCACTAACCGTAAAAGATGACGTGGTAAATTGGCCCTCATCAGCACCGAATGGTGTTTTGGGTGTCGTCTCATGTATACTACTGTTATCCTCCATATCAATACTGCCGGTCTGGTTGTCGGGAGCAATTCCGCCAAGACCAAGACCTGGCATTGAGGATACAGATCCCGGTTCTTGGGCACTATTGCAATCACTTGGGTCTGTAGCACGGCTGGTGGGGCTGAGAGAACCTGAGAATGCGGGGTTGTTACTAGCCATTTGGTTCTGCACCTCTTCATAAGGGGGAGGTGCTTCACAGGGTTGGATATAGGCAAAGGGCTTCGGTGGCGTGTACGGGGGAGGCGGACAATCATATGGTGGAGGACAGGGCATACCAATTGAAAAGGCATCCTGTGAAAAGGGGTTATTATCGTTGTCATCGTCATGGTGGTTCCGGGGTGCATTCAGCCCTTTAAAAAAAAAAAAAGAAGTTTTATTGAGTCAAAAGAAAATGACAAACATTTGTTTATATATATTTATAAATATCTATGGTTATTTCCTAGTTGAGTAACATGAGTGACCAAAAAAAAAACAGAACCCAAATTATTTATTTTTCCATTTAACTAACCCTAAACCCCAACCCTAACCAATATAAACCCTAACCCATGTTGGACTTAAACTTCAAAAAAAAAAAAAATAAAATTAACAGTTTTATTACAAAATTTGTGGGTTCTGTTTTTTCTGGGTCACTCTGTAATATTATGTTACTCAACTAGGGGGGGGGTTAGGTTAGGGTTAGGGTTGGAGTTTAGGGTTAGTTTAATGGGAAAATAAATAATTTGGGTTCTGTTTTTTCTGGGTCACCCTGTAATATCATGTTACTCAACTAGGAAATAACCATATTTATTTATATATATTTTATTACTAAAATTCTTATTATGTTTGTAATAAATGTAACAAAAACAGCAGATAATCATAACATGATTTGTATTAATACACTTGTCTCAATACACTTGAGAATGGAAAATAGTGTCAAAAGATCTTTTGTACGGCGAATTAGTAAAGGCTCCCGATTGGTTGGTAGACCACGCCTACGATTTAAAGATGTCTGCAGGAGAGACATGAGGATATGCCATATTGACACAAACACATGGGAGGTAGATGCAAAAAATAGAGCAGCCTGGCGCCTCAATGTTAAGCAAGGCATGGAGAGAGGAGAGTAGCCTCGACAGAACAGAGAGCCAGAAAGAGAGAGAAAAGCCAGCAGCCCCAGAAAGCATGACAGTTTGTGTGCATTCAGTGCACCAAAGACTGTCACTCAAGAACTGGCCTGCAGAGTCACTTGCGCAGATAAATTTTTATTTTTCTATTTTTCTATTTTTTGTGGACACTATGCCATCGTCCTTAATGGACAGAAAGGATCCAATAATAATTAGAACAATACACTTAAAATACTTTGACTAGAATTTCTATTCCATTTGTGCTGAATATTATTTTTTAATCATCCAACAAAGATAGCTATGAAATCCTAATTAGAATGCTTCACTCTACTTCCTAGATAGAAGCACCAATATCATCATGGACAGTTGTTATTTATGAAATCCTAATTAGAATTCTTCACTCCTTCCTAAATAGAAGCATCAATATCATCATGGATCACTGATATAACTAATTCATTAGTCAGTACCACTTACAAGTAAGTACACATTTACCAATTTTGTTTTTAATAAAATGCTGATATTCTTTTATACTAAAGATACAACAGAGATTTTATTATTTATAGTAGTAGTAGTAGTAGTAGTAGTAGTAAATATTCAATTTTATTTTTGATTTTTGTGACAGAGAACACGAGTTGAGTGGCAGGTATGAAAACTTGCCGTATTCTAGAAGGAAGCGGGCTAAACTTTGTCTGGCATGTAGGACTGACCTAGGATCGAACCTGCATCCTTCAGAATGCGAAAAGGCGACACTTTGGCATGGGTACCAGAATCAAGATGCCACTGTCCTGTGTGTGAACGCCAGATGCCTGGATGATAGCTGCGGGCATTCCGGCAACTGGGATTGAGTTGACAGTCCCGTATGTGAAGCGAAGACGCCCGGATGATAGAGGCAGACCTGTGTATAAATAGAAGGAAACACCCAGAAGCTGGGAGTGCAGAAACGAGTGTTGCTATGGTAGCTGCTAGAGGATTCGATGACGAATGAAAAGAAGAAGAAGAAGAAGAAGAAGAAGAAGAAGAAGTCTGTGTTTGCAAAGAGAAAGTTTAGCCTGCAAGAAGGCATTGGACTCACGTCTTTTTGCCCCCCCCCTCAACAAAAACTTGTTGAGTTAAATCTTTATTTCCCCCTCTATTTTTTTTCTCCTCTATTTTTATTTTTTCAATATTGTAAAGTTTGGCTATAAGAAAATACATAATATTAGTTTTGATTCACTGTTCAGTATCGCTTACAAATAAGGACATATCTACCAATTTTGTTTTTAATAAAAAGTTAATTTTCTTCTAAACTGAAGATACCGACATTCTAGTAGTAGTAGTAATAAAGTCTGCAGAGTGGTCTATTGTCAGTAGCTGAACAGCGAGGGAGTCTACTCCCTTTTTGCTAGTGTTAGACCAGGGAGATTGTTTTTTGCTGAGGTGGAGCACCACACCTACCGTAAGCTCCTAGATATTTTATCACACAGATCAGATTACCCAAACTGTGCTACTCATACACTGAGTTGGCAGTGACCAGTATTGAACCCAGAACCAAGTGATTCCTAAGTGGATGCTCTACCAACTGAGCTAAACTGACCCCAAATGGAACATTTATACAATCAAAATGGATATTATTCAATATTGCTTATTGCCATATTGTGAAAAGGGGTGTGGAGTCTGGAAGAAGGAGAATTGGTAGCCTCCACACCCCTTAATATACTAACTTGAAAAAAACTGGAACACAAACACATCACCCCTGATGATGGCACTTCAAAGTGCCGAAAGTACTTGGGATACAAACTTTGGTGGACTAATCTACAGATTCCATTCAAATGTAAAAAAGTTGGCCAGAAAGCTCAAAAAGATTGTTAATAAAATTGTTAAATAGGAGACGTGCCTTTTGTTTAATTCTACATGTATAATGATCCAGTATATTACTGTAAGACTGTAAAAACTGTATATCACAGCAAGAACCTTTAAACACAAAAATGCTTTCATTTTTAGAATAAAGCAATTTCCAATCCAATTTCCAACTTAATAATAATATGGGGTCATTATAATCTCAAAAGGCAGATAATTGTTAAATGCTATTTAGTACTTAACCATATTTAGTTATATTTAATCAATTTTTATAAAAATAATTTGACTTAATATAAAGCTCAAGTGAATTAATGTAAAATTTTTGTTCAATATCTATATATTTATATATATATAAAAGAAAGATTCTGTATGTCTGTCTGTTTGTACAACAACTGAGCACAAGTCTTTTTATAAATGAAAATTGATGCAAAGTTCAAATAAAATCATCCTATTTTTTGTCCAAGACTGGGGATCAAAATAACAAACTTTTTATCCTTCATTTTCCATAAGAAAAGCTAAATAAAAAAATATAATAAGGGTATGATATATTAAAAAATTAATTAAAAAGTAGTTGAACACAGAATATTAACATTCATAAAAGAAATTGAAAAAAAAAAAAATCTTGTATTCAGTTGTCATTTACTAAGTATGTGAGAATCTAACTCATTATAAATGATCAGTTAACTTATCTTGTTAACCATTAGATGATGGAAGGTGAACTAATTTTACTTAGCAGGCTTCAGATTAGCTTATGTTATGTTGTGCTGTTCCTCATCTAAGCAATGAGCAAACTCATAGATGCTTTACTAGCAGGAAATGGCGCTTTAAGACTAAAAACTAAAAATACAAAAGGATGTGTTTTGCTTTTCACCATTAAAATCCAGTTGTTTGTTAACAGACGATTTTTAGACACATTTAAAAAAAAATATAAAACTATAAACGAAAGACATGTTTTTATATTAAAAACACTTTTTTTTTTTACTTATTTCATGTTGTTGTTGTTAATTCAATAGCAATTCTTTTTTAATTATAAAACTTTTAACGTTAGACACGTTTAACACGGGAATGATTAAAGCTATAATAAGTATGTTATAAGGTTATAATAATATTGCTGACCTTACCCCTAACCCTAACCCTAGCAAAATCCTTTTTTAAATAAATACTTTTTAATATCAACTATCCGTAGAGGCACATGAAAAATAACTAAACATGTTTTAAACAAGTTTTATCTAAAAAAAACCAAAAAAACAATATTAGTTTATCTTTAGTGCAAAATTAATTTTTTCACATATGCTAACAACAACAACATGAAATAATAATTTTTTTTTTCTTATTAAAATCAAAAACTATTTTAGTATAAAAATGTTACTGGTTTTTATCGGCCGATGAAAAGCAAAATTCAGTTCCTTTTTGGGCTGGGGTGCCTAATGCTGTCAAGGTCCATTTTTTTTTTTTCTGCATGATTTTTTAATAGACTTAATAATATCCAAAAACAAGTTTTCTTATCATCATAATTAAGATCTAAGATTTAATTTTTATTTTTTATTTCATGTTGTCAAAATCATGATAGAACAAAAAACACATTAGATAACATAACAGGTTGACATAGTGTTGTAGACCTCTGCGAATAATTTTTATCAAAATATCTAATTTGGAAAATAAAAACAACATACTTAGTCTGTATAGTTCAAGGGAGATAACTTATGCATACTTAGATTTTCTTTTCTTCTGATGACGTCATGTACAGCAATAATTATTGGCCAACGTGTGCAGATACACTACAAACAACTTATATAGATTCTTGTAAATGAATAATTTATTTTGAAAATTAATGACATTATTTAATAAATGATTTACTGAAGTTTTAAATTCAGTCAATTCTTTGACTTCGTTTTATGCACACACACACACACACACACACACACACACACACACACTGTGTTCATTACTTATGACAATAACCATTACACAATGAGTGCCTCAATTATTAAATTGTAAATTGATTGAAAATTGCTTTATTCTCTAAGTTCTAATGCTAGCAAAAATCTAACTACAATTTAGTATTTTTGCTGTGTTTCCTTATCAAATATACAAAAATCAGATCATTATAGATGTATTATGGGTGGGTAGATGTCTACATAGATATGTTTCTTTGATCAATAATTATCTCATTTTCACCACATTTACATAATCATACTTACTCCTCATCTGAATTAAATGTCTCCGTTGACAAAGACGATGAACCATGAAAAGTAAAAGAGCTAGGACAAGGAAAGATGTCACCGTACTGGCCGCCAGCCGGAGCCCCTGGTCAGCAATGTCATCATCACTTCGACCTATGGAGAGAAGAAAAACAAAAACACAATTAGATAACATGAGATGTTGATATAGTAAACAAAGGACAATTGTTCATTTAGCAGAAAATATTACAGTAAAATAATCATAAAGGTATTATGATAAATTTTTGACTAGTTTTTCTTTCATCTTATTTTTGTTGCTTCTTATTCCAATATAATCCAGTTCATATAAATGTTCCCCACATCTGGAAGTTAAAAGATAAAAGGTCACATATATAACACATGTACAGGTAATTTCATATTCTCCAAGCATTAATAAAGCAACATGTATAAAAAAAACATATAACCTCTGAGATTTCAACTTATATCCCAATATTATTCTTTAAAGTCTGAGGTTATCTCCCCCCCCCGATCTCTAGTTTGATTATACAGGCTGTCTATAAAGTCTGGCTACATGGAGATTTCACTATTGTATTTATTTATGTTATTTTTCTGAGAAGGCAGATCTGGTAATTTAGCAGTAAATAAAATCATAACATAAACAATTAAACAATCATAACATAAACAATTAGATATAAGAAATAAAAATTGTTTTGTTTTAAAAGCATGTGTTAATGTACCCAAACTTTGTGGGCACCCTGTAGAATGTAAAAATGATAGAATAAAAGGAAAAAATATAGAGAGAAATATATATATATATATACATATAAAAGAAGATTCTATATGTCTATCTGTCCGTATGTTTGTTTGTACGAGTGAGTGCAGGTTCTTTTATAAAGGAAAATTTATGGAGACCAGCAAAGGCCAAAGTTCAATAAAATCGGCACCCTATTTTTGTCCATGAGACGGATAAATAACAAACCTTTTACCTTTCCACAAGAAATGCTAAATAACAATATAATAGCGGTATAAATACATAAAAAAATTGATTTAAAAAGATGATTAAAGATTTGTCATATAGTACCTAAAGATTGAGAATTAAATTATTTACTATTTCTCTGAATGTTTGAGATGAGGCTTGATGATTAGTATTATTTGCATTATTCGGACTATTGTGCCCCCCGGCCTTCTTCAGGTATTTCTTGTTGGTCTTGGGAACCTTCTTTTCGTAAATGGGAACCTTCTTGTCATAATCGGGAGCCATCACAGAACTTTGAACCTAACCATTTATTCAGTCCATGGGGGTATCCTGTTCTCATTAATAATTAACACAGCTTAACGCCTCTACTTCAGCTATGGTTAGACAAAAGTGACCTAGTGTCACATCCTGCTCATGTGGAAGGGTTGGTAAATAGATACTTAATGATTGTAGAATGTAAAAAACCCAGAAGAAATCACCAAAAGAAAAAGCGGACACACAAAAAAAGGATGCACCAGAGTTTTTTTTTTCTTATGAAGATAATATTATAGTAACTTGATCACAAAAGCTAAAAATTAGCTATATTAGTTTTTATGATCAAGTTACTATCATCAGAATTAGCATGAAAATTATGAAAAATATTTATCCCAGTTTTTTCCTTTATTTACTGCTGAATGTGTGAAATTGTCCAAATTGATTGTCAACACTTCAATCTGTTGCAAGTATCAATGAAATGTGATGATTTTAATCTTGTCTTATGGAACTAATTTCTGAATTGATCATTGATTAAAGACCTTTATATAAAGAGACAAATATTTTGACTATTTTGGGCTACTAAATTAAAAGCAATAACTTTACATCTGCTTGTTATCAAGGGAAGAATGAGGTGTAACAAGAAGGGGGTGGGGTCTGTGATAAAAAGAAACAAAAAAGAAAGAAAGAAAGATAAACTATTATAAAAATAAATATTAATATGAATGCTTCATCTAAGTGGGAATATAAATCTAATAAATACATCTGTCCCATTATATTTGTTATTTATTAAGTTTAGCCTAGTTTGGCACAAGGCCAGTAGGGAGAACTGAGCGTACTAGTAATTGTTTGCTAGACTAATTTGTCTCATAATAGTTGTTACATTTGCATATTTCTCTTTTAATTATTACTGACATATATTAAAAGTTATGTTTATATGTCAAAAACTTCATTATGTTTAAAACTAATAGCAATATTTTGGGACCAAGTAACCAATAAGCACCCGAAATCATCAACTTAATGAAAGGTTCATATTTTAACTCATCACCGGTAAGTTTCAAATATTTGAAAATAAACGAACAGACGATTTTTGCAATTATATTGCAAATTTTACAAATTGTATGATACTATTTCTGAATGACATCCTTTTATTTAAATAAGCATAAAAATATTTTATAAATAAAAACTGTATTTTTATTTAAATAAACATAATTGCATTTCTCTTCTGATTAAATAAAAACTATTTTAGTATAAAAATGTCTTTTATCTTTTTTAAAATCATCCTAAGTGTTGAAAAATATTCATAAATTTCTGATTAAAAAATATTTATTAAAAAAAAGATTTTGCTATTGAATTTTAATTTGATTACATGTACCAACCATCTATTTATTTAATTTATTGTGAGTTCAACATCTCCATAAACTTCTGATTAAAATCTAAGTTTATTTAATTCTATGAAATTTCTAAAAAAGAAAAAGAAAATTGTCTTATAAAGGTAAGTCAATGAGAAATTAGTGAATTAAAAAAAATTAAACAGGAAATATTGGAAATTTGCCCCGATTTATACAATAACACTTTCAATGAAAACTGCATTGTTTATTTTTAAACAATTTGGTTCCCAGTTTAACTTGAACCAACCCTACAGATCATGCTACTGTATGCCTTCAATCTTCCCAAAATTTATCATCAAAATGATGCCCCATATCTTGGAAGAATTCATATGCTAGAGAGAGAGAGAGAGAGAGAGAGAGAGAGAGAGAGAGAGAGAGAGAGAGAGAGAGAGAGAGAGAGGCATGTTTGAAGTCTATATATGATTTTTACATGAAGTTACCAATATCTGCTAGAATCACCTTTCAAAAGATTTATACAGAAGCTCAGTCAATATGTGTGTGTGTGAGGGGTTAAGAAATATGCCTGTAAAAATAGAAATATATTTTGAATCAAATTGATATGAAGAAAAAATAGAATATAACGAAAATAAAAAGGAAATAGAGCAGACTGAGCAACTTCAATAATTTTCTTCTTCAATCATCTTCATTTATATTTCATAGTTTTAATAATGAATCAGAAACTATTTTACTCTTCAATATTAATCCTTAGTTATATTTTTTAGTAATAACTAGCAGAGTTACCCAGTGTTGCCCAGGATTTAAAAAGTTAAAAATAAATCTCTTATCTATATTACCATATTTGACGGCATATAGGACGCACTTTTTCTTCAAAAATTTTGGCTCAAAAAATTGCCCTGCGTCTTATACATCGTAGGTGAAGTTTGAGACCTCCCGTTGGCCTAGGGTAATCTTCTCTATGATGCTCACTAACCCAGCTTACGTTCAATACCCTAAACTCCATGCATCCTTATTTTATTGCTGGTATTGTTATAATCAAGGTTAACAGGGGTGTATGGTGGCAAAGAAAAACAAACACTAAAAACTTTTCCTGAATCTGACCTGCAGAAATAGGGGTGCATTTTATATGCCGTCAAATACGGTATCTCTAGATTGATGAAAATTATTTTTCCATATATTTGTTTTTATTATTTTTCCATGTGTTTATTTTGCCGATGCTGCAGTGTTTTGATCTGTTTCAATAGATCTTCATCAGGGCTTTTATTAGTTTGAGGGAAAAAGTATCACAGAAAATAAGAAATCTACAAGACACTTTTGTGGTCGGTTGGTCTATTTGAAATTGATTGGGTCTCAAAGATTTCTTATATTGGGTCTCAAAGATTTCTTATTTTCTGTGATACTTTTAGTTTTTCCCTCAAACTAACGAAAGCCCCTGATGAAGATCTATTGACACAGATCAAAACACTGCAGCATAGGTGAAATAAACATGACTTATTTATAAACTTGTGTTTTTCAATCTTTTCATAATATTACATACTGTTGGATTCACTTCCATTTTTTCCTCACACATATATATATGTATATATCTGTGTACTATACACACACACACATATGTGTGTGTGTGTGTGTGTGTGTGTATGATGGAATTAATATTTATATGCTAGCCTTTCAAGCCTTTAACCATGGGTAAATATCAGTTACTGTTGCAGTAATAGGTTTTATTAGCAATGAAAAACTGTTATTGCTGTATTTTTGGGTTGTTTTCTGGTAATCTTTCTATAATCAGACTTTTTGGTCCATTAAATATGAAGTGAAAATGTTGGATTACATAAATAAGGAAAATAAATGGAATAAAAATGTTTTAATGCAGTAGAAGACATTAATGAGAATGTGCAAAAAGAGAAAGAAATCTAAATGTTGATGAATGAAGTGAAAAGCATTTCCGTGATGATAGCAGCTTAACTGGTCTTAACAGCAGGCAATAACTGACAATTACACAATGATAATGGCAATGGGCAACGAAAAAAAGAAATGAACAAAAGAAAAGAAAAGAACAGAACAGAAAAGAAAAGAAAAGAAAAGTATATATCACGTTCTGCAGATAGATGTGCATTTATGTGAAAATATGCAAAGATTATATATTTGGTTTCATTATACTTCAATGTATACATGCACAAACTATATATTCATATAAAATATCAATAGATTTATAACCAAATGAATAGAGTGACATGTGTATATATGTGTACACACACACACACATATATGTGTGTGTGTGTGTGTGCGTGTGTGTTTATATATATATGTCTA
>CM042178.1:35566634-35601634 GCA_023376005.1 Doryteuthis pealeii
GCCTCCAGTTCTGGCCCTCAGTTGTGTGATGAGTAGGCCTGGAATATAGTGTGCCATGAACCAAAACCATCTAAGTACTGAGATCTGGCAGGATCTGGTTCTTTCAACATGACTTGACCATTATCTTGGTTATTATAGTTACAATGTTTTGGATGTTGTACTTTCTGCCCAAAATATTTACAAATAAAATAGATATGTGAATCTATTTTATTTGTAAATATTTTGGGAATTTTAAATCAAAACTTTCAATTCTGCAGGGACACATTTTTTTTTCTTCTTTCCATGGTCAACTTGTATCAATCAATTTTTCCAAGCTTTAATTATCACCAGATTGTTGTTGAATAAAACAGTTCAGTTTAGAATTCCCAAAGAATTTCTAATTTCTCCAAACACTTGAAGAAGATCAGTTAGACAAAATCTAACAATAACAATCAAGATCAGCAAGTAGTTCAAGTAAATCCTTGTATAATAATAAGTGAAGGATGTGTCTATATGCTTGAATGATATTGGCTAGTTAGATTTTATAGGCTAATTAGTAAAGTGCTGTCCTTGATAGACAAGTTTTCAAAGAAAGAAGATGAAAGTTTAAAAATAATTGGAAGCATTTTATTCATCACTTTATGATACTTACTTACGGTTGAAGAATGCAAAAATATATACTGTATTTATAGTATATACTAAAACAGTGCCCAGCCTGAATTATTGGGCTGTGTAGAGTAAAATAACTGTAATATGTGTCATATAAAAAGTAAAGTCGTTGGGGTGGCCTAAAGTCGGTATCAACCAATCAGCGAGGGAGTCTATCCCCTTTTCACTAGTGCTAGACCAAGGAGATTGTTTTTGCATGAGCATCAGCTCCTTACTTTACCGCACAGATCCCTGTGCTACTCATACGCTGAGTTGGCGAGGGCCGGCATCGAACCAGGAACCTTGTGGTTTGTAGCCGAATGCTCTGGCTTACTGTTTATAGTAAAAACTTATAGATTCAAAGGATTGTAGGGAGAAAAAATAATTATCTTCCCTTGGATAGTGAGCATGGATTTACACATCAAGTGTCTATTGGTCACATGATAATTCTGTCCCTTAAAACTTTCCTTTTGGTCTTCTTTCTTTGAAGAGACCAGACCTATTGGTTTTCGGTCCTCACTCATTGAGCGAAAAGGACACATTTATCAGCTGTTCATTTCTATGAATCAAAATAATAAATTTCCAACTTTGACATAGCATTTATTGCATATCATCATGAAAATGATGGAAAACATAGAAAGTCTTTTCTAACCAATTTTTGATATCTCTTCATTACACTTTGTTCATCAAACATTATGTACAATAAACCTTTTTGGGGACATATCTATTGTATTATTTTGTTGTTACATTTCATGTATATTAAACATTTATATGTGAATTGTTCATGTGAGTTCTTTGTCTTTCCTTATTGAATGTTCAGTGTTAGTGTATTCATTTGAATTAACTGAATTGACCTCATATTCTACCATGAATTAAAAAAAACTCAAATTTAAAAAAATATCCTGTTATTAATTGAATGTTTAGTGTTAGTGAATCACATGGATGCACTAATGCATTAAAAGGACCTAGTGTTGGTTATAAACTAATACCCACTATTGTTATAGAGCTAATACTTAGAGGTGTCAGTTACCAAGAACAAACATTTAGATAAATCAATGTTCTTAGGTGACTAATAATGTTTTAACTGATATTTGTTCATATCAGTAAAAAAAATTATCCGTCTTTATGTAGCAGGTTTATATAGAAACATTACTTTTATTTTCTAACTTAATTAATTTCAACAATTGTTCCCATGTCAACAATTCAGGAAAAAATGATTGAAAAATTGGTGTAAAATTTTTAAAACATTTTTTTTTACCATGTGTATACTATTGGAATATTCTGTATATAAGGTGTGCTCCAATTCCCCACCTGGATTTATAGACTAGCCTAGGTCACATGGTCTATTCCTCCAGCCAATCAATAGCCATAATGCGTGGCTGATACACTACTTAAACACTGATACTTGCCATAGTTCTACTTGCAATCATTGAGGAGGAACTTACAATACTGAGGATTCTTTACCAGAGGATTACCAAGGATTTCTGCTGGACAAGGGCTCCTGCTTGAAGGCCAAAGGATGGCCCATAAAAACTGCACACATTTTTCATCCAAAATTCCTCTATTTTTTCTCATTTTTCCTCATATTTGGCAACCTTTACACATACTTTATCTCACAAAGAAAATATTGCAATGTGTATTCTTGAAATTTTCATCTGAAATTCAGTTGCAACCGAGATACCTCTGTATATACCACACATGCATGTATAACCATACATGCATGTGTGGTATATACAGAGGTATTCTCACACATGGTATTCTGAATATAATTTTAAATTTCAGACTGAGTGTTATTTTACTATATATTGTAAGCCCAGTATTTTGGATTTTATTGAAGTCAGTCAGTATACTGTTGGTTTGCACAACTGAACCAGTGCCCAGATAGTTGGTATTTATGGAAGTCAAGAATAGTCCATTCATGTATTTGGGTGATTCCATTCCTTGAGTCCTGATTGGCTATGATGTTATGAGGCTTCATAAATACCTTGTCATTTTGCAATAGTATTATGACAAGATTAGATTTGTATTCAGTTACGACTACTTGTTGCCTTGTCTTACCAATTCAACAGTAATTGGAACTTTTGTGATTATTCTACAGATTTGAGGAGATCACATTAGATACTAATAATAGTATAGGGATAATTTAAAGTCTTACTATTGATAGAATCATGAGATGGCTTTAAAAAATAGATGTCTGTACCCTGAAGGGCAGTTTGAATGTATTTTATGTTTAATTTTTTGTGAAATTTGTCAACTCAGGTACAAGTTACCTGAAGCACAAGGGGCTAAGTGTTCAAAGGGTTAAAGATACTTCTGTTGATTTTTTATATTTCTTTGAAAAGAGGAGTTATCCTGATCTATAACATTTTAGCCATTCTATTCTCTCACCTTCTACAGGTGATTTTTGAATTCCTGATAAATTATCTAAATAATTTTAAAATCTGTTAACAGAATGAGAACAGTCTACCCCAGTGGATTGAATAAAGTGTTTCATTCGAAGTTTCATGAAGGCTCCGATTTCGACAAGAAACACCTGAAGAAGGGCATAAGCCAAAACATTGTGTATATAAAAATAAAGATGAATATAAGAGTCTGAAAAATCCAAATTTCCTAATCTGTTTACATTTTACTCCAAGGAATATGAAGAAGGCAATATTATTTCAAAATGAATCACTTACGTTTTACGTTCCCTATGGCATTTTTATCACCAGTTTTATTGTGGTGGATGTTGTCCAGTCCAGCATCGAGACAACGGTATTCACAACAAATATTCTTGACTTCTTCCAGCCGATAACAGGCTGGAGGAGGGCAAGGTTTCATGTTGCAAGTAGTGTGAACACCTCCATTGCACAGACATACTCGGCAAGGTTCATTCTTGTCAGGAATGAATTCATCTCCGTCTCGAACAAGCTGGTTCCTCCAATCATGACATGGCAGACTAATGCTGGAGACACCTGTAGAAAAAGAGAAAGAAAAAAGAAACAGGGTTATAATAACGATGAAGTGTCAGATGATTGGTCATTGTGTGTTACAAACATGCAAGAAAGACATTAAGAAGGCAAATATAGTATGAATGATGTTAGTTGCTTGGTTTTATGGCATATCAACCCTTGCTGGGTTATTTTATGCTGAAGTCAGTTTAACAATTATGGTCTCTAGTTATATATTGTACAAAAATATATAATTCTAAATGGGACACTGCTGGAGAAGTAAAGATAAACTCATAAGTATCGTCTTCAGTGGACACCTACACATGGACACACCAGTGTTGGCTGATGAGCAAAAGCTTACAAACAAACAGTTATGTGCAGACACTGTAGGCCGTGCTGAGGACTTGCCAGGGGTGATGATCAACAGAGACGGGTGGCAAGTGAGAGTTATTGGAATCCATATTGTTAGCACAACTTGATGATGATGGTGATAAAGTAAAGTCATTGGGGTGGCCTAAAGTTGGTATCAGCCACACAGTGAGGGAGTCTATCACTAGCGCTAGACCGAGGAGATTGTTTTAGTGTCTGAAGTGAAGTGCCATACCTACTATCAATTCCTCTCTTTACCACAGAGATCTCTGTGCTACACTGAGTAAGGGCCAGTATTGAACCTGGAACCTTGTGGTTCCTAGTTGAACACTCTACTGACTGAGCTAAACCGGCCCTCATGATGATGATACTTAGTTACAATATCAATGTTTTGTTTGGTTTGGTTTGTTTTGTTTTACAGCATATCAACCTTGGTGGGTCATTTAATGCCGATAAAGTTTTGAAATAAATTCATTTTTAATGGATAATCAAATTTTGTTTATAAAACTCATGTTTTCTATTTAACCCATAGATGGGACCCTAACAGGTACTACCACTCCGGGTCAGAGTGGACCAGGAGCAATGGTGATGAAGGTGTGCTCCACATTCCCCAAACCTCACCATCAGATAGAGTTTAATGTCATTTGCAGGACATGTAGCCTTCTAGCACCCATATGATAAAAAGGGTTGGGGCTTGCCATAAGGGCAATAGAGTTGGGGCAATCATATAAGTGCTAGGGCTTGACGTGACCAGCTGATTTAGGTGGGGGCCTCTCTGACCACCCGTCTAGCCCAAGAAAGGGTCAAAGTGGAGAATTGCAAGTCATGGACTGCTCAACCACTTGGGTTCTATCCTTAAGCATCACAGGTCGCCACCCACGGCCAACAGGTGGCCCCATTGGGGGAGTCTTACCCCTCTGCAGAGGTGCAGTTGGTGCATTCTAACACCCCAGCCAACAGTGCGGATCAATGTTTCAAGACAGATTTATTTGACCCATAGATGGGATCCACAGTCAGAGTGGCTCAGGGATTAATAGCAAGGTGTGTCTCCACATTCCCAAGAGCTCCACTAGATGCAGTTTAGTCTCATACACAGGACCCCTTTTTTTGGGGGGGGGTGAAATATACTAGGCCTACCAACAGTTGGAATTAGTGATAATTCTTAGAATAATGCATGAACTCTGAAGAGAATTGTAATCCCTAGAAAGAATACATTTCAAATTCTATTGGGAAATCTATACTGTAATAAAAGAGGCATTCACCAGTCTGTTAGATGAAACAGAAAGAAAGGAAAGTGGTTATTTGAAGAGACAAACACAAAATTCTGAGGCTTACTTGGGATGTGTTTACTACTGATCAGGCAGTCAGAGTAGTTACTTTTGCAGGGAGTAGGAGGGAGACACAAAAACAGAAGGAAATAGAGTGAGATGTAATGGGGTGAAAGAGTAAGAGAGAGAGGGGACAGAAAATAATGTGAAAATATAAATGTATATAGTTTATTATAAGTATAGTACACTATAGTTTTTTTTGTATGTAACTATGTAAATATATTATTTAATGTAAATTTTGTATATTTAATTTCCTTTTAAATTCTTCTGAAACAATTAACAGTTTTCATTATCATAAACAGTCAAAATCATTCGAAAATAAAATATATTTCTTTGATAATTGCATTTTATCTGAAAAAAACATTTAACATTTATGATAAAAGTAAAAACCGTAATTCAAAGTGTTTTTTTTTATCTGTCAGCAAAACAATGGATGATAAAGTTGTAATAATGAAAAATAAGAAAAAATAAAACTAAATATAAATAAGAGTATTAAGAATGGTGAATAGAACCTGTCAATATCCTGTGGTGCATTTTTACATTTTGTGAAGAGAACAGAAAATCATTTAATTTAATGATTTATATATTAACTAGCTAACCTACCCAGCATTGCCCAGGATTTAAAAAGTTAAAAATAAATCTCTTATTCATATATAAATGTAAAGTCATCGAGGTGGCCTAGATCAACTGGACAGCCAGGGAGTCTATTCCTTCTTCACTAGCACTAGACCATGGAGATTGTTATGGCGTCTGAGGCAGAGCACCACACCTACCATCAGCTCATCACTTTACAGCACAGATCCTTGTGCTACTCATACGCTGAGTTGGCAAGGGCTGGTATCGTTACCCGAAACACTCTAACTGAGCTAAACTGGCCCTTATTCATATATATATATTTACCAACCCCTCCGTACAAGCAGGATGTGACACAAAGTCAATTTCTTAAGCGGAGTTCAACAGGTTTGAATTCAGAGTTTTCCTTCTCTAGACCGGTTGCCTAACCAAGGTTAAAGTGCCAGTCTATCCTACTATTTATCCATTGCTGGAGGGAGAGTAGGATTCATACCTTTCCCAAGCTTATTAGCGCTAAGTGAAATGCAATTACCACATCCAGGAATTGAACTCGGGATGACAAGTCCATTTCCCATGACTTTAACCATTAAAGGTCATATGGTCCAAAAAATTAACATTTCATTGATCGCTTATTTCTGTCTTGGTAAATACAGCCCCACATTCTTATTACTTTTTGAACACACCTCATAATTAGTAAGGAAAAATGGGGGGGGGGAGGGAGTCTCTCTCTTTTTTTTTGTAACACAAGACGATGCCAGAAAATAGCCAATAAAGTAGCAATTGGATTTCTTTGATTCCAACAATACAAGATACACAGACAATACCATGAATGGCAGTGCATTGAAATTGATTTTACTATACAGAGATGCATTGCCAGTAATTCTTATAGAAATACACTGAAAATGATTTTACTATAGAAATGTATTGCAAATGATTTTATTAGAGAAATACAGTGCATTAAAAATACAAATGTATTTTCAATATTTGTTTGCTTAAGAAATGAAAATATGATAAAAATGCATTGTACATGTTTTTGCTATAGAAATACATTGAAATATTATTGTACTATATAAATGAAAAAGAAGTATACTAACATTAAAAACATTTATATTATAGGTCTTCCAAATTATAGAAATAAATCTTTTGAAAATATAGCACATAGTTGTTGTTTTTTTTAAAGAATAATCTTCTTTTAGTGAATATTAACTGTTTTTTCAGAAAAATCAAAGCAGTAAGAAAAAGTTACATGGAACTACTTTTGGTTCTGGTTTATGGTGGCTTCTAGACTTGCCAAAACATTTTGCTAAAAACTGCTGATCAAAAAGTATTGAGAATTGGCACTGACTAATCTACACTTTGTCTAGACGTGTAGACATCATCACTTTATCATATAAGTTATTTATCTTTGCACAAGTCTTCATTTAATTATCAAAATTCAAAATGTAAAGCTTCTGTCTTGATACTTTTTAATCCCAATTCATTTTATTAAATCATTTTATTGTCTTTGTAAAGTTTTAAAAATATACTAATTCAGTTTAAATATCACACTTCTATTTTTCTTCATAAAACAAATTATAATTTTTTTATGAAGAAAAAACCTTCATAAAGATATTATACTTTGTTTTATGAAGAAAAATATATAAAACTTAAAGTTCCCAAATGACTGGCAGCTGTATTTTAAGTAGGGCATCAAGAAAGATGAATTAAGTGCAAGAAAGGGTCATCAGGTTCTAGAAGGGGTATAAAGTGCTGGAAGGGCAACAAGTGCAAGAAGAGGCATAATATGCTAGAAGGGGTATTAAGTGCTGAAAGGGCATAAATTGCTAGGAGGGACATCATATGCAAGAAGGGACATCAAGGGATGGAAAGGCATCAAATGCTAGAAGTTAGTGCTAGACTGCTTTGAAGCTCCTCCTTCTGACACCTACACATGGACACACCAGTGTTGGCTGATGAGCAAAAGCTTACAAACAAACAGTTATGTGCAGACACTGTAGGCCGTGCTGAGGACTTTCCAGGGGTGATGATCAACAGAGATGGGTGGCAAGTGAGAGTTATTGGAATCCATATTGTTAGCACAACTTGATGATGATGGTGATAAAGTAAAGTCATTGGGGTGGCCTAAAGTTGGTATCAGCCAGACAGCGAGGGAGTCTATCACTAGCACTAGACCGAGGAGATTGTTTTAGCGTCTGAAGTGAAGTGCCATACCTACTATCAATTCCTCTTTTACTGCAGAGATCCCTGTGCTACTCACACTGAGTAGGTAAGGGCCAGTATTGAACCTGGAACCTTGTTTTTTTTTCAGAAGGAGTAGCATCAAAGCAGTCTAGCACTAATTTTAAAATTATGCTTCATAATTACAATAAGCACCATTAGACAATGATAAGTAAAGTAATATATAAGATAGAAATAATTTCTCAAAATAAATGAATTTTGTTCTCCCTATCTTTCTGGTCCTAACACACAGGATTTTAGATAGACTGCTCAAGAATCCTTGTCACCTACAATTGCTGAAAAATGCCAGTTTACTTGAATATGTTCCGTCTTTACAGAGTTTGTAATGTTTTGTGATTTTTCTTGTTTGTTTGTTTCTTGTATATATTTTTTTATCTTACATTTATTTTTAATAATATACTTTTCTTTTTATCTATTTGATTGAATTATTCGATTGCCTTTGCAATGTTTGTCAAGTATATTTAAACATCAAGTTTATATGATTTTCTTGGAAGTGGGATGGGCACCACAAACTAATTATGCCTAGGGCACCCATATGGCCAGCTGCAAGCCCTAGATAAGAGCATGAGACTAGACAGATATGTGCGACAGATCAAAATCAAACTGATAGAGTATGAGGCAGCCAACTCAAACGTAGGAAGTTTTATCAAATTATGGAGTAAGTAAAACTTTATATTCCAGGCAGATAACTGAAGGTTTATGATTATGAGGCTCTAATGAAATATTTGCTAGTATGTCTCAGTGCTTAGAGAATAGGGACAAAAAAATATGAGACTAGATTCTAAAAATAAAAAAAAATACATACAACCATTTGATAGTATAACTCAGAGCTTTAGATAAAAAGTAGTGTTAGGTTTTAATAAAATACAGAAATGTACACACACACACACACATATATATATATATGTACAGACATGCATACATAAACAAACACACACAGACACACAAACACACACACAATATTTTTTTAAATTAGGAAATACCTGTGCTGAAGAGAATATTTTTAGTGAATATAGTGTGCACGGAACTAACTTCACTTCTTGGTAATCAGAGTCAGAGAGAGAGTGACAAACAAATTTGACAAAACTGCAAGACAAGGATACGTCAAGTGGTCTTGCTACGCACCTGGATACCAACCCAGATATTTCTACGTCCCCGCGTAATGTAATGTGCTGTATGGCCGTTGAGTGAGAAGCTTCCTCCACCCTTTGACAGTGATTCTCATCCTGCTGGGTGTCTAGCGACCCTCCCCATCAGGCAAGCTTGGTGGGGTTACCAGTTTAGTCACTGATGATCAACTATGAAACAGGTAGTACTGGATTACATAGTACCCGTAGCGCTTTGGGCAACCTGACTACACACACACATATATATATATACATACACACACATATACACACCTGCCCTGTTGGCTGGGGCTATAGAATACACCAAATGCACCTTTGCAGAGGTGTAAGACTCCCCCCAATGGCTGTAGGAGGTGACCCAAAATGCCTGAGGACAGAATTATGGTAGCTGAACAGTCTGTGTGACCTGAGTACTAAGTGGTCTCGTGACATGCAATACTCCACTTTGGCTCTTACTGGAGCTATACAGGAAGTCAAGAGTGGCCACCATCCGACCAATCAGCTGGTCATATCAAACCCTAGCAACTATATGATTGTCCTGATTGTATTCTTCAAATTGCTTTTATGGCACTCTCCACTTTCTATCATATAGGTGCTAGAACGTGGCAACTGAGGGTCAAACATCAGTCAGTATTTATTAATACACATGAAGTTAATGAAAATTATTTCTTAAACAAATCATATATATATATATATATATATATATATATATATATATATATATATATGTAAAATGAAAATGGAAGTGAATCTGACGGTATGTTGAAAAAAGAAAAAAAGGAAAGTATAGAATGGATAAAATAGGATATTTTAATCAATTTAGTCTTTTTTCAACATATATATATATATATATATATATATATATATATATATATATACATATATATATATATATATATAACAAGATTTGTCTTTAAATAACCCAATAGGGTTGATATGTCATTGAACCAAACAACTAATCAACCAATTAATAACACACACTTACACACACATATATATGAGGGTGGGCTGAAAAGTTCATATGATGGCATCATATCTACTGTTGACTTTTTTGACCAATGGGATCCAAGCAATGCAACACCGATAGAAGAAGTGTGTGGACCGCAAGTGAGAAAATGAAGTTTAATTTTTCAACTTATTCAGTTGAAAAATTAAACCTCATTTTCTCACATTCCATCAAAACATGAGAGTATCTTAGTCAGCCAATGAACTTTTCAGCTGACCCCTATATAAATAAAAAAACGAATATATATATATATATATATATATATATATATATATATATAAAATAAAGAATGTCTCTATCTAATTAGGCACAACACAGGTTTCACATTCTTAAAAATTTTCTTTAAGTTCAACGAATGAAGAAGATTTTTAAGAATCTGAAACATGTGCCATGACTAATTAAATTTTAAACAAAATTTTAAAACAAAATTCAAACCATTTTGCTGACCTTCTTTATTATAAGCATTTACTTTTCTCTTGTTGGATCTACAACAATCGTGTATATATATATATATATATATACCCACATACATAAGCACACTCCCACACATATATAGATATATATATGTCATTTTTATATTTAGCACTTTTAATTTTTATAAACTGCTGGCATTTACTTGTATTTTATAATTGAAAATATTCTACCACATATATGCATGCATATATATATATATATATATATATATATATATATATATATATATATATATATATATGAGTAAAGAAATAACAAAAGACTTAGAGATTTAGCATTATAGTCTATTTCAGGGAGCTTACACAAATAGTCTAAATCTCCCAACTCATCAGATGCGATTCAGACTGATCAGTCTAGCTATATAAAGTAACCGAAAATATCCATTCAATCCCCCTGATGAAGGTGTTAGAGTAACACTGAAACCGCGGTCGGGAAATAACTTCTTCTACAACTATTAATGCTCTATATTCACAATATTTTGCCCTATTGGATTAACTACTTACGCTATGTTCACATAGTAGTACCCATAAATGATATATATATATACATATATATATATATATATATATATGTATGTGTGTGTGTGTGTATGGGAGAACATATTACAGGGGGTGATTCTGAAGGAATAAGCCCTGAAAATTTTTAAATTGCCTTAGCTCTTAGTTTTTGGGGTTAGGGTTGAAAAATTAAGATCTAGAGTAGAGTCTTTACAACCAACCTCTCAATAAGAAAGTGTTTTTTTTTTTTAAATTAAAGAAAACCGTTACATGTGTTTTAAGTGTATACATTTTTAGAATAATGTATATTAACTCCAAATGCAACCTATAATTCTACATTTCAATAGAAGCAATGTCATTTTTTAGGAATATCATGGTACTAATACAGAATACAGGTGCACCTGGTTTAGCTTAGTCAGTAGAGCATACACCTAGGAATCGCAAGGTTTTGGGTTTGATACTGGTCTCTGCCAACTCAGCGCATGTGTAGTACAGTTTTGGATTATCTGATTTGTGTGGTAAAGTGAGGAACTGACAGTAGGTGTGGCATTAGCAAAAAGGGGATAGACTCTACCGACAAGAGGCCACCCCACCAACTTTACATATTACACAGTATCGTAACCAGATCTGATAAGAGTTTTCTGTGACACATTTACAGAAAATGAGAGAAATTAACAAAATTTTAATGCAAATGAGATAAAGTGTTTAAAATAAAGCAATGTAATTGTAGTGAGCCGGAAGTTAACACTCTGAAAGCAAAAACAAAATGATGAAAATAAACGCTTTGCGCATAAGGATCGGCGCAGCTAGAGAGAAAAATAGAAATATCAAAAATGATAATTTTCAACCAATCAGAAGCATTTGCACCTAAAAAGAAGTTTTTCAAACAGACCCTTTTTGGAACGTATCTGAACCCTATATAAACGAAGGTTTTTGAAGAACAGCAGAGAAAGAACCAACTTGCCTGAATGCTCCATGCTTCTCGTTTTAAGAAATATTTCCTTACTGCAGAAGGTATTATAATCTATATCTTTCTCTCTCTAAGTAACTTGACTGCTGATTTGATTTTGAACAATATTTCTTTCTCAGTTGGAGTCAACTCAACAATTGTTATTATCTTATTACATGAACATTTAAAAAAGCATATTCTGCAGGACATTGATCAGTATTCTTAATTATTGTAATCTTTGTTTCAATACACATTTTATTTGTTAAAATTATGAGTTTTTTTGTTTTTGTTTGTTTTACATGTGACCTTATGGTGTGATAAGTAAATTTCCCAAATATATATAACTCCCATCAACTCCTCCACCATATAATAACTCCCTAGAAGATAATTTTTTTTCATTTTATTTACAATATTTTGGATAAAGAGACAAAATTTATTCTTAAGAATTTAGAAAGTTCTAAAGACATCATCTTGTTTATTCTACGTTTCCTTTCTCCACAATTTTTATTACTAAGTCTTATTCTGTACTAACTTTATTTATTTTTAAATTCTAAGTTTAAATCAAAGACAAAATTACTTGTTTTTTCTTCTGCCCGATTGGATAAAGTTATGATTTTAAAATAACTCGTGTTTTTTTTTATGATAGATTTAATTAATTACTTTTAGAATAGTTAGACATGGACACATGAAAATAACTAAAAATACAATAGAAGGTTTGAATTTACATATAAATATTTTTCAAAATGTTTATAATATGAAGAATAAATGTGTGTCCATTTCTGTTTTTCTTGGAATAATAATAATAGTTAATTGTAATTGAAGATAAAATTTGTGTTGAATTCCTTTTTATATGATATAAGTAAAAGTAAAGTCTTCGGGGTGGCCTAAAGTCGGTATCAGCCAATCAGTGAGGGAATCTATCCCCGTTTCACTAGCGCTAGACCAAGGAGATTGTTTTAACATCTGAGGTGGAGCGCCACACTTACCATCAGCTCCTCACTTTACTGCACAGATCCCTGTGCAACTCATACACTGATTATTTCTTTCACCTTGGTACTGAGTGTTAACTTTATGGGAATTTATAACAATGGTATAAAATAGATAGAGCCTATCTTTGTAAGGGAGTCTAATTTATATTTATATTGGCAGACATGCTGATAGGTACGCATCCTGCATCACTGATGCATAAAAATCTAAAAGGACGCAGTAAAATTGTATCCATGTGTCCCAGTGTTTTTTCTTCCCCCATCATTCCCAGCTTACTGTAAATACATTTCAATATTTTCTTGGAAATGAAATACACTGTATGAGGTAAAAGGTAGGGGTTAGATGGCTTTAGCTGTTCATAGATAAAAAAATCTACAATTTATTAAGAAACTTTAGTTGGGACCCATAAAATTTCCCAGGGACTCATTCAAATCAAAACCGTGCATCCCAGGACACACTAAATTAAAAAGCTATCTGCATCACTGATTGGTTAAGACTTTTGGAAAAAAAGTGAATATATCCTAGTTCACTTTTTAACCTACCCCTCACCAACACCTTTCAAAATGTTTAGTTCGCTCAAAAATTAAGTGAAGTCTCAATGAGACTAACATGGATGTAGGTTGGGTGTTATCATCATCTCCCCACCGCCAGTTCCTGGGTGTATGAAAAAATTCTTCTGAGTAACAATTTTTATTGCTAGATTACATCAAAGACAAACCAGCAATAAATGTCTCTAAAATTTTCTTCAAAGGTTTGGACGATTTACTAAAATAATTTCAAAATCTGATAATTTAAAAAAATTCTAGATAGTTGGTTACTAGAGACAACTTACACTTTTGTTTGTGAGTTGGTTCACCTTGGCACTGATGGCACTTCCCAAATTATCTGGAGTGCTGTGAGGGATGGAGAAGATTTTTCTGTTGTCTGTAAGTGCTGAAAGGCACAGGGACACCTCTCCAACATTAAAATGACCTTGTGTCATATATTGCTTGCATGTGGTAGCAATTAAATCCCTAAATCTAGTCAGTGGGACTTTGTTTAACATTGCAAAATATAGGACTCCAGGTATGTTTCTTGCAAAAAATAATATGGTGGCTACATTTTTGTTGCAATATCGACAATATGAAAAATAGTATAAAATTTTAAAACAGAATTATTTGCCCTGAAGATAACCAGTTTATATCCTGAAAATGAACAATTCATTTGTCTTGGGATTGGGGGCGTTACAGCTCCCACCTTGCATATATATATATATATATATATAAGTAAAGAAATAACAAAAGACTTAGAGATTTAGCATTATTTTTATTTATTTATTTTTAAAAATAAAACTCTTGTGTCGTAAAGAAGATTTATTCTCTGGACTTTTGGATATATATATATATATATATATATATATATATATATATATATATATATATATATATATATATATATAGAGAGAGAGAGAGAGAGAGAGGTTTATACCTCCACATCCCCCACTTATGGGTTCAATAGTACCAGTACTTCAGCAATGATTTTGTAAAATACAGATTTTATGTTATATTTATGTTTACGATGTTTAGCAAAATAGACTGAAAAAATAGTTTTAAATGTCTTGAAAATTAATTACATGTGTAATATTATTTTGCTTGTTTTTTCGTTTTTTTTACTGATGCTCATTTTGTTACTACTTTACAACTTAGACAAAAATTTGAGCTTAAATAATCAATTTAATTAATTTATATCATTTTTAAAATGAAAAGCAGAAGACATTTTGGCAGTGCCTATTTTATGCTTATTTTACTGGCCCTGTAAATATTTTTATTTTGAATGCAACTAATGTTAAAAATAAAAAAAGATTTGATACAAAAGTTTATTTATATACGTAGTTCTCCGTACCAGATTTGGTAAGTGTATAGCTGTAGCAAAAAAGTACAACCCTCATTTTTGTGTCTATTCTCAATAAAATCCAACTTATTTTGTCAGTTTTGGAAAACTTTAAATTGACAAAATAATATTATCCTGTGATTTTTTTCAACAATCCAACCTGAGCTCAATGGGTGACCCAACAAGTCAATTAATTATTTAATATATATATAAATTGACAAATTGGTGAATAAAAGGGTTTGGTTTGGTTTCTTTGTTTAATGGCATATCAACCTTAGTCGGTCCTATTTTTTTCCAAATATGAGATGTGTTCAAAACCTATCGAAACTGATGCTTTATTTACCAAGACAGAAATGAACAATGAATGAAATGTTCATTTTCTTCAAAACATTTCCTTTGTCCAGCAAGTTTTTTTTTTTATTGGTCAAAGCACCTTTGAAACTCTTCTTTCAATATAGTGGGAAGCTGCACCATTATATTTCCTTTAATGCCAAAGCCATCATTGCAAAAGTAATGGTATTATCTAACCCATAGGTGGGGGATGTGGAGGTTCATACCTTTCCCTAGAAAGAACAGTCCAAAGGCATTAGTCCAAAAGTGAACATAATAGCATAACTGGAGTTTGAACTTGCTTACTACAATGTTGCAGTCCAGCATGTTAGCCACTACACCCTTGAATAAAAAGGAATAAATTGATTTAAAAATATTGACACAAGAACAAATTCCCACTAAAAAATATTAGTCTCTCCCCACAAACAAATGCAGATGAAAGGAGACATGATGCAAAAAGAATATGCAATTAAAGCTCAAAACAGCAAGGTCACAATGGAAGCTGATTTGAAAATCTTAAGAAGTATGAAAACAGATTTTCATAAGCAAGATTTTAAAAAGTCATTTAGATTATATTACAAATCACAATATATATAATAACAGCTCTGTTACATATTGAACACTCTGTAGGGAGACAGATAATATTTTTCCTTTGTAGGCGTGGCTTCCCACGTCCTGTGTCCATTGGTCATTCAAACTCTCTCTTTTGTCCTTGGTCATTAAACAGGTAATACCTATCTGTTTTTGGTCCTCACTTGCGAGTAAAAAGGACATATTTCTCAGCTCTATTCATAGAACAGAATAGAAACAATTAGTCTTTAACTTTAGCAAACCATTTAGAGCATTTTGCCATAAAAAGTCTTTTCTAACCATTCTATTTTCATTATGCTCTATTTGTTCATGGAATTAACCTGTTTGGGGACATATGTATTATGTTATTTTATTGTTATATGTTATGTATATTAAACATTCATATGTGCACTGTTCATGTGAGTTGGTTGTCTTTCCTTGACAAATTTTCAGTGTTAGTGTATCATGGATGCATTATAAGGACTTACTGTTAAGTATTATCTGCATTATTCAGACTATTGTCCTCATCTTCATTGTTATCTGTACAACGTTTTGACCTTCTTCAGGTATTTCTTGTCAGACTTGAGAACCTTCTTTTCGGACTCGGGAACCTTCTTTTTGAACTCGGAATATTCTTGTCGTAATCGGGAGTCATCACGGAACTTTGAACCTAACCCTTTATTCAGTGCATGGGGGTATCCTGTTCTCATTCCACTAACCATAGCTGAGGTAGAGGCATTAAGCTGAGTTAATTATTATTCTATGTTACTTCTGCCCTTGACCAGGATTGAACCTGCAGTCCAGAGATAACTGTCGCTTAGAACTGTCTTAACCTAACTCCTTTATCCACTAGGCCATGTGTCCAATTGGACTGATTAATACAGCTTAATGCCTCTACTCAACAAGAGATACCAAAGAAGGCCAGAGGGCACATCAGCAGAAACGTTGTACAGATAACAATGAAGATGAGGACAATAGTCTGAATAACACAGATAATACTAATCATCAACCCTCATCTCAAACATTCAGAGAAATAGACTTAGTGTTAATTATAAACTAATACCCACTATTTCTTATTCCAAACATACATATGAATTCTTTCTTGTTTTTCAGTTATTAAATGTTATTCATCAAACTTTTCTTTCGCTGTGTACTGTTTAAAAATCCATTCAACTATTTTTTGCTAACACCTTAGTCATTTTGATGGCCTAGAATGGTCATCAGGTGGAATGTTCTTTCTTTTTTAGTTTGGACTGGAATGAGCCAACAATCCTAGAAAGAACATTCCATCTGCCACAACATGGGGATGAAATAAAATGAGAAGGATGATTCCATTCTATCAGTCAATAACACTGCTTACCATCCTTTACTAGTCATCTCTTCTTCAAAACTGTTAGTCATCGCTTCACAGTGCAGTTATATATCCTCAACTTAATAACTTTACAGACAACTATAATATCCTAACAGTATTATTGGTTTCAGAAGCTGTGAGTCAGAAATTCACAATGTCTGATCAAATAGTTTTCAAATAAGAGAAAGAAAAATATGGTTATAAATTTATTTCATCTTGATTTCAGTTGCTTTTTATCTTAACTGTCAAAATGACATTCTACAAGTATCAGTAAATAATATATATTAGAAATAAGGAACAAGCCACATGAATATAGTACCAAATGTAATATTATTTTTCTTTTACTAAATGTATGTGGAAGCCACACATGAAAGCAACTAACATAAGCAAGGTAATAGGAAATATTTTTAGTGTTAATGTTATTATTTATCAAACTTCTTTTTTGCTGTGTACTTTTTTAAAAATGTTGATATTTTTTCATCAACTATTTTCCTTCTAATAGCTAATCATACTGATAGTCTAGAATGATTATCAGGTGAAATGTTCTTTCTTTGATAGTTTGGAGTGGAATGAGCCAACAATCCCAGAAAGAACAGTATAATGATACTTTCTTTCATTGTATAACACAAATGATTCTCAAAGAATATTCAAACTATGTTCCATATTTGTCTCAATATATTCTCCTCTTTTTATTCCTCAACTTTTATATAGTTTCATCATATATATATATATATATATATATATATATATATATATATATATATAAGGTGTGTCATAAAAGTATCGAAATTGAAGCTGTATTTACCAAGATAGAAATGAACAATGAATGGAACATTAATTTTTTCAGAATACAAGGTGTGTCAAAAAGTACAATAAAATCTTGATACTTTTTGGACACACTTTATATATATATATATATATATATATATATATACATAGTTTCATCAGGCATGTGGTATAATGGTTAGATTCATAGGAAATGGACTCCTCAACCTGAGTTCAAATCCTGAACAAGGCTGTTTGTATTTCATATAGCACTAATACCCTTGGGAAAGGTATGCATCCAACTACTCTCCATCCAGCTATGGATAAAATAGTAGTGCAGACTAGGCTCTTTAACCTTGGTTAGGTAACCACTCTAGGAGAAAGAAAACTGTGAATTCAAACCTGTTAAACTGCGTTTAAGAAACTGATCTTGTATCATATCCTGATTTGTGGAGGGTTTGGTAAATATTTATAGATATAGTTTCATCATATACATATCTAAATATATAAAGTTGTAGTTCATGTCTGTCTGTTTGTTTGTTTATAAACTCATCCTTTGGAGATAGACCCTCATAACCATATATATTCTGAAACTACATAAGTATGCCACCACGCTGAGAACACCGTTTGTCGTCCAATCACCGAAGTTAAGCAGCATAGAGCCTGGTCAGTACTTGGATGTGTGACCACTTGGGAATACCAGGTGCTGTAAGCAAAAGAAAGGGCAGGGTTAGCTCTGTTGCTAGAGCGTTCGGCTAGAAACCACAAGGTTCCTAGTACGATACTGACTCTCGCCAACTCAGCTTAAGAGTAGCATGGAGATCTGTGCGGTAAAGTGAGGAGCTGATGGTAGGTGTGGCACTCCACCTATGACGCAAAAACAATCTCCTTGGTCTAGCGCTAGTGAAAAAGGGATAGACTCCCTCGCTGATACCGACTTTAAGCCACCCCGACGACTTACATAAGTATATTTCATTTTGATGAAAAGGAGTCCTTGGGGTGCAATATACCCTTACTGAAATTTAAGCCATGGGTAAATGACCAGAAATTATGCCTATTCACAAAATATCAGCAAATTTTAATAATATTAAGACACTGTAATGGTGGTTAACACCCCTATATTGAAAATTCACAGTTTCTATGACGGGTTTTTGGAGATAGACCCCCATAACCATATATATTCTGAAACTACATTACCCAGGGTACTTTCAAAAAGGGTCCTGGGGGCACAAACCACCTCTGAAAATTTTTCCCTTTGATCTATATGAAATTTAAACCATAGGTAAATGACAAGATATGATGCCTATTCACAAAATCTTATTATAATGGAGGTTGTGTGTTTGTTTGTCTGTAACCGAAACTATATTACTACTCAAGTCACAATTCCCTTAGTTATTTATGTCATATTCTCTATGATTTCATTTTTTTAAAACCTCAATTGATAAAATTGTTTTACATTATTAATACTGTTGGCCTTATCTACATACTAATAACATGCAATTGTATTTATATATACAACAAAATAGTGGTTTACAGTGTGAACGGAAGGCTAATTTGCATATTGATATTAAAAAATTGATTTTAATAAATATGTGTTTAGTATTATTGATTTGTAATTGTTTGGTTTTATATTAATGAATATGAGTAAAATTCTCAGGAATAACTCTTGAAAGAAATCCATTAACAAGAAGAAATAACTTTAATTTTATTCTTTACTTCCTGTTTTAACTAAATAGTTAAATTAGGAAAATTCAGCAATGAAAGATGGGAGTGATGGAAAAGTAAGTTTCAGTTGTTTCTATTTTTTTTTATTATACCCCCCTCTATTTTAAATCTTTTTATCTGCATTCTTATTTAGTTTCATTAACATTTCTAATTTAATATAACATTTTATAACATTAAAACTCAAATACTTGCATATATATTTGCTAATTTCAATAATATTGAGACACACTAATGGGGCTTAGCTGCCTTTCATTATAAATTATATATATTAACACACCCACAATATATATATATGTGTGTGTGCTTTTCCTAAAATATTATAAGTAAAAGAATATTATCTGAGAAATTCTCCTTATAAAATTACTGGTTTTCTACTTATTTCCTCCTAACTATTTATTCTTCCTGTGTATGTGTGTGTGAGAGAGAAAGAGATAGATAGATAGATAGATAGAGATATAGATAGATAGATAGAGATAGAGAGAGATAGAGATAGAGAGAGAGAGAGAGAGAGAGAGAGAGAGAGAGAGAGAGAAATGAACCTATAGATCTAATTTTACATATCTCACAGTACACATGTGCTTAATAGCACAGTTTGTAGAACGCACCAACTTATATTGATACATAAGAAATTTCCAAATGCTTTACATTTAGAAGTGCATGTACAAGGTTGTACCAATCTACCCATGCTTCTACTACTGTTACTCCACTGCAAATAAGCAACAGCTTAATTTGCAGCAGATGCAGCATTTGCTATCACAGTAGAGAATAAGCCCAGAAGCGGGAGTCAGGGGCAGAAGGGTTAATAAATGAATAAATACTGGCTGGACTACTAGATTAATATGAATTAGTTAAGAAATAATAAGAATATAAAAGTATTTGTTATAATTATTATTACCAATATTTTTATTTTTGATTCTTTATTGATGAATTGCAATGAGAATTTTGATTGTAATGTAAACAATCTTAATAAATAAAACTGTGACATCATCACCATGAAAATGATTTTTACTACAGGAATGTATTGAAAAATGAATTTTACTATACAAATGAATTGGCAAATGATTTTTACTATATGAATGCATTGCAAAAAGGATTTTTACTATAGGAATGCACTAGAAAATGATTTTTATTATAGGAATGCACTAGAAAATGATTTTTACTATAGGAATGTATTAGAAAATGATTTTTACTATAAGAATGCATTAGAAAATGATTTTTACTATAGGAATGCATTGGAAAGTATTTTACTATAGGAATGCACTGGAAAATTTTCACAATAAGAAAATACAAAAATGACTTTACAGTAAGAATGAATTACAAACTGCTTTTTTTGCCATAGAAATGTATTGAAAGTGATTTTACTATATGAATGTATTAAAATTATTTTAATATAGGAATACACTGGAAAATGTTTTTTTTTATAGGAATATATCAAAATTATTTTCTTATAAATATTAATTTGAAATGATTTTTATACATAAATGTATAACCAATTATTGTAGTACAGAAAAATTGCAAATAATTATGATTCTGTTACCTTGATATAATGGATATGATTTATTTAAAACTATATGAAAGCAATCATTCATTCCTTTGATAACATATTCAGTAAAACTTGAGATTCTGGTGGTAAGGTGGAAATGATGATAGAATAATTAGAATGCATTTTAGAACCAATAACCTTTTAAATATATATATATATATATATATAATATATATATATATATATATAAAGGCAAGGTTTTGACTTTTCTTATTAGTGCTTTTTGATTTAACCGCAAAACACTGTTCAAATTCCTGCACTGATAAAATAAATATTTCTATTGGTATATTTCTGCTTATACAAAATAGCCCCCCCACCTCCCACAATTGAAATTTACATTCATTTTATTTAGATTTACCTAAATAATTTATACACAAGTGTAATAATCAAGATAAAAATAATTTTCAGTTATTTGCTTCCTTTTTTATTGAACAAATTACAAATAGGTCATTGGCAAGGCGATCCTTAAAGAAGGCCTGTCAACCAGGCAACTGGGGTCCATGACTGGGGGCGGACATGTGGAGACCTAAATTACAACTAAATGATAATCACAGATAATATTTGTTAGTAATATTCAGTAATTAGTCAATTAGTAACTATGCATTATTATTTGGAAACAGATTACAATTGACTTATAAAATCAAATGGATAAAGAAAGAACAAAAATAACCTCTTGTACTACTTGGAAAAAATATGAATTATCAATACTGATTATGTAGTCTGGATAATTATATAAATATTTTAATTTTATTTTTTAGATAAAATTTTAAGATAATCTTTCAGATTCATATGGTCATTGATCATAACTTGAAGATGATATGACACCTTCTTAGTGATTGGGGAAATATGACCAATGATTGAATTGTAGCTAGTTGAAGATGTAATTTTGAAACTTAACTCTTTATTAAAAACATGAAGCAAATGCATGAAAAATAATCTTATCTGAATTGTGGCTGTATGTATTACACTTTTATATACTTTTTGTGGGATTAAATTCAAATAAAATTAATGTGAATTTCTGGGGGGCTATTCTGGACAAACACCAAAATTTTATGATTATTTGATCATATTTTTGCAATTTGAAAAAATCAAAAAACAAAAAGCAAACTAAAACTAAAATTAAGTTTCAGCACTATACCTGTGTGTTGTGAATTAAAAAAAAAGAAAAAAAGAAAAAAAAAGAAAGGGATTTTCAAGGGTCAGGAAGTGAAGCCAACAATGAACTAAAAAGATCCATTTTAGGTTTGGTAGCAACAAGAATCAAAAAAGGAATTGAAATACAAGGGGGCTTTGTTAGAATGATGTGTTCTAGTAATTTCCACACAAACTACAAGAGATAAAAAGAAAACAAATAATTAATATTTCAAAGAAAAATAAATCAATAAATTTTCATCCCATCATTCTGGAGGAAAAAGAAAAAAAAAAAAAGAAATATAAGAACCTAACATTTCTGGTTCTATTTATTCATTTATTTATTTTTCTAAATCTTTAAAGTCCTATTTTTTTAATTTTTTTTACTTTCCTACAAAGAATTTAATTAGAAAAAATAATAATGTAGTAAATCATTCAAATAATCATGTACCAACATTTAACTAAATTTAAAAAAGTACATTCTACAAATTAGAATTTATTTTATCATATATGTTATTAATTGTTCACATCACCATGTTAATATGGAGGCTGTGGTGTAATGGTTAGAGTCATAGGAAATGGACTTGTTGACCCAAGTTCAAATCCTGGACAAAGCTGCAGTTCACATAGCGCTAATACCCTTGGGAAAGGTATGAATCCAACTACTCTCCCTCCAGCTATAGGTAAATAGTAGGGCAGATAGGGCTCTTCAACCTTTGTTAGGCAACCAGTCTAGGAGAAGAAAAACTCTGAATTCAAACCTGTTAAACTCCGCTTGGGGTGGTCATTACTAGAATAGGCTCAGTACTAATTAGTGATCTATTTCACTAACTAACTAATATAATGCTAGTCTATCAGTGTGGTTTGAAATCATAGAAGTTCTAAGTTACTTTTAGGATTATTTCAGTGTGACACAATCAAGTGAACTGACAAACAAATTTAGTAACAACAGCTTTTATATAAGATAATAACAACAACAGAACAAAAGATAAAGAGCAAAGTAACAGTGATGGTTATAAGTGGCAGATCTAATATCATAACTATTACTACAATTGTAGTGTATCTACTCTTTCTACTCTTTATATAAATAATATATACTAAATGGTATATATACAAGCCTGAACCTGTCCTAGAGAATGAGAATAAAATTATATGGGACTTCGAGATACAGACGGACCACTTAATTCCAGCCAGGAGACTGGATCTAGTATTGATAGACAAGAAGAAGAGAACCTGTCATCTTGTGGATTTTGCCGTCCTGGCTGACCACTGATTGAAAATGAAAGAAAGCGAAAAGATAAACAAATACTTGGACCTTGCCAGAGAACTGAGAAAACTGTAATCGATGCCCTTGGAATGGTCCCCAAAGCTCAGGAAAAAATTTGGGTGAAATGGAAATCAGAGGAAGAATTGAAACCATCCAAACTACAGCACTGTTAAGATCGGCTAGAATACTCAGAAAAGTCATGGAGAAAGAAAAAAAACTGTGGAATGTCATAGGTGGAACCCTTGAAACAATGCTGAAGATTGGGGGAACTGAATATCCAGGGAAGGATTAAAATTGTCCCGACCATACTGTTAAGCCCAGCTGGAATACTGAGGAGAGTCCTGGAGAATTGAGGAGACTTTGTGTTGCTTAGACTTTAATCAAGACTGCCAGTTACAACTGGTCTGAAAACACATAAGGAGTACGCCTTTAGTATGTGGGCTTAGAGTCCATGACTGTATCCCTTGCAGAGAGGTAAGACACTTCCCACTAAAAAAGGGGTTGTTCTAAACTGCATAGTGAGGCTCTAGTTCAGAAGATCTGGGGATTGCTATTACTTTCAGATCCACTCTGACACAGAGTGGTAGTACTAACATGTAAACCACTCAACCATGGGTCAAAATAGATCTGTTTAAAAATTATTTGTATTTGATAGGACTGTGTACAAAAAAAAAAAAAAAAAAAAGGAAAAAAAGAAAAACTTTTAAGAAAGAACTTCACAAAAAAATGTAAAAATGAACATAGAATGAATGTGATTCCCTAACCTCTATGTTTATTTTACATAACCCTCAAAGCAATTGGCATACTGTTAAAGTCAGTCAATCAATTATAAAGTGTATAATAATAAACAGAATATAAATTCCAGATAAAACAAAGGATGTTGAGGAAGGTCCTGGAGTGCTGAGGAAACTTGTTGATACTTGATCTTTTAATGAAACTCCTAAGATAATTCTGCTTCCAATGATAATAATAATGACAACAATAAAAATTATGATAATGTCCTAAAAATCTTCTTCGAACTATATAACCAACATATAGCAGTCAATGTGCCATAAAAGCTTTGTCTAGGAATTGAACTCGAATCAGAAATAGGTGATCAAAGAATTTCAAATTGAAAAAAAAAAAAAATCTTCTTTGGCAAACAACCATTATGTAGCAAAAAATGTAGCACATTATATATTGATGTTGTTTTTTTTATTCCCTGCAAAACATTGGTGCATTTTACATACATTAATAAAGGGAACTGCATTAGAAGAAGATATTGAACTTACTAACTATGAAATAAATTCTTCCTTTTTTATCGACTGGGTTTTTTTCTTTCTTTTTCTTCTTTTATTTCTCTTTCAACAATTTCTTTATTTTTCAAAAATATAAATTCAAACCAGTAGTCCTATCTTTCTTGTGATCTACCAAGGAGGTTCCAAAGTGTAGAACTTGGATGGTCCAAGGTTTTTAAAAAGTAGGGAGAATGGAGTAACTAATTAAGAAAAAAATCTTTTAATACACCTAAATTGTTTTCTCTGGTGTACCACCAGAGAAAACTATTTAATTGTTCTTCCTTTTCTTTCCTTTTTCACACTTTTTCTTTCAAACTTTATTTTCTTTCTTTCAATTGATTTCTTTCTTTCTCCTTTTCTTTCTTTTTTCTCTTTTTCTTTGGATTTCTCTTTCTTTTTTCTTTTTGTCTTTAGGATTTCTCTTTTCTTTCTTTCTTTCTTTTTCTTTCTCTTTTCTTTGGATTTCTCTTTTCTTCTTTCTTTTCTTTCTTTTTCTTCTTTCTTTCCTTTTCTTTCTCTTTGGATTTCTCTTTTCTTTCTTTCTTTTCTTTTCTTTCTTTTTCTTTTTCTTTCTTTCTTTCTTTCTTTTCTTTCTTTTTCTTTCTCTTTGGATTTCTCTTTTCTTCTTTCTTTCTTTTCTTTTCTTTTTCTTTTTCTTTTTTCTTCTTTCTTTTTCTTTCTCTTTTCTTTGGATTTCTCTTTTCTTTCTTTCTTTCTTTTTTCTTTCTTTCTCTTTTCTTTCTTTTCTTTCTTTTTCTTCTCTTTTCTTTCTTTTCTCTTTCTTTCTTTTTTTTTCTTTCTTTCTTTTCTCTTTTTCTTTCTTTTTTCTTTCTTTCTTTCTTTTTCTTTCTCTTTGGATTTCTTTTTCTTTTCTTTCTTCTTTTCTTTCTTTTTCTTTCTTTCTTCTTTCTCTTTCTCTTTGGATTTCTCTTTTCTTTTTTTCTTTCTTTCTTTCTTTTTCTTTCTCTTGGATTTCTTCTTTCTTTCTTTCTTTCTTTTTTTCTTTCTCTTTTCTTTGGATTTCTCTTTTCTTTCTTTCTTTCTTTTCTTTCTTTCTTTTAGATTTCTCTTACAGTTATTCTTTTTTCTTTTTTTCAATACCTTCATCCTCCCCTCTTTTTCTTTCACCCTTTTTTCTTCTTTCTCTTCTTTGCTACTTTCTTTCATTGAATTCTGTCTGATCATTAAATGGGGGAAAAAATCCATCATCTCCCACAACCAACAAAAACACACACACAAAAAAAAAAGAAAAAATCTTAAAAATAAAATAAAGAAAAGAAAAGAAGCTGTAAATTGACATTAAAAGAGTTGAATAGAAAAAAAATAAAAAGCAAAAATTTAAAAAAAAAGAGAAAACACAAAGAAAAGCTAACAAAAAAAACAAAACAAAAAATAGAAAAGTGGCTAAGATAAGCAACTGGCAGGAAGATCAAAGTTCCAAATGGTTTGTTTATGGGGGGTGGGGGGTAGGAATAGAGGGGAGGGGTGAATATGGAGGCAGGGGTTCTTGAATTATGAACAGTTATCAGAAATATAAATGCATCCTTCTATATACCAATATGAACATATAGTATTTATTTATGTTACAAACTAAACAACATGATTGTATATATTAAATGTAAAGTACTCTGATATAGAACAAAAGAAATTGTAGACAATATATTTGCATATTATAAACGAGTAAACTAGGGCATACCGAAAAGTTCTTGGCTTGACAAGAAAAGGGAATGAAATATATATATATATATTATATATATATATATATATATATAATAATGGAGGCGCGTGGTCTAGTGGTTAGAGACGTGGAAAATGGACTCGTTGATTCGAGTTCAATTCCTAGACAAAGCTGTTGGCATTTCACATGGTGCTAATACTCTTGGGAAAGGTATGAATCCATATATTCTCCCTCCAGCTATGGGTTAAATAGTAGGGCAGACTGGGCCCTTCAGCCTTGGGTAGGTAACCAGTCTAGGAGAGGTATAACTCTGAATTCAAAATTCCTGAGGTTGGTCGTTGATTGGATTTGTGGCAACCCTTGATGCACCAATTCTTTCCTATCGACTGTGCCAAAAAGTGTGGATGGTCCAACACAAGCCTTCACCACTATAAACAAATCACTGTGTGGACGTTCATTGTATGAACACTTATACGTCGAAATCGACGGGAGAGTCCATCATATATATATATATATATATATATTGAATGTTTGGAAAATGTGTAGAAAAGGTTTGAACCTTATAATATATATATATATATATATATATATATATATATATATATATATATATATATATATTTTATAATCATAAAATCATAAAATCCCTTTCACATAACCATTTTAGACATACACTTCCTAACAAATTTAAATTTCACATTATCCCAATACACCTTTACACCATTCATAATTTACATAAAAAGTAATTTTTTTAAAATAATTAAATAAACATTTCTTTTCTGAAAGAAAAAAATCTGTTACTAACCGATGATGAACAGGTTAAAAACTCTTTTTTTTTGAAAAAGAGAATTTTTCTCTTTTTGAATTTTAAGTATTTCTTTTTCTTTTAAAAATTGTTACACTGAAGGAACATGATGTAGCGAAAGAACATGACACAGCAAAAAAGTGAAATGCAACGAATGAACAAGACGAAATGATTGCACAGGATACACGCTTTTTGGGAAAAACAATGCTTCCGGTTTGAATTTAAATTATTTTATGTTTCTCTCTTGATGAATCTGGATTAAAAACATCTATATCTAAAAACGGACCTAATTATCATTATGCTCTGATGATGATTTTTTATAAATCGAAATATTGTCAATATTAGCAATGAAAAAGGATATAAAAATATATTAATTTTAACAACAAAGTGTGTTTTTCATACCCTTTTATCTATATCTATCTATCTATCTATCTATCTATCTATATATATATATATATATATATATATATATATGTAGTTGCTGTGTGATGTGAAATGTCGAAACACAGTGTCTGTGGATGACTTATTATATGCTCCCAAAACCCGGTAGAGCTTTCTAGGGCTGACTTAAATTAGTTTTCACTGCCAGCATAAAGCAATGATCATTTGTTTACAGACTGGATCTTTTTGGTGATCGTAAAATATATAAACAAATGTATGTATTTAATAGTTTAAACACCATCCCTTTACAGCAGCTGCCTAATGGCTGAGAGGTTAATGAATCGGGCAGACAAAAAGTCAGTCAGGTTTCACTCCTGTTCAAAGGTAGTTGTTGTGTCTAGCCACACTGAAGAGACGTGAAACGTTGAAACATGGTGTCTGTGGATGATATAAATATATATATATATATATATATATATATTCTCTCTCTCTCTCTCTCTCTCTCTATATATATATATATATATATATATATATATATATATATTATTCATCTTTGATTTCCTTCAATACAACACATCATTTTTCTCTATTCCCAAAAAATCAAGAATATTCCAAAAGGATTCTTTCTTTTTGATTGGATTGAAATCTTTTTAGAAAATCTTCACACACACACACACACACACACACACACACACATGCACAAACACAAACACATACGCACACCATATGTATCCTCATGTAGAGTAAACATTGAAGAGTGCTTGATACAACGGCATTAATAATTTTTTAAAGTTGAAAATAAAATATGAGAAAAACTTGGAGCATCGATTTTCTTCAAAAATTAATTTTAAAACTCAATGATTTTATAAACAAAGATCAAGGGTTAACCTACACATGAGACACACACGCACACACACACACACACAAATATATATATGGAAGTGCGTGGTGTAATGGTTAAAGTCATGGGAAATGGACTTGTCGCCCCGAGTTCAAATCCTGGATGTGGTAATTGCATTTCACTTAGCGCTAATACCCTTGGGAAAGGTATGAATCCTACACTCCCTCCAGCTATGGATAAATAGTAGGGCAGACTGGGCTCTTTAACTTTGGTTAGGCAACCAGTCTAGGAGAAGGAAAACTGTGAATTCAAACCTGTTGAACCCCGCTTAAGAAATTGACCTTGTGTCACATCCTGCTTGTGTGGAGGGGTTGGTAAATATATATAATATATATATATATATATATATATATATATTTACCAACCCCTCCGCACAAGCAGGATGTGACACAAGGTCAATTTCTTAAGCGGGGTTCAACAGACTGGTTGCCTAACCAAAGTTAAAGAGCCCAGTCTGACTTACTACAGCTTAGAAGAATTCTCACTTCATCTTGAAATCTGATCTCCCTGATATATATATATATATATATATATATATATATATATATCAGGGAGATCAGATTTCAAGATGAATTGAGAATTCTTCTAAGCTGTAACCATGTCAGTGCTACTGTATGGCTGCACCACTTGGAGTCTAATAAAACACTTAGAGAAAAAGCTTGATGGGAACTGTACAAGGATTCTGCATACTGTCTTGGACAAATCCTGGAAGCAGCCCTCCCCCACAAAAGAGCAGATGTATGGCCACTTGCCTCCTATCACACAAACCATCTGGGTAAGATCAACAAGACATGTTGGTTACCGCCGGAGAAGCAGGAATGAGGTCATAAGCGATGTTCTCTGATGGGTACCTATACATGGACACACTCGTATTATATTGAAATATATAACATAATACACGTAAACATACACACATGGGCACAATAAACATACATAGCACACCTCCACACTCACAGAATAGCAGAACTGAGCTCAGTGCAAGGTTCATAATACAGTAGATCTCCAATAGACCACAACCTAACACTCATACACACATACAGGCAATGGAGAATTCATAATATAATAAACTTAACCACATTCATAGACCAAGCACACACATACACATGAGCACAACAGACACATACATAATGAACAGGCCACAAGCTAACACACACACACACACACGTACACATACTTGGGCACAGCAGACATACATATAATCTGGAATGATACTAAGACATTATTAAACAAACAAACATACACAAAGAATTCAGAGGAAAAAGACATTACTAAACAAGTATACAACAGAATGAGCAGATTCTATTGACTGTTAACATTTCCCTTTAAGGGTTCTGTGTTTTCAGAAATCTTCTGAGGAAGGAATTTTTCACCCTGAAAAAAGAGAATAAATCCAAGAAAAATGAACAACATCATAGTTACCTCATTTTTTCTTTACACTTACATTACACTTCAAAACCAACCAACAAACTAATAATTATATATTATATATATATATATTATATATATATATATATATATATAGAGAGAGAGAGAGAGAGAAGAGATGAATGAATGAATGAACAAATAAAAGGTATAGCTTTTATTTATTTACATGGGAACAATATTTACAACCAATGGTTTCCTGCTAACGCATTTGTCAGGTAAACGAAATAGTTTTTTTAAAAAATGATAGAAATGGTGTAAATGGTTAAATGTGTGCTAATATATATATATATATATACATATATATATATTAGGGCCGGTTTAGCTCAGTCAGTAGAATGTCTGACTAGGAACCACGTGGTTCCGGTTTCGATATTAGCCCTCACCAACTCAGCATATGAGTAGCACAGGGATCTGTACAGTAAAGGGAGGACCTGATGGTAGGTGTGGCGCTCCATCTCAGATGCCAAAACAATCTCCTTTGTCTAGCGCTAGTGAAAAGGGTATAGACTCCCCTGCTGTCTAGCTGATACTGACATTAGGCCACCCCAACCACTTTACTTCAGTTTTACTTCTGTACTGGTGGTTTTAGATTACAGATTTAATGCCTATATATATATATATATATATATATATATATATTATATATATACATATATGCACAAATGGTGTAATGGTTATTATCAAAGATAATGGACTCAGTGAGCCATGGTCAAACTCTTGACAACATTGTTTGCACTTCACTTCAAGCAAAAAAATCTAAATTCAAACCTTTTACCAACATATCAGAGTAAAAATAAATTGTTGTTGATTTCTATTTTCTATTTTAAATTTTGTTGAATTGATAACAAACATATATCCAACAAAAACTAAATTAAATTTGATCCTTCAATTAAAAAAAAACCCTAAAAACTTGAATGTAAAAATTGAAGTTTCAATTTTAAGAAGTAACTCAATTTTGTAGGTAATTTTTCTTATTTTTGTGAAAAATTAGTTAACTTTTTAAGAAGGTGACTTGATTTCCAATAGGACTTAATGGTTGATAACAATCACAGCCAAACAGACAAGAATAATTATAAAAGCTATCAACAAAACAATCGTTTACTAAAAATAAAACAGAAAAAAAAAAAAATTGAAAATGAAAAATAAAATTTATTCCTTTTTGATCTTATTTTTCTAATAACTCTTCTTTTTTTTTTTTTTTTAACTTTTTTAATAATTGATTTTTAAATTAAAAATATGTAAATTAGCTAACTCCATTGGGGAGAAAATCAATTTCTATTACAGGCAACTCAAAAGGCTAAAGTTAGCTTTCATTCTGGCTATCTATTGAAGATCTTTATGGGTCCATTTTTCCTGACAGCAAATTCCCTCTCATCTAAAGGGAGTGGCAACAGTTTCCTCCCCTGATGTCTGCAGTACTCCCCAAAAGGGAAGAATATGAACAGAGCCAAGCCTTTTATGGCATTACCATTATCTGTGCATCTATGGCTTCCAACTAAAAATCTAACCTTGTGTCAAATCCTGCCTGTGGTAAAGAAAATATTATTTGAAGCAATTGTGTTTTGGGCAATCTGAAGATACTGGCTGAAATAAATTAATTCATAATGACTGGTTGTTAATTGTTTTCCTTTATATGAAATTTTATATATTGCTCTGTATGAAATGATATAATTGTCATACATTGAGCTCTCCAGAGAACTTGAAAGAATCTTCATATAGGTCTATGTGTTTTCATATATTTTTTTTTTTGTCATACAATGTATGATAGCACGTGCGATACCCTGCCCTCATCAGCTGCCAACTAGGAGTGATAACACAGTTTCATTAGCTAAGGTAAGATTGCAGCTTCCTAGCGCTACCAAGCAGCTTTCGCCACCGATTACAGATATTATGTAACAACATGGGAATGATGATTCCGCACACATACCATTCGTGCTGAAGACTTTTAAACCTCGACCAGATCCAGCTCGATGCATTTTGCACCGTGGTTTGAAGACGATGTGAGGCAATTTTCAAACAGCGGCCAGTGATTCCTATTTTTGAAAGAAACGAAATGACTGAGTGTCCTAGAAATCCATGACACCCAACCTCAATAGGAATAACATGGCATGTCCAACCCTTTTCCACGCAGTCAGCACGCAGTAACTTGTACCGGTTCATTTTTCGCTTGTGTGCTTCCTTCTGTTTTCTTCCCACGGTACGGTTAATTTGACGAGGAGGGCATTCTTTTTTGTGTCAGACTATGCTACAATGTCTGGGCGCTTATATATATATATATATATATTTGGGAGTTTGTATAGCCGTGGTCTCTGGGATCCAACTGGGCATATTTTCTCATAGATATTTTTAGGTATTAAATGTTCTTTATAAAATCCTAGTAGTTCACGTTGTAAATTTACTTTCCTAGGTAACATTGAATACAGGAACAATGTATACAACGCAAACTACTAGGATTTTATAAAGAATATTTAATACCTAAAAATATGTGAGAAAATATGCCCAGTCAGATCCCAGAGACCACGGCTATATGGACTCCCTAAAATTCATAAACAATATATATATATATATATATATATATATATATATATATATTCACCAACTCTGCACGAGCAGGATGCAACACAAGGTGAATTTCTTAAGCAGAGTTTTAAAATCAGAGTTTTTCTTCTCCTAGACTGGTTACCAAGCCAAGGTTAAAGACCCCAGTCTGCACTACTTACCAATAGCTTGAGAGAGAGTAGTTGGTTGCATACTTTTCCTAAAGGTATTAATGCTATGTGAAATGCAAACAGCCTTGTCCAGGATTTGAACTCAGGTCAACGAGTCTATTTCCTATGACTAATCATTATGGCATGTGCCTCCAACTATACAGATAGATAGATATGTATTTGGCCTATTGGATATATATATATATATATATATATATATATATATATTCATCCACAGACACATCTCTTCAGTGTAGCTAGACTAAGCAACTACTTCCATCCGGGATTGAAACCCAACTGACTTTTCATCAGTCTGATTTCTTATACATATATATATAATATATTAGGGTCGTTGTTTCAATGAGGTCCAAGTGTATATCTCTAGGGGAGCTGCTTTTTGTATGGTTGACCCTACTGCCAGGATTTGGACAGTATAGCATGCAGCATTTTTGTGTAGTTCACATCTAGCTTTTTTTTCCAATTGTTAAATTAGTCCAAGTGGTGCAGCTATAAAGTAGCACTGATATAATTACAGCTTGGAAGAATTCTTGCTTTATCTTATTAGAGAGATGGGATTTCCATCTGATTGTTAATCTGTCAATAACAGTCCATGCCTTTCCTATGTGTATATTGACATCACTTTCTATAGATGAGACATTACTACCTAGGTATGTGAATTGGTCTACTAATTCCAAAGTCTTACCATCCAGTGAGGAGATGCCTTTAAAATACATGGACTTTATTTTATCTGAGTTCATATACAGGCCAATGTATCTTTCTGCTTTCTCTAGGCTATGCAGCAGTAATTTGGTTTGTGCTAGTGTATTTGCAAGAAGTGATAGATCATCTGCATAGTCTGCAACTGTTATAGTTTCAGACTAAGATATTGTCTGCTTCTTGCCCTTTTTAGCATGAAGCCATTTTCTTTCATTAGATCTAATAAAACACACACACACACACACACACACACACACACACACATTGTCTGTGTGTGTGTATATAACTTTATATACAGATATATTAATAATGATAATAATAATAATAATTCCTGGAACTTTGAAATAAAGACAGATCACCTTATCCCAAGCAGAAGACCAAACCTGGTATTGATTAACAAGAAAAAGAGAACTTGTCAACTGGTAGATTTTTCTGTTCCAGTAGATCACAGGGTGAAGAAAAAAAAGATAGACAAATACCTGGACCTTGCTAGAAAATGGCCCCCCCCCCCAAAAAAAAAAAAACAGTGCAATTGGAATGATCCCCAAAAGCTTAGAAAACAGACTAGAGGAACTGGAAATCAGAGGAAGAATTGAGACCCTCCAGATAATAGCAATAGTTTCACAGACCCAACCCAGTATTAATTAGCAAGAAGAAGAGAACTTGTCATGGGCCTGGCCAGAGAGCTGAAAAAACTGTGGAACATGAAGGTGAAGGTCATGTCAATCATAATTGGGGCCTGGGAATGGTCCCAAAGGGTTTGGGAAAGAGTCTAGAGGAATTGGAAATCCGAGGAAGAGTTGAGACCATCCAAACTATAGCATTGTTAAGACCAGCTAGAAAACTCAGAAGAGTCCTAGAGGCCTGAAGAGACTTACTGTCACTCAGCCTCCAGTGAACCACCAGCTTAGGTGGATGTGAAAAACTCTAATGGAGATAAATAACAACAATATTGTACATGAAATGAATGAGACATGCTTATGAAGGGGTTCTCCCTTCATAATCATGTCTTAAAGAGAGAAAGTGAACCTCTAATAATAACTGCTAATTGCTAATTATATCAAAACAAAAAATTGATAATACACAGGAAAATAGCAAGTGTAACCATGGTGACAATTAATTACATAATCAAGGGATGGAGCAAACTATCTCAGAAAGAATACAGGCATGATTGGGTGGAGAAACTGATCCACTGGTAATTGTACAAGGTACTGAAATTTCACCATACTAACAAATGACAAACCAGAATCTGTCCATGAAAATGAAATGTATAATGCATTCTCTGTGACTTTGAGATAAAAACTGATCACCCAATCCAGACCAGAAATATAAATAGTTTTAATTAACAAGAAAAAAACAAACAATCTGCCAGCAGATTACAGAGTAAAAATAAAACACACACACAAGCACATATATATATATATATATATATATATATATATATATATATAT